>JAOTOM010005153.1:600000-1052500 GCA_034440615.1 Ashinkailepas kermadecensis | reverse complement strand
GCTTACTTTAGCCAGATTCTTGGATTTTAGCCATAATGAGCAAATATACACAGCTAATACGTCATCAAAGACAAAAAAATTGCTCTGTTGCATTTCCTTGCATCCCTAAAGATAAGCAAACGCTGAAAGTTTTATTCAAATGCTTTTAGCCGTTAACGTTTTTGTGGGTGACCTTATTTCACCTTGAATAAATCGTTGACCGTAGACGACTCGACTTCAAAATTTTTCACACAAAATGCAAAATTGATGTGGAGAAAGGTATGCAAAATTTCGGCGCGCTGCTGTGCGCAGATTTTATCTTGCTATCTGCTGAAAACCACAGGAGGGTGTAAGAAGACCCCCGAGACCTGGGGTCATACAATTTAAAATGAAATGAGGTGACCACAGCCGTAAACTTTCCATTTTCGTGGATGCCAATCAATGCATGCATGCATATATCTTATTGTTATATATATATATATATATATATATATATATATATATATATATATATATATATATATATATATATATGGATATATGCATACCTATGTGGTCATGGGTGGAGCTACCCATCGAACTAGGAGGGTTTAAGCCCCACTCTAAGCTTGTCGAGCTTTCACATGGAGCCTATGGGCGTGGAGTGGTATGAATTGTTTCGAAATGCCTTTCGGCCAACCGACCACATCCGATATTTTGTCAGCATCTCAACCCATGTATAGAACGCCATTGTTGTAGTTGAAAAGAAGATAAAATTCCAGAGGCTTCCATGGAACATTGGTAACAAACGTAATCCTACAAAGACAGCATCATCACACGTCACGGTTCGTTGGAAGGGTTCGAACTGCACAAAGGACAATAATTATAGCATTAAAATCCTGAGCATGTGCTAACTACGAAGAACCTATGTTATTAAGCATATTGCATATATTTACAGGTCATGCGATAATACTTGCTAAGTGATGCAGGATAAAATTAAATACTCACATCAACAATTGCGGCATCTTCCTCTGGAGTGGTTGTCCGCTGGCGGCCAGGCGGCTTCCTTGCTTTCATACCCAATTCGCCTTCGGCCTGATATCGGTTCCACCACTTCGCCACCGTCTTCGCGCTCCTCCCAATTCGTCTGGCGCATTCACGGTTACTAAACCCTAATTCCTTGAAGTTGACTAACTTTCCCTTTTCAAAATCAGTTAAATGGTAGCTCATATTTGCACGATCCAATGCTGTCAGTGCAACTGAGGCACAAAGGCAGGAACGGTACTGACCTGCCTGTCCTCTAAAAAGCTGGAGGGCAAATAGTCACGTGATCACCGCAGAGGCGAATACCCATCTATGGACACCGGATTAGTAACTGTTAGTAACTGTTAAGCGGTGCACGATGCGGATAAATAAGAAGAACGGACGACCCGGTTACATTTCGTGCTGAAGCAATATAAACTAGAAATGTATTATGGTAAACTAATTAGATGGTATCCGTTTGAAGAAATATTTTATTTGCGCATAGATAATCTGAATATGTCGCTTGCAATATAGCGTACAACATATGCAATAAAAAATATGACATCATGCAACACATTCCTTGCGCCCTAAAACATGTGATTCTCAATGAAGCAGATGCAATTTAATCACGTAACTAATTGACTTGTCAATGAATCTGAATTAAGGAAGCAAGTTCCTCCCTGTGATTCGCTGCCTCGGTAGCTTAGTTGGCTAGAGCGCTGTCGTGCACCCACCCGCCGTCCTGGCAATGCTGGGTTCGAGTCGCTTCGCGTGCTTGCTTTTAGTCCCCGGCTGGTATGGTCAGTTGGCAATTGGCACCATAAGGTTGAGAGCGAGCTGCCGGGGTCGCCGTGTCGGTGTATCAACGGCACGTGAAGCGCTTTGCCAAATTTAGACTGTAAAACTGTAATTCATGGAATCATGGACTGGGTTCACGAAACCAGCTCTTCTTGGCAATTGCACCCTGGTTCATAAAGTCACCCCAGCAAGAGTTAGAACTACATTTCTAAAACGTATAAATGTTGGACATTCTATTATTATTTTGGGGCCAGAGAATACTTCATTGACATCATAAACCTCCCATCTCCCTTCGCTACATCTTTGCAACTGAGCTTTTTCCAACCTTTCCTGCTCATTCTGTGTTGCTGGAGTCAGAAATTCGCAGCTATCAATTGTTGCTTATTGACAGAAGTCCAGTAACCTGCTCGTTTAACTGCCAATGTTGCTTCGCCGACAGAGGAATGCAAGGCGGGAACAGGGAAGACTCGTGTTTACCACTGCATGGCTGCAGGGCAAATGGTCGCGTGACGACCACACACGCGTATCCTATCACTCGGACGCTGGCCGGTGGCGAAGCTGGCAGACTGTCACGCAACTCATAACTGTGAAACGGCGCAGCCTACCAGTAATTTTTGGTGTGCAGCGTCACAGCCTACGTTCCTAGTGAGCCAGCCATGCTAAGAGTACCCTGGAACATCCCAACGAGACCGAGTGTACCTCTCTCCGCCACACCCCCACCCTCGAGGCCAAATAACCCTCGTTGTCCCCTTTATCTTAACTAATCTCCTTAAGTTCTACGATTCTTCCCGACTTTGCTATAGTTGTACTCCGATACACACACACCCATACATATATATATTATATATATATATATATATATATATATATATATATACATACATATATATATATATATATATATATATATATATATATATATATATATATATATATATATATATATATATATATATATATATATATATATATATATATATATATATATATATATATATATATATATATATATATATATATATATATATATATATATAGCTCCATGTTATCACATAATACCGGATTAAATGGTGGGCAGTGGTTTTTCATGTCGGGCTTGTTTTAGCCTTTTCCCAGGAGTGGCCTTCGTGCATGCTGGGATATCACTAATGTCTTCAGTACTGTATTTTCGTGAGTTTGGGTGGAGGACTAAAACTCCTGATTTAAAAAGTTGATTTTCTTGCCCTTCATTGTTATGCCATTCAAATACTTTTTTAAGCAACAGTAATGCCATAGACCAGAGGTTCCTGAAAAGGTATTCTATAGTGCCTTGCGGTCGGCTTGTGAAAGTCAGGGTACTCATGACGCGAAGTTGTCTGGCTTGAACTCACGTAGCGAGTAATAGATGGACTCCTTATGAGGACCAAGGGTAAAGCTAACCTGCAATGAGGTTCACTAGCGAGCACTAGTGCTGTCCTGTGTATTGGTGTGCGGATTACAAAACCCAATCCGTATTTACCTTCAATGTCCTGTTTGCTTCTAGTGCTACCATATGCTTTTCGCAACGCGTCAACCCGGATCACCGCTAAACAAGCAAGTAACTGCATCAGCTACATTAGCTACATAACCACATAACTACATTGCAAAGGTTTCCATAAGCTTCCACATACCGCGTCTTCAGTATGGATACATCTCCTTTGAACTTCCCTCGTCACTGTTATCCTGCTCCACGCCTCAGGAAATGCATGCAGCTCGTGTAGGCCGCGTCGATGCACCCTTGGTACGCAGCGCTAGCAGAATGTCAATACAGCCGCACCGAACAACGACAACGGCGGAACAACACTCGACGACTAATTTCCTTCGGAGCGTCGGCGGCGGCGACCCGGCACTGTCCGTGTGTGTGTGTGTGTGTGTGTGTGTGTGTGTGTGTCGGAGGAATAAAATTAGGTCAGCTGTCACGACAGCAGCGGCAGAGGAGGCAGGAACGGGTCGTCGCGCGACGTTCGGGAGGCAGACAGTCTGGTGAACTGGGGCGGCTCCCAACGGGTCTCTCACTGAGCAAGTTCACTCGGGCTCGGACAATGATTTGTATTCCACGATGGCAACTCCAGTATTCCCAACAGCGATGGTGAAGCTCTGGTTCGGTGTAATGCACATGCGGCTAGCGGCTAGATAAAGTATGCAAACGGTTCCCCGTACGGTGGAATTTGCCAAACAGAGTCAACGGTCTGCTTATTGCGAGAACCGTTCGTAATAGTGATCAAGTCGACGACGATCTACTCCAGGATGTGACAAACGACCATCCCCCTCCCCCTCCCCCTCCTGCTGCCGTGGAGACGGCTCACCTGATTTCATTCCCCTCTCCCTCCTGCTGCCGTCGAGACGGCTCACCTGATTGCATTCCCCTCTCCCTCTCCTGCCGTGGAGTCGGCTGACCTGATTTTATTCCCCTCTCCCTCCTGCTGCCGTGGAGACGGCTCACCTGATTTCATTCCCCTCTCCCTCCTGCTGCCGTGGAGACGGCTGACCTGATTTCATCCCCCTCTCCCTCCTGCTGCCGTGGAGACGGCTCACCTGATTTCATTCCCCTCTCCCTCCTGCTGCCGTGGAGACGGCTGACCTGATTTCATCCCCTCTCCCTCCTGCTGCCGTGGAGACGGCTGACCTGATTTCATTCCCCCTCCCCTCCTGCTGCCGTGGAGACGGCTGACCTGATTTCATCCCCTCTCCCTCCTGCTGCCGTGGAGACGGCTCACCTGATTTCATTCCCCTCTCCCTCCTGCTGCCGTGGAGACGGCTGACCTGATTTCATTCCCCTCTCCCTCCTGCTGCCGTGGAGACGGCTCACCTGATTTCATTCCCCTCTCCCTCCTGCTGCCGTGGAGACGGCTCACCTGATTTCATTCCCCTCTCCCTCCTGCTGCCGTGGAGACGGCTCACCTGATTTCATCCCCCTCCCCCTGCTGCCGTGAGACGGCTCACCTGATTTCATTCCCCTCCCCTCCTGCTGCCGTGGAGACCAGATTTCATCCCCTTGCTGCCGTGGGACGGCTGACCTGATTTCATTCCCCTCTCCCTCCTGCTGCCGTGGAGACGGCTCACTGATTTCATCCCCCTCTCCCCTGCTGCCGTGGAGATGGCTCACCTGATTTCATCCCCTCTCCCTCCTGCTGCCGTGGGGACGGCTGACCTGATTTCATTCCCCTCTCCCTCCTTCTGTCGTGGAGATGGCTGACCTGATTTCATTCCCCTCTCCCTCATGCTGCCATGGAAACGGCTGACCTGATTTCATTCCCCTCTCCCTCCTGCTGCCGTGGAGACGGCTGACCTGATTTCATTCCCCTCTGAATTCTGGTGCTGTGGAGATGGCTGACCTGATTGCATTCCCCTCTCCCTCCTGCTGCCGTGGAAACGGTTGACCTGATTTCCTTCCCCTCTCATGCACACTTCTTCTTGGTGCCCATAAGAGAAGCGGAGTTCTTAGCTGATCATAAAGACCCATGAGAGCATGGAGAGATCAGCGGACGTTCTTCGCGGATCACGGAGGCTCAGCCGAGCGCCATGGAGGGATCAAGTAGACTGCTGCGTAGCTTACGAGGAGTCATGAAATAGATGCATGAGAATCCACGGAGAGTTGTCAGCATTGCGTGGGGAGCTATGAAATCGATAAGTGTCAGAGTTCTTGGTGAGTCATGAAGAACCTATGGTGCATTTTCTGGGAGCTATGGAGAGCTTCCGAAAAACTAAGCCGAAACAAAGCATGTTTTGAAGAGTCGAAGGAGAAGCTACACACATGTGACGGCGCTCCTTTAAAGTTCTGCGGTCGTCAGTTTTGGGCAACGCTCGCCGTGCGACTTGACAGTCAACTACTTGGCCTCCCAGGGCGAGCCATCACCTGGGCGCGGCATCACGTGGCCCGGGGTTGAGCCATCACCTGGGCGCGGCATCACGTGGCCCGGGGTTGCTGCCGTGCGACTTGACAGTCAACTACTTGGCCTCCCAGGGCGAGCCATCACCTGGGCGCGGCATCACGTGGCCCGGGGTTGAGCCATCACCTGGGCGCGGCATCACGTGGCCCGGGGTTGCTGCCTCCCAGGGCGAGCCATCACCTGGGCGCGGCATCACGTGGCCCGGGGTTGCTGCCGCCGCAGGGCTCGGACAGCGCCTGCGGCCGATCAGCAGCCGCAGCACGCCCGGCCTCGATTGGCATTCGGTGGGCGCCGCTGAGGCTCATGAGGCGAGCGATACGCTGGGTGCCGAGCAGTGGCCATCTGCTCAAGAGATACGCGCATCTAGTTGAAGCTACCAGAGACCTACTGCCTCACGGCAAGAAAACCTACTCGTGGGGAATCAGATTATGTGTGAATACCCGAGAGTACCCGAAACACGCGTTACATTCACAAACGCAACACGCTCTTAGAAAGCTCCGAACACCGAACACCCAAAATACGCCTTACATTAACGTTCACCCACTTATGACCTTTGGTGAGCTCGGCATGGTCGGCAGTAAAGAAATAAGCTGTGATATGCGCGTTAGGCTACAGTGTCTTGGCAATGATGTCATCCATGTGATTCTGTCATGCATAGTTTCGAAGTTGGTTTTCAATAGCTTACTTGAACCTTTGCCTAAATGTAGATTATTTGACGTACAGTCGCATGATATCAAAATAATACCACTGGATTGACAACCAAACGCCATGCTACATGAACCGTGCAGTATTGATAATTATTCAGGTGTGGCTTCTCAGGATACAGCAACGCTATGTAACAGATGACATGGTGGAGGGTGTGCATTCTCTTTGATCTGGCCTTTGTCACGGTCCGTTTGAGATGTTTTTCAACGAAGATGTTCATAGCATTTTATCATTTTCGGCATTAATACTCATCCCAAATTCAATTCCCCACAAATTTCCATACAAAAGTGCAACAACTGACGTGATCTCCGGTCGGTGACCATGATCTCCGGTCGGTGACCATGATCTCCAGTCGGTGACCATGATCTCCGGTCAAGGTGGCCTTGATATCCGATCAAGGTGACCTTGATCTCCGCTCAAGTTGACCTTGATCAAGTGATCAAATGACCGTAGATCAAGTGACATTGATCTACGGCCAGTGACCTTGATCTCCGGTCTGTAGCATTGATCTCCGGTCAGTGACCTTGATATTAGCGAAAATTTCGGGATAGCAGAATTGTTCATCGTGATGAAATAGCAGCACGAACTGAGTGTTACTAGACGATTCTGGGTGCTTTTGGTGTTGACTTCGTACACCTATTCCAAATGGCAGCACCTTTAATATCTTTTGGACACTAGTCTCTTGACCCGTCCAGATCAATGGCTGTTCATGATCTTGATCTGAACTTTGTATGAAATGTGTAAAAGGTTTGCATAGGAAAATACCGGAGGAGGAAATTTCGCACCTCTGTATCCACTCATCATTCGGCCACTATGGCATCAAAACCCGAAGGGGACGGACGGGCTAGCGAAACTCCGCGGCCTGGCGAGAGTTAAATAAGAAGGTTCTTATTTAGTTAGTTAATTGGGTCTTAGGGCGCATCGGCCAAAATGCGTGATCATCTAGCGTCCATCTAGCGTCATTTAGCATGAAAAAATCCTATGGAGTTTTGCTGAGGTGAGTATATGGCCTGAAATCCTATCGCTCTCAGGCACCTGAATATGTTACCAGAATGAATGATTTCCGAGTCACCTGCTAGCACGTCGCGATATGTTAGATGTCTGATCCTATTTTCATAGAACAACTTGTGATCCCTTGAAAAGCGGTGGCACGAGAAAAGCACATGTCGCACGCGTGTGGAGCACAGGGCAGACAGCGGGGAGACAGAAGGGAGACAGCACAGGGCAGACAGCACAGGGCAGACAGCACAGGGCAGAAGCACAGGGCAGACAGCACAGGGCAGACAGCGGGGGCACTTCCGTCTCTCTTTCCCGCGGAGGAGGTATTGGTGAACAGCCTGTATGTGGCCGGTTCGCAGTCTGCATAGTCACCTCGTCACTCCTGGATCTAAGTTAGCGTGATGACCAGTCTCCAAGGTGTGGTTATATTGAATGCAGTTTATTGTTGAACTGTGCGTTCCAAGAACATGAAGTAATAATCTAAAAAGGTTCTCAAAGCGTATATTTCAGCATGTAATCATTTCATGGTAGGTATTTGGAGCTGCACCGGAGTATGCTATGCAACCTGTCATTATTTTGCATGCACATATCATGAAAACGTGACGACACGATGCAGATCACGATCGTCTGCGTATATTGTTGATGTAATTGTGCGTAAAACATTGCTTCACACGGAGCATACGAAACACTTTCTCAATTATTTGGTTTGTCAATCGCCATCGGTGTCGGCCTTGCCAGTACTAATATTTTGTCGCCATTTCTCTCCCTGGACGGAGCTTTACCAGTCACCTTATTGGCCGCAAAGGAAGGACATCGGCCGGCCTGTCCCTGTTCAGTTCAATACTGGGCTGTCCACCGGTCCACCCCTGTATCATTGACCGTCACTCCCAGCATACTGAGCTGCTCGGCCGGGCGGACCAAGCCCAGAGCCGCCGTCGTGTACCACTCGCGTCGTCGCCGGAACCGAGCGGTTCCGTGCTCGCCGAACCGCAGCAGCACGCATTCTCACGCCACCGTGCGGAATCGATGTGTCACTGTCAGCCGACACTGGCTCGACCCGGGGTCACCGCCGGGACCGGCATCCCGGGCAAACGGCCCGCACGGCCGGATACTGGGGTGGACGCAACGGATACTGGGGTGGACGCAACGGATACTGGGGTGTACGCAACGGATACTGGGGTGGACGCAACGGATACTGGGGTGGACACGCCGGACACTGGGGTGGACACGCCGGACACTGGGGTGGACGCAACAGATACTGGGGTGGACACGCCGGATACTGGGGTGGACACGCCGGACACTGGGGTGGACGCGCCGGACACTGGGGTGGACGCGCCGGACACTGGGGTGGACGCGCCGGATACTGGGGTGGACACGCCGGATACTGGGGTGGACGCGCCGGACACTGGGGTGGACACGCCGGATACTGGGGTGGACACGCCGGACACTGGGGTGGACGCACGGACACTGGGGTGGACACGCCGGATACTGGGGTGGACACGCCGGACACTGGGGTGGACACGCCTGACACTGGGGTGGACGCAACGGATACTGGGGTGGACACGCCGGACACTGGGGTGGACGCAACGGATACTGGGGTGGACACGCCTGACACTGGGGTGGACGCGCCGGATACTGGGGTGGACACGCCGGACACTGGGGTGGACGCAACGGATACTGGGGTGGACACGCCGGACACTGGGGTGGACACGCCGGATACTGGGGTGGACACGCCGGATACTGGGGTGGACACGCCGGATACTGGGGTGGACACGCCGGATACTGGGGTGGACACGCCGGATACTGGGGTGGACACGCCGGACACTGGGGTGGACGCAACGGATACTGGGGTGGACACGCCGGACACTGGGGTGGACGCGCCGGATACTGGGGTGGACACGCCGGACACGGGGTGGACGCGGGGGGTGGACACGCCGGACACTGGGGTGGACGCAACGGATACTGGGGTGGACACGCCGACACTGGGACGAACGGATACTGTGGACGCCGGAACTGAACGCCGGATACTGGGGTGGACGCGCCGGATACTGGGGTGGACACGCCGGAATACTGGGGTGGACACGCCGGACACTGGGGTGGACGCGCCGGATACTGGGGTGGACACGCCGGACACTGGGGTGGACGCGCCGGACACTGGGGTGGACGCAACGGATACTGGGGTGGACACGCCGGATACTGGGGTGGACGTGCCGGACACTGGGGTGGACAAGCCTGACACTGGGGTGGACACGCCGGACACTGGGGTGGACGCAACGGATACTGGGGTGGACACGCCGGATACTGGGGTGGACGTGCCGGACACTGGGGTGGAGCGCGACGGGACACTGGGGTGGACACGCCGGACACTGGGGTGGACGCCGGATACTGGGGTGGACACGCCGGACACTGGGGTGGACGCGCCGGATACTGGGGTGGACACGCCGGACACTGGGGTGGACGCAACGGATACTGGGGTGGACGCAACGGATACTGGGGTGGACGCAACGGACACTGGGGTGGACGCAACGGATACTGGGGTGGACACGCCGGATACTGGGGTGGACACGCCGGATACTGGGGTGGACACGCCGGATACTGGGGTGGACACGCCGGATACTGGGGTGGACACGCCGGACACTGGGGTGGACACGCCGGATACTGGGGTGGACACGCCGGACACTGGGGTGGACACGCCGGATACTGGGGTGGACACGCCGGACACTGGGGTGGACACGCCGGACACTGGGGTGGACGCGCCGGATACTGGGGGGGACACGCGATACTGGGGTGGACACGCCGGACACTGGGGTGGACGCACCGGATACTGGGGTGGACACGCCGGACACTGGGGTGGACGCAACGGATACTGGGGTGGACGCAACGGATACTGGGGTGGACACGCCGGACACTGGGGTGGACGCAACAGATACTGGGGTGGACACGCCGGACACTGGGGTGGACACGCCGGATACTGGGGTGGACGCGCCGGATACTGGGGTGGACACGCCGGATACTGGGGTGGACACGCCGGATACTGGGGTGGACACGCCGGATACTGGGGTGGACACGCCGGATACTGGGGGGACACGCCTGACACTGGGGTGGAGGGATACTGGGGTGGACACGCCGGACACTGGGGTGGACACGCCGGATACTGGGGTGGACACGCCGACACTGGGGTGGACGCCGGACACTGGGGTGGACGCAACGGATACTGGGGTGGACACGCCGGACACTGGGGTGGACGCAACGGATACTGGGGTGGACGCAACGGATACTGGGGTGGACACGCCGGATACTGGGGTGGACACGCCGGACACTGGGGTGGACGCAACGGATACTGGGGTGGACACGCCGGACACTGGGGTGGACGCAACGGATACTGGGGTGGACGCAACGGATACTGGGGTGGACACGCCGGACACTGGGGTGGACGCAACAGATACTGGGGTGGACACGCCGGACACTGGGGTGGACACGCCGGATACTGGGGTGGACACGCCGGATACTGGGGTGGACACGCCGGATACTGGGGTGGACACGCCGGACACTGGGGTGGACACGCCGGATACTGGGGTGGACACGCCGGACACTGGGGTGGACGCAACGGATACTGGGGTGGACACGCCGGACACTGGGGTGGACGCAACGGATACTGGGGTGGACACGCCGGACACTGGGGTGGACGTGCCGGACACTGGGGTGGACACGCCGGATACTGGGGTGGACGCGCCGGACACTGGGGTGGTCGCGCCGGACCCGCGTGCCGGGGCCGGCTGGGTCCCGAGACTCGCACACGGAAGCGCCTCAAGCTAAGGCGGGGTCGCCGTAGGCGGAGGATCCATCGGCTGTAAACTGCACCTCCGGTCGCGAGAGGGTCATGCTCAAATGAAATACGGCTAGTCGAACTGTAATCGACACCCTTGTTATGCTCTGTGGTGAACTATCGTCGGCTGGGGATATCTTGAAGTGTAAAGAATGCAGGGGATGTAGAAACACTCACAAGGGAGGGATTTTTAAGTAGTTCCTTCCGTGGGTAATCTTGGGCTCTTGTTAAAGTCGTCCAAAGCCCAACGAGGGAGCGGGGTAGCTGGGGTTTTATTGCCAACTGCCAGTCTGTTCTCACCTGTTGGAGAGGAAGTCTGGATTCACGTTCGTAGTTGCTCAAGTAGTAGTCAAGTTCGTATGCAAGTTGGCGATACTCAATCACTTACTGTGCAATGAGTCTTTAGAGGGCATCAGACGTTCAATCAGATGCCATGGAATGAGTCAAGAGAGTCATCAAAAGCTCAGTCAGCTGCCGTGGAGTGAAGCCGCTGGAGCCACGTGCCACCAGAGACTGAAGACCGATAGGGCGCTCCCATCTGTGTTTGCGCCTCAGCCGCTGCCCAACGACTGCCGCGTATCGTGTCGTGTCGTGTCGTGCCGTGCCGTCCAGTCCGGCGGGATTGATGCAGGGCCGGCTCTCCCACCGCACGACGGTGCCGCCGCCCTGAGGCCTGCCTGCCG
Source organism: Ashinkailepas kermadecensis (assembly GCA_034440615.1). Taxonomy (NCBI): domain Eukaryota; kingdom Metazoa; phylum Arthropoda; class Thecostraca; family Neolepadidae; genus Ashinkailepas; species Ashinkailepas kermadecensis. The sequence continues at coordinate 1,040,600 of JAOTOM010005153.1, read as the reverse complement.
GACAGGCCTGCCTGCCCTGCCTGCCGGACAGACGGCAGGCGACAAGGGGAGAAGACCGCTGGCTGGCGGGACCGCCGGCAGAGATGGCGTCTCTGAGCGGAGCCCAGTGGGGCCAGCAGCCGCCGACAGTGACACATAGGCAGAGGGGCATGCTGTCGTGCTTCGTGGGCTGCACAGTTAGACATATTGCGGGGGCGCGTGTTGTTGGGTCGTCCAAGGAGTTTCTTGCCAGTCCGCTACAGCGGGGCCCACGGCGATAGTGCCCAGCTACCCACCACCGACCACCGAACACCGAACACCGAACACCGGCCACCGACCACCGACCACCGACCACCGACCACCGGTCACCGGTCACCGGCCACCGACCACCGACCACCGACCACCGACCACCGACCATCGACCATCGACCACCGGTCACCGACCACCGACCACCGGTCACCGACCACCGACCACCGACCACCGACCACCGACCATCGACCACCGACCACCGACCATCGACCACCGACCACCGACCACCGGTCACTGACCACCGGCCACCGCCAAGTCGGCTGTTGACCTCCACCGCCACCTCCAGAAATACAGACGCCTGTGACGATGCTCCGCCTACCAGTGTTGTTCTCTGTCGTCGCGACCGACGATCACGTGGGTGACCCGTCAGTTATTCTAACGATGACGCGGAGGTCCGCCACAAACCGGCAATAGATCCAGTCCGCTGATGTATGCCAGCTGTGAACACATTCATCGTACTCCTCCAGTCATTATCTGGTGGAAGCTAGCGTGCACCCCCAGTCCACTGATGGGAGACACGACCACATCCTCCACCCGTGGTGGGTGGTGGATGGTCGCACTCGTCCCTGCCGCAGCAGGCAAGGCTGGGGAGATCTCTCCTCCCATCCCACCCCTACCAACAACTCATCGCCGGACGAGATGTCGTGTGTGGTCACGCCAAGCTCTAGGGAGCGCGGGCCCCGTGCAGTACATTGACATAGACGGCGCGGACGAGATGTCGTGTGTGGTCACGCCAAGCTATAGGGAGCGCGGGCCCCGTGCAGTACATTGACATAGACGGCGCGGACGAGATGTCGTGTGTGGTCACGCCAAGCTATAGGGAGCGCGGGCCCCGTGCAGTACATTGACATAGACGGCGCGGACGAGATGTCGTGTGTTGTCACGCCAAGCTATAGGGAGCGCGCGCCCCGTGCGGTATATTGACATAGACAGAACGAACGCTCCTCAGGCGGTGGGCAGTAGAAAACAGATGGCACCCACGAGATCTCTTCCGGGCCGATAGCCTTTTCGGAGAACATAATGTGCGGGGTGATGAGGATGAAGTAGGCAGCCGGACAGGAATTCGTCGGTTGGTAGATCGCCGGAGCGTTGGGAAGGCTGATTTTCTGCTGTTGGTGTTGATTTCGTCGCCAATTTCGAGTGTTGAGGAAGGGCGGCGTTCTATGAAATTGGTTCGCTGGGGGGGGGGTGTATAGGCTGAGAGGCTTCCAAGAACTGGGGACGTACATCCGCGGTGCGCACGACGCGCATCATGACAACGCACTGATGCATTCGTATTCACTATGACGGCACTAAGTGGTATGTCCTGTTCTGTCCTGTCCTAAGCTGTCGGTGGCAACAAATAGCTTTTATCCAGTCGAAATATTTAGCTTCCCATGCAATTGCTAGTAGCCTTACCGGGTTAGCCATATTTTTGTTTAGAAAAACGTGCGTTCTGAAATGAGAAGCGTAAAATGTAAAAAGTGTGATAGGAAAAAGCGTTCGTTCTAAGCGCCCAACATTCATGTACATTACGCAACTTGTCAGTTGCATTGCCAAGCTAACCAGCCTAGAAACGTCGTCATCCTTGCCCTTGCGTTGTGAACTGACTGACTGTACTTGTTCATGTCCATCAAAGCCAAATTGCGTCGGCGCCGATAATCGTGCCGTGTCTGCAATTCCAACTGAAGACGCAGTAAAACGGCGCCCGCTTCTTCCGGCTCGACCGCTGACACCACACACGTCGCGCCAAATGTCGGCTCAGCGACGGAAATGGCGCGTACCATCGCTTCAAGTGGTGTCGGACGCTGCGACTGGCTGACGACACCACGAGACGGGTGTCGGTGACGCAGCACGCACGCGCTGCAAAGACGCGGCTGGACGCGGCTGTCGGCGCAATCAGGCAAACGCTGTGAATCCACTGTTCTGGGTCTGCTCACAGGTGGAATGTTAAGAGCGCAGTTCGTTTTTAAATGGCCTCACATGAGGAGCACTGGGAAGAAGTTGCTGAAGTAAGGTGCTGCGACGTATGCAAATTATGTAGCTAGGAGTTCCAGTTCACTGGGGTGGTCTCACGAGAGCAGGCTAAGTTGAGGTAGTTGCGTGGGCTCGGAAATTACCTCCCGTTCTGGGAATTCCAAGTGAACGGCGCAATTTTACAGAGAACTTAGTGTGCCGCCAATACTCCTTGACGACCACACAACGCCCCCGGGTACACGCTACCACGCCCCCGGCAATATCCGGTCGTTTGTTCGCTCACCATCTCTACTCAGGACTGATGCGCGTGTGTTTAACTACAATTAATTGTTTTTTCGTGCCGAGATACATGAGGTCAAGACTGCCCAATATTTTGCCGTTGAGATCGGTGCTACAGACTTTGGGCAAATTAATCTCAAAGATGAGGATGGACTGGAATCACATCACACCACACGCCCCGTGATTCCGCCTAAGATCCTTGCAGCACCATTTTTTCAATTATGATATCTTCGTCAAGTATTGTCGGTGGATCTTGATTCAAATTTATCGTCTTAATGGGACCGTCTGACCATTTTCACTGATGAAAGTTCATATGATGTCGGTCTGAAGCCCACGGCTGGGAAATGTGGCTTGCTAACATTTATTTAATATAACGAAGAATGGCTCTTAGATGCTCCTGGGTTTTAGACATTGTGTGTAAATAAAATATATATACGACCTTGAATATACCAGGAGGTGCTGAGTTGACATCAAAAGTAACGATAAAGGTTGTACTTTAGAGCAATAAAGTACAACCTTTATCGTTACTTTTGATGTCAACTCAGCACCTCCTGGTATATTGAAGGTCGTATATATATTTTATTTACACACAATTGCTAACATTTACTCACAGCAATACTCAAAAGAGGACACAAATCAACTTTCTCTTGCTGTATTTTAAACTTTGCTATGGACTGCTGATTACATAATGCAGTTACTGCCCATCACCGATACGTGGCATTGATGATTGTTCATACCAGCGAACTTAGTGCGGCTGTGACATGACTCAGGGAACTCAGGGGACTCAGGGGACAGAAATACCAACCGGCAGAGCCGGTGAGAAGGTAGAATGGAGAAGAATCAGTGATTTTCAGGGCCGTCTACTACACGCATGCGAGTGATCTCCATCCCGTCCTGGATTGCCTCGGAGTACCCACAGGACATCCATTGGCGCTTTCCACTCCTTTTTCTAAGGAAGCTGCTATTGGATAGCCACCTTAATGGGCAAATTAAATGCCTCACGTTTCATCCGGACACAGCTTAGGATTAGTCTGCTAATTGGAGTTCTGAACAAAGCAACGGCGGGATGCTGAACCCAATGACGTGCACAACACCGTTTATTCACAATCAACACACTTAAGAACTGACAAGGTGTGCATGACGCAACAGCCGAGTCGACCAATCATATTGTGCTGGAAAACCGCAAGAAAACCACCCACTGTCCAAAATGTCATGCAGGGAAACGGACGCTTGTTTGCTTAGCCGTGTGTGAAAGCTCCGCTCCTTATTGAATGCAGCCATCGTATTCAATTCATTTATGTTAATTGTATGTGATGTTATGCAACGGTGAGATGGAAGCAAACGTTCAAATGTAGTGCAGGGTAACCAATGTAAACCGTTTATATGGAAAGGAAATGTTTTTCAAACATAAATATCTAGTTGGATGTTTTGGTAAGAACGCGAAAGGCAATTCCAAACTATTTGGATGCGAGACACCCAGAATGGTTTCTAACGTAAATCTAATTTTAGTTCAATTCCCAAGGCTGATGAATGATTGCCGAGATTAAGCAGATGAATCGGACATCTAAGCATCAAGTGGACAATGGTGCTAGGTACGAAACATTGTTGGAATGAAGGAGATGGTTCATATCAGGAGATTAGTAGTTTTGCATGACAAGTTCGGGACCGGATCGGAATACTTCCTTGGAACCGCATATTTCTAATTGAAGAAGGCGGTGGTGGTGCTGTTTTTTTGTTTGTTGATGAGGGTGAGCCCTCGGATCTCAATCGGCCACTTTCAAAAGACTCTTTGTGCCGAAAAATAAGACCTGAAGCCCTAGGCAAGCTCGGAGGAAGTTTGGTGCAATGGAGGATGTGGACAAAAAATGTGCTGGGAAAAGAATATCACCGTAGTATTATATTGTAATCATGTTCGAAACACGTTTTAACGCAGTTCATATGTGAGCCACCAAGCTTCCTTACGACATCTTCACCCATGCTCGAATGTACATGTGCATAATTGAAATATGCAGTTCCTATTCCAGCATCTGAACAGCAGTTCAGACTTCTACTTCAAATTGAATGCAATAAATGCAGGGAGTACCGCACTGAAAACGTGTTGTGTTGAATGCAGACACCCTGATAGCGAGACAGGAAAAGACAAAGAGGATTATAGGAAGTGTCTTGCTCTAGAGGGCAATAAATTTCATATGTCTGGTGTTACATATCACTAGACGACGAAATAATTTGTAATTGCTTACCATGGTTCTCATTATCATCGCCACCATCGTCATGAAAACTCAGATATCGCTGTTCTAAATCCTAAGGCAACGCAAAAGGAAAATATTATAGACCCGTTCCATTAACCAGTGCTGAACGCCGGGAAAACACGTCACGCAGACGGATCTATCATGTATTGCTGGCGATCATCGTTACATTTGCTGGTATTGGCAACGCACATTAAGCATGCAATTTGACTGTTGGTTATGCAATTTGACACCTCGTATGTTACTGTATTGCCTGATCATGCGCCAGATCAAGCAGTGCACCAATTGCCTCGTCATTGCATGTTTTCCCAAAGCCTGTCGTAGCACTTGTTGTGCTACCTAGAGGTCTACCATTGCACAAGGCTGTTATGCTCACAGACAACAGCTGGCCTAAAATATCCCACTCTGCTGTCTTCTTGAGATGGGAAGAGTGTGACGGGGGCCGTAAAAACTGTGACTGAATTTGTCGTTCCTTGTGCACTGAGTGCCTTCAAGGCTAACCGGATGGTCCGTGTTTTGTCGACACTGAGGCCCGTATCTGGGCCGCTTCGCCACAGCCAGCTTCGCCATAACCCGTGTCCAGCTTACGTCACATGGATAAACGTTCATTAGTAGCTGTGGCGGTCGCGAAACTGGAACACAGCGCCAAGTGTACGTCGGCGAAGGCGTTTCCAAGATGCGCATGCGACGCTTCTAGGAAACGGTGACGCTAATCCAGTCAGCAACCACAAGGCCGCCACCAGCTGCCGTTTTGGGCCGTCCGTTTTTGGCCGTGTCTCTCTCTCTCTCTCTCTCTCTCTCTCTCTCTCTCTCTCTCTCTCTCTCTCTCTCTCTCTCTCTCTCTCTCTCTCTCTCTCTCTCTCTCTCTCTCTCTCTCTCTCTCTCTCTCTCTCTCTCTCTCTCTCTCTCTCTCTCTCTCTCTCTCTCTCTCTCGCTGTCTCTCTGTCTCTCTGTCTCTCTGTCTCTCTGTCTCTCTGTCTCTCTGTCTCTCTGTCTCTCTGTCTCTCTGTCTCTCTGTCTCTCTGTCTCTCTGTCTCTCTGTCTCTCTGTCTCTCTGTCTCTCTGTCTCTCTGTCTCTCTGTCTCTCTGTCTCTCTGTCTCTCTGTCTCTCTGTCTCTCTGTCTCTCTGTCTCTCTGTCTCTCTGTCTCTCTGTCTCTCTGTCTCTCTGTCTCTCTGTCTCTCTGTCTCTCTGTCTCTCTGTCTCTCTGTCTCTCTGTCTCTCTGTCTCTCTGTCTCTCTGTCTCTCTGTCTCTCTGTCATCTCTGTCTCTCTGTCTCTCTGTCTCTCTGTCTCTCTGTCTCTCTGTCTCTCTGTCTCTGTCTCTTGTCTCTCTGTCTCTGTCTACATCTCTGTCTACATCTCTGTCTACATCTCTGTCTACATCTCTGTCTACATCTCTGTCTACATCTCTGTCTACATCTCTGTCTACATCTCTGTCTACATCTCTGTCTACATCTCTGTCTACATCTCTGTCTACATTTCTGTCTACATCTCTGTCTACATTTCTGTCTACATCTCTGTCTACATCTCTGTCTACATATCTGTCTACATATCTGTCTACATATCTGTCTACATATCTGTCTACATATCTGTCTACATCTCGGTCTACATCTCGGTCTACATCTCGGTCTACATCTCGGTCTACATCTCGGTCTACATCTCGGTCTTCATCTCGGTCTTCATCTCGGTCTACATCTCTGTCTACATCTCGGTCTACATCTCGGTATGCATCTCGGTATACATCTCGGTCTACATCTCGGTCTACATCTCGGTCTACATCTCGGTATGCATCTCGGTATACATCTCGGTCTACATCTCGGTCTACATCTCGGTCTACATCTCGGTCTACATCTCGGTCTACATCTCTGTCTCAGTGTCTGTCTCAGTGTCTGACTGATCTGTGGCTATGTCACTTGCGCCACAAATGCCTGCCAACCTTATTTACATCAACACACCGAAAGTTGCTGACGTGCCATCAACACGCCTGCCCAGCCTGACAGTTGCTGACGTGCCATCAACACGCCTGACAGTTGCTGACGTGCCATCAACACGCCTGACAGTTGCACGTCCATCAAACAATTGCTGACGTGCCATCAACACGCCTACAGTTGCGACGTGCCATCAACACGCCTGACTACGTGCCATCAACACGCCTGACGTTGCTGACGCCATCAACACCCTACAGTTGACGTGCCATCAACACGCCTGACAGTTGCTGACGTGCCATCAACACGCCTGACAGTTGCGACGTGCCATCAACACGCCTGACAGTTGCTGACGTGCCATCAACACGCCTGACAGTTGCGACGTGCCATCAACAGAGTACTCAGTTGTCGGTCGTCAATTGTCCAGCGACTTCCTACTCTTCTACAACCAGCCAAAACAGAAGAGAAAATCCAAGACTTCCCTGGAACTCCCTTCGTTATCCCGACTAGTCTACCTTTCTGCTGGGGTACCTGTGTAATACCTCGGTAATACCTCTAACCATATAGGTCCCTGCCAACAGCCTGCTCTTCACTGCAACGTACGCATGCAAATGAGTGGCGGTGGACTGGATATTGCAGACGAAGTTTGAATCAGATTGCTGCTTCCATGCCGACATGGAAGCCTTGGGGCAGTCATTTCGAGTCCAGTAAGACGTAGGCTTGGCCGCGCTAAATTCGCATATTACTATGCCGGCTGAAGGTTTCCGGCCCCGACTGTGCTGGTGTTGGTACATCTCGTCAGAATTGGGGAGATAAATTTTCGGTCTGAAATTGTCGTATCAATCTGAAATAATCGTATGCCGTAGATTTTGCATTAAGTTTGCTTCCAGCAGGAGGGGTGTCCTCTGTCCACCCTCCAGCCTACAGGATTCTCCACCGATATTGGCACAGTTCAGTCCATTGGCAGACAACGGTGCTGAGAGCATCACCACGGTATGCGCCGGCTCTGTCGTTATCGTCACGACTGTGTACGGTGGCGTCGGCGTGTTCCTGACCCATTGCTGTGTCAGACGACGTCTACGTGCCGCTGACGCACCACTATGTCATGTGCCGTCTCAGCGGCCCCGATCCGTGAATGTCGGGTGCTGCGTGCACGGTCACGACTCGCCACTATGTCAGATACCTGCGGTCCTGGTCCATCACTATGTCAGGTGCCGTCTCAGCGGCCCCGATCTGTGAATGTCGGGTGCTGCGTGCACGGTCACGACTCGCCACTATGTCAGATACCTGCGGTCCTGACCCGCCACTATGTCAGCCGCCATCTGTGCGGACCTGGTCCGTCACTGTCAGTCGCCGCCTGCCGGGTCCGGACCCATCACTATGTCTCTGTCATCTGTGCGGTCCTGATCCGCGACTATGCCAGGCACCGCCGACACGGTCACGACCCGTCACTATACCGGCGGGCGTCTGTGGGGTCACGGCCGGTCACCGAGCCACGTGCCGACAGTCCGCGCTGGCCGTCGATGTCGGCAGCTGAGTCGCGAGGTCGACGGCGGCCAGACTCGGCCGGAGGGCGGCCAGACTCGGCCAGAGGGCGGCAAGACTCGGCCGGAGGGCGGCCAGACTCGGCCGGAGGGCGGCCAGACTCGGCCGGAGGGCGGCCAGACTCGGCCGGAGGGCGGCCGCCCGGCCGGTGCCGCGTCGGCCGGCAGCGGCCGGTCGGCGTCGACCCCGCACGTCTGGCCGCTCGTCTCGCTTCTCGGGCCGCGTCGCACCGGTCCACTCTGTCACCACACGTCACCAACTTCGATGTCATGTTTGTATGTCAAGTTTGTAGTTCAAGAGTATGTATTTAAGCTTCCTTGTGAAAATCTGTGAGCGCGGATCAACGATGGCGATCTGCCACATTCCCGTACAGGACTGCCCTGTGCAGATTGGGTTTTGTCCTGCCTTTTATCTGTAGGATGTGAAAAGATCATTTTAATCACGACCGAAAATGAGCAAAGCCGGGAATTGCCAGCCAGCCAGAACAGTGTGGGATTGCGAACCACACCGGTTTTAAGATAAAACCGTACTTCGTACTTTGGACAACGGCCAGTAATCACATTGACCGGAATTTCCGGTCAGGTGATTCTGTTTTACGTTCCTCTGTCTTGTGGAACAGCTCGCCTTGCCTGTTGTGCTGCAAATCTACGTCGTGCCTGTGTGTGCGTGGATGCAGCACCATTCAGCACCTTTCCAGTGGCATTCCAGTGCGGAAACAGGTGGACGCAGCCACACCGTAAGTCCATCGTAAGTCGAGAGGTCGTCCAGAGATTTGACTGCTGGCTAACAAACACTGCGACAATTTGCGAGGCACAGAACAGCGTATCATGAGCACGCTATGTCCTCTTGGAATTTCGACGACTGTATATTGAATTCGCCTCTCGTTGGGTGAACTTTTGTTCGATGCAACCTGCGGAAATGTTCCGATCATACGCTGACTCTCATGATCGAATTATGCTATATCTCCACAACGGGAAACAAGTTCCACGCCGGGAATAACATTCAGTGGAATTATGTGCTGACCTTGGGCTAACTTTTATGGTTGCTGTTGGCCCCAAGTATTTTCAATCCAAAGATAGCAGGACGTAAACTTTAAGGCTAAGCAGTGCCACGAAGATGGAAGCTCGACCGTAGCCCATCGTAATTAATGAATCAGTAAAGGAACAACATTGGAAGGATGAGATAAATGGGAACACTAATTGATTGATCACATTGATTGATTGATGAAACATCGAACATTGTATTATCAAGCACAAGTTCACCAATTTAATTTATTTAAAAAGCAGATGGAGAACTGAGCTGACGCGTAATTGTTCGGAAGCTATAATGTCACACAGTGAGCGGCTGCAGGCTACGAAATTGCTTTAGATAACAGAAGGGATTCGGCTAGCCTAATCGACAACGACATTCGGATCGATTTATGGCTAGACAGCATCTCGTCGGAGAAGTGGCGATGCCTTTTCATCGACTGTCCCGTGGCTGTCGTAGGAAATCACCGGCAGGTCTGTCGTTGCGTTCGACACATTCAACACGTTCGACATGTTCGACATGTTCGACACGTTCGACACGTTCCGCATTGCCCGACGCCGCACTGAAAGCCGCCATCTGTGCTGGCCACGGCGGGCGGGCGGCGCCGCGCCGAGCGCGCGCCACCCCGGAGTGCCGGCCGTCGCGTCGCTGATCGATACCGGCTCATTAGGCCCGCACAAGTCGCGCGCCCTGTCTCCGCGTCGCGGTGACGTCACGGCTACTGCCGTCCGGCGGCGTCCGCTGAACGGACAACCAGAGCCGAAAGGAAACCGAACAGCAACGACCACCGGAATTAATGGTGCGGCGGCAAAAAGAGGGAGGACGGCGCCGGGGCTAGGTGGGACTCGGGCGTCACGGACACAGGTAATTTCGGCGGGCGCGTTCGGCTCATCGTGGACGGATGACCGGCGCTGCGATAAATCTCGCGCGCGGGCCGATGCCGTCCGCCGGCCAATCGAACGGGCCGACCGTCTAATGACCAGTGTGACCTGTGGCTGGCCAGACCACTCCGCTGTGAAGTGAAACAGTACGGGGGCCGGTGGGTAAAAACATTTGACGGGGACAGTTGGCTGGCAGCGGCCTGTGATTGCATCTGCCGGCGTATTTGCTCTGTCAACAGCGGCACAAACTGAATTGTTGTCTTAGTATCATCATTAACGCTCTCCGAGATGACTTCGCAGCGCACGACATGGGACGCTATGGTTTCGGTCGTGTCAACACGCATCGACAGGACAATAGCTGGATGCTGATATACAGCAAGTTGAGCGATTGTCATTTGTGGAGTAATCTATTCTAGTCTGATGTGGTACGTAACGTCCAGAGACACAGGCAAAGTGGGGGAGGGGCAAGGGTCGCCTCTCCCTTAGAACCAAAAATTAACCACAGTAAACAATACATTTTTATATTTTTATCACGCAAAACCATACATTTTCCGCAGCGCTTCGCGCGCCGAAGACGGTCACAGTTTCATGACATTTTTTGTTTGGGGGGGTCGGCCCCTTTAAGAAAATCCTGGCTGCACCCCTGGTGACGTCAATAGTTCTTACCTGAGGTTGATACTTGTGGGCATTCCTCATAGGTTGACATCCTGTATTGTCTTGAATTGTTGAGCTAATGTTGGATGATTATCACCTCCTGTGTGTATATTCTGTTTTATCGTAAATATTCTGTCTAGCCTCAATTTTTAACGATGCCAGTCAAGCTCAGACACCCTGACTCCACGTTCAGCTCCTTTTATTTTCCTCAGCAAGTACTTCCGTTGCTCCGGTTGTATGCTGACGAATCGCTGCTACTTCCGATGGCTTTGATCCGTAATTTGAGAAGAAATGGTTCGCAGCCCGCGGTCCCGCCTGGATGATCTACGATGCACTATGCAAGAAATCGTGGTTGGTGTTCTGCGACGCAGCCATGTGTCATGACTGGAGAAAAAAAGCGGCGGCCAAATCTGCCCGGGCCGCGGGCCGCGTCGGCTCTGTCGCTAATGACGTCGGCTCGGTGTTAGGCCGGCCGGTCCTGCCGGCCGGGTGCGTCCCACAAGAGCGCTGTGATGAAGTGCGGTCACTGGCCGCCGCCGGCTGACCGCGAGACGCCGCGAGGGGGGGGGGGGCGGAGCACGTCACACCGCCCGAGGGGAACCAAGCACACGCCGCCGGCCGACTGTGGGGCACCACGGGGGGGGGAGACCGAGCACGCGACACCCCTCCCCGGGGGACTCAAAGACCGAGCACGCGACACCCCTCCCCCGGGGACTCAAAGCATGCACAGCCGGCCGATGGCGTGACGCCTGAGGGGAAGACTGGGCACGCGACACCGGCCGATGGCGTGACGCCTGAGGGGAAGACTGGGCACGCGACACCGGCCGATGGCGTGACGCCTGAGGGGAAGACTGGGCACGCGACACCGGCCGATGGCGTGACGCCTGAGGGGAAGACTGGGCACGCGACACCGGCCGATGGCGTGACGCCTGAGGGAAGACTGGGCATGCGACACCGGTCGATGGCGTGACACCTGAGGGGAAGTGGGCAGCGACACCGGCCGTGGGTGACGAGGAAGACTGGGCACGCGACACCGCGATGGCGTGACACCTGGGGGAAGACTGGGCACGCGACACCGGCCGATGGCGTGACGCCTGAGGGAAGACTGGGCACGCGACACCGGCCGATGGCGTGACGCCTGAGGGGAAGACTGGGCACGCGACACCGGCCGATGGCGTGACGCCTGAGGGGAAGACTGGGCACGCGACACCGGTCGAAGAGGACGCCAAGCACGCGCCGCCGGGCGCCACGGTCCTGATGTCGTCATCGGTCATGGCGTACGGCCGAGGCCGCGTGATGGCCTGTCGAGGCCAAGCCCGCCGAGGTAAGGCCGTCGTACGGCCGAGGCCGCGTGATGGCCTGTCGAGGCCAGGCCCGCCGAGGTAAGGCCGTCGTATGGCCGAGGCCGCGTGGTGGCCTGTCGAGGCCAGGCCCGCCGAGGTAAGGCCGTCGTACGGCCGAGGCCACGTGGTGGCCTGTCGAGGCCAGGCCCGCCGAGGTAAGGCCGTCGTATGGCCGAGGCCACGTGGCGGCCCGTCGAGGCCAGGCCCGCCGAGGTAAGGCCGTCGTACGGCCGAGGCCGCGTGATGGCCTGTCGAGGCCAGGCCCGCCGAGGTGGACGCGTGATGGCCTGTCGAGGCCAGGCCCGCCGAGGTAAGGCCGTCGTACGGCCGAGGCCGCGTGATGGCCTGTCGAGGCCAGGCCCGCCGAGGTAAGGCCGTCGTACGGCCGAGGCCGCGTGATGGCCTGTCGAGGCCAGGCCCGCCGAGGTAAGGCCGGAGTAAGGCCGTCGTACGGCCGAGGCCGCGTGATGGCCTGTCGAGGCCAGGCCCGCCGAGGTAAGGCCGTCGTACGGCCGAGGCCGCGTGATGGCCTGTCGAGGCCAGGCCCGCCGAGGTAAGGCCGTCGTACGGCCGAGGCCGCGTGATGGCCTGTCGAGGCCAGGCCCGCCGAGGTAAGGCCGTCGTATGGCCGAGGCCACGTGGCGGCCCGCCGAGGTAAGGCCGTCGTACGGCCGAGGCCGCGTGATGGCCTGTCGAGGCCAGGCCCGCCGAGGTAAGGCCGTCGTATGGCCGAGGCCGCGTGATGGCCTGTCGAGGCCAGGCCCGCCAAAAGGGGGTTGTATGGGCGGGGGGCCGTGGCGGCCCGCGAGGTAAGGCCGTCGTACGGCCGAGGCCGCGTGATGGCCTGTCGAGGCCAGGCCCGCCGAGGTAAGGCCGTCGTATGGCCGAGGCCGCGTGATGGCCCGTCGAGGAAGGCCGCCGAGGCCGGCCGAGGCCGCGTGATGGCCTGTCGAGGCCAGGCCCGCCGAGGTAAGGCCGTCGTATGGCCGAGGCCACGTGGCGGCCCGCCGAGGTAAGGCCGTCGTACGGCCGAGGCCGCGTGATGGCCTGTCGAGGCCAGGCCCGCCGAGGTAAGGCCGTCGTATGGCCGAGGCCACGTGGCGGCCCGCCGAGGTAAGGCCGTCGTATGGCCGAGGCCACGTGGCGGCCCGCCGAGGTAAGGCCGTCGTACGGCCGATACGACGGCTTTACGTCGTAAAGCCGTCGTATGGCCGAGGCCACGTGGTGGTCCGGCGAGGTAAGGCCGTCGTATGGCCGAGGCCACGTGGTGGTCCGGCGAGGTAAGGCCGTCGTATGGCCGAGGCCACGTGGTGGTCCGGCGAGGTAAGGCCGTCGTATGGCCGAGACCACGCCCGCCGCGTGGTTGTCGTTAGAGATGCACGCCGTAACGCCCGGCGCGGCGTTGTGACGACATTAGGCAGTCGGCACACCACTCCAGCTCGTATGGCTGGGAGTGCCAGGCGCCGGCGGCATCCCCGACGGTGGGCAATAGTTGGCGCCTGGCAATGAGCTGACGTGTGCTCAAGCTGTCGACCGCGCCGAGGTTTCGGATCGCAGCCGAATTTCACTTCGGGGTTTATTAAATGCGCACAAGGGCGGCGCCACTGACAAATGACTTTTGGTACGGCGAGGAATGCAGGCTCATTTTTCATATACCACGTAGCCATAGCGACCTTATGGGCGCCAAGTTGTATTTCAAAAAGACTGTCAAAACCACTAGTTACCAGTTACTATTACAAAATTACTTTCGGTGGATGCTAAACAGCCAAACAGTGTATCAATACCCATACACCATCAACTTTAAATAATGAATTGATTACACCCCCCTCCATAACGAGGGAGATGGGTTGATCTAACCACAGGCAGGATGTTTTTGGTAATGGACGCTAAACGGGTTGAGATAGCGCTCTGAGATTTCGCATTGATATAGCGATAGCGATGATGCGATGATGTCTGTTTTGTTTATGCATTCATGCAAATAAAAAGGTAAGATAAGGTCAGATCACTTTCATGTGGCGTCATTCGTCATATGTAAGTGACTTGACCTTCTCTTTAGTTTTGTTTCCAACCGGACACTTCGTTGCTTCAAACATTATTTATTCGGCGTCCCTAGGTAGCTGATTGGATCCATTTTTTTCATGTGCTCTCTTCTATTGAACTGTGTGTAAAAATTTTAAGTCCACTGGATAGAACAAAAGTAGAAAAGGCGAGACCACATTTCTGCTTGCTCTCACACCCATCACAATATCCTACGGACCACCTAGGGAACGTTTTCCACTGGTGTTCCAACCCTTAATTTACTCCATTTGCAATCCTGTAGTCATCGCTTAGTATGATAATCCGGCAGCCAGCTGGTGCGTCCATCGCCCGGCTCCACGCCCTTCATTCCCGGGCGGCTGTCCACGTGCCAGGAGGACAGGAGTGGGCAGGATGGGACGTGGGGAGGAGTTGCGACAGACGTGCCACCGCTGCTAACGGCGCGGCCACGGGCAGTGACTGACGGGCGAACCGCGACGTGCTGCAGGTCACCGCCAGCTTGGTGGCCTCAACCTTGCTTTTTACTTTAATGGGCGACACGCGTACTAGCCTGCCGCTAGAACTAGATTCAAGACGGCATCAAGTACCAGAATTCACCGGTTTCTAAGCAGAACTCACTGGCCCGTGCATGTACGTACTGCTTATTTATACGGCTGGGTTGCCACATCAGATGCTTCACTGACTAGTATGTTCATCATCAAAAGAAAAGGTAAAGTGTATTTTCTTTAGATTGTAGCTAGTTAAAACTGAAGTAATCTGGATGCACTCAGCGGTATATTCTGCCGAGCTGCCAAGCATGTCGCCACGGCAAGGATGTGGCAGTGCAGTTCGTTTACAAAGGAGCGAACATAGAAGACGTAGTCGTAGTATCAAGGACATTCAAAGACACTAATGCGAGTGAATATCATGAAAGGGAATTTCACCGTTTTATATCGGTTGCGGTAGACATGAGATTCTGTATCTTATGAACTTAGGAAACTTCGATTCCCAGTTTCAATTACCAAAATATTTATCCACCAATGAAGAGCGTGTAACATAGACAGGTCATTATTTGTACTGCCATTGTAAGCAATTGCATCTCCATTCGAGTGTCCTTGTTGAAATATAATCATGGATGCGCCACTGATGGGTGTCAAAAGAAAATGTGTTCACTTTGGAGAAGTAGCCATTCCCTTTAGTTATTAAGGTTTTTGGTCGCGTAACCGTTCCGTTTCCAGCATTCACTTGCAATATATGTAGCGTCTTTTGTCGGCAAGAGAGGCTTAAAGTGTTCGCAATGGTGTGCAATCCACGCTCTCATCCCATTCAGCTGTAATATTCTTAATGTTGCGTAGTCACGAACCTCTTTGCCAACTACTCGATTTAATTATCTAATGGGATTATGCCAGAAAAGAAAACCCAACTCTCTGCAGCGAGAGAAAAGGCTTTTCTGTTTCCTACCTCGACCATTGGTGCTTCACTGGCTGAAATATTTAAGCGTGCCTTCGACTACAAAACGAAATCTTTGAGCGTGCGGACAGAAACACCTGCACATTTGTCCTCAAGAACCGTAGTGAGGAGCGGATGCCGAACAAGGTGCACGTGCAGCCATCTCGAGACTTCAGCGCCACACTGTAGACAGGGGGTGTGGCGTCACACTTGGGCCGACACAGACCTGGCCGGCAGGCCATGCTCATCGCTCATCTCCGAGACGTGTCGACGCACCCCATCGCTGCCAGCCGACGCACAGCGTGGGCGCGCCGGGGACGGGGAGGGGCTGGGGCGGCACGATCGGACACGTAGTCACCGGTCGTCACGCCACCGTCCGTGACCGGCGGAACACGAGTGCATGTGACGCTGTGTAACGCCCGATGGAGGGGAACGTTCTTCGGGGTTATGAAGCAAAGGAGGGAGGAGGCGAGAGGGTCTGGAGAGCTTCACGACTTGTGGTGGATGACGTTGTGAGCAGTCCCGATGAGGGGAGAGCAGGGGAGCAGATCCAGAGAGGTTCTCCACGACTTGTGGTGGATGACGTTGTGAGCAGTCCTGAGGAGAGGAGGGAAGGGGACCGGATCCAGAGAGGTTCTCCACTACTTGTGGTGGATCACGTTGTCGGCAGTCCTGAGGAGAGAAGGGGAGGGGACCGGATCCAGAGAGGTTCTCCACTACTTGTGGTGGATGACGTTGTGAGCAGTCCTGAGGAGAGGAAAGGAGGGGTATCCAGAGAGGTTCTCCACGACTTGCGCTGGATGACTTTGTGAGCTGGAGGAGACGAATGTCAGATCTAAAAGCCCAGTCAGAAATCCCGGCCAGGACGAGCTGTTTTTTTAGCCGGTCTTTGGGATATGTACAGGGCTTTGAATCGACCTTCTGTCGGTTCACTATGAAAGGTAAAAAGGAAGCAATATTAACATTATGTTTTGAATGGCCTAATGATGGCTATCATTATGAAATTCTGCCACCAAATTCAACATCCCATCCAGTAGTGGTTTTATATGCATTTAACTATTTGAAGGTACACCGTTGAATATGTTCACGTTATTTGGCATTCTAATTTTTGAAACAGTAAATATTCAAAAATACTAGTTAATAGCTCAAGCGTATCACCGACATGCCGTTTTCAACAGCAAGGCATTCACCCGCAATCAAGCCAGGAAATGTTCCAATTGATTTATTTGACCACATATCAAGCAATAGAGCATTTCCGAAGCTGGATTAGAATGATCAATGCGTGGTCACAACTAAGACGACCATAATTGTAACGCATGGTTCTGGGATGATTCAACAGCAACATAGTTTTTCATTTATGTTCCTACCAGCAGACGTGCACATCACAATACAGACGGCCGGCAGTGAGAGTCGCAAGTCTTGCCGATTGCTCGTTCTCTATTGCCCCGTTCGTATGAGCACCGAATCTTCCGAATATAATGCGATTAGGAAAGCTTACGAAAGTATTGCTAAGCCTTTCAGATGCTTTGATATATAAAAAATCTGTATCGCTGCTCATGTCAGCAGGATATGTGTCCGTAATGTGAAGAGCGCTCTTCCGCCAGCCTTGCCACCAGGTGGGCGGAGGCGCAGATACTATACAGCCAGTCGACACACAGTGACTGTGGTTGTTCATATTTGGTGTGGCGGTCATCCAGCCAGGACTCATTTTCCATCGCCTATTTTGGTGTGGATTCGTCCCAGTGAAAGCCGTAGGGTCGATGTTAAATGTCCAATTTAACACTTTAATTACACTTCCGGATTTAGTGCGAGGGGTTGGGGGAGGGGTCACCTAACACAGGTGCCTGCCATACCCCTCCAAGTTCCGCCGCCTCTGAAATATCCCATGGTCAAATTGTCCGTTCAACAACCGTTGGTCGCGCAGTTTTAGTCTTCAAACTGATTTTAGTAAGATTTGCTGGTACCTGTGACCTACCTAGCATAAAAGCTGAAGTAGTGAATCATTAAGGAATGAACTCACAGAACAACCATCCAACAACATCATGCACTGACAAGCATGAACAAACAACGTTTGCATTGCCGACCATTCAAAATCGCCCCTGGTTATGACATAAATATTTGAAACCTCAGATGTTGTATTTAATTGGTTGCATGTTTATCGGAGGAGTGAAAACTAATAGTCGACAACACGATCCAGACAAACTTTATGACGGGTTTTAGTCAGCTTACTTGCCAGAGTACAGCTTGCCATTCCTTTTATGGTATGATTGCGATGAAGTTTGAAGACAGAAGAATGCTGCAGTTTAAATGTCTAAATCTGGCAGTGAAATGATACGATTATTAGGTACATAGTGCGGCATTGCACGGATGAATAAATACTGAATGGATCACAAGTTGATGGTCTCGATTTGGCTATTCCCTTAGATTGAGGATTGCAGGTAACCGGCATCAGCTTATGTCTTTTAAGAGATGTCTTCTAACCATTATATGTTGTTGAATATATGTTGTTATTACACTACATGGATACATTATATGTTGCGAATGCATGTTGATGCAAAAAGGCCTCAATAAGAAATGGTTTAATTTCACTTCGTGTTCTGGGAGAGAAAGAGATGTTGAAGGATGATGTGAATTGCCTATCTAATATAATGCAAGACATGAACGAAGTTCGTTCGCGCCGCCGCCGGCTTACTTTACTTTTGCATCAATATCTCAGCAACGGTTGTGAGCATGGTGGTGAAATTTGGTAAACGGCTAAAAGTCGGCTCGCTTCATATTGTGTCCAATTTGGTGCTTGATTAACCCAGAGGTGTACCCGTGGATCGAGACTGCTTTCTCCATTGGTAATACATGGGTAGGCAACAACCAGTGGTGGGGTCAATGGCACAGACCAACATCATATTTTTTTGTATGGACACGTGCTCTCACCCCAGCAGTATTATTAATATTCACGATCTGCATGTACTGTGCAATATTACCACACATGACGTACCTAAGCAAAAGGAAGTGATTGCAATGAAGACGGAAATTATGAAGGCAGGAAAATGTGTAAACAAAAAAGTAAATGTTGGTCAGAACTACCGATATAAACAAACATTTCCTGATTTGGTTAATCAGATTGTGCGGCTTTCATGTTTGTAAAGTTCATGCATTTCATTGTTTGTTATACATAGGTTCAAGCATAAGAGTTTTCACAAGGCCGGTAAGACATAGTAGCTCGCTAAAGCTAATATAATATAACCGTACCTGAGTGCATGCAAATGCGACGCCAGCCCACGGCGGCTGAGCGGCGGCGGGCGGCTGAACGGGCGAGGAGCGCAAACAGGCTGAACGTGAGGCGCACGACCAGAGGCGGGGCAGCAGCGTCAGCAGGACCACACTGCGAGGGAGGTCAGCAAGGCGCAGAACCAGAGGCGCAGGCAGCAGCGTCAGCAGGACCACACTGCGAGGGAGGTCAACAAGGCAAAACAGAGGCAGCAGCGTCAGCAGGACCACACTACGAGGGAGGTCAACAAGGCACAGAACCAGAGGCGCAGGCAGCAGCGTCAGCAGGACCACACTGCGAGGGAGGTCAACAAGGCACAGAACCAGAGGCGGAGGCAGCAGCGTCAGCAGGACCACACTGCGAGGGAGGTCAACAAGGCACAGAACCAGAGGCGGCGGACGAGCAGCGTCAGTCAGGACCACACTACGAGGGAGGTCAGCAAGACAGGGCGGAGGAGCCCCAGAGCTGAACGTGAGGCGCACGACCAGAAGCGGGGCAGCAGCGTCAGCAGGACCACACTGCGAGGGAGGTCAACAAGGCGCAGAACCAGAGGCGGAGGCAGCAGCGTCAGCAGGACCACACTGCGAGGAGGTCAACAAGGCGCAGAACCAGAGGCGGAGAGCAGCGT
The DNA here is from genome assembly GCA_034440615.1 of Ashinkailepas kermadecensis. NCBI lineage: Eukaryota > Metazoa > Arthropoda > Thecostraca > Neolepadidae > Ashinkailepas > Ashinkailepas kermadecensis. The sequence goes on along the minus strand of JAOTOM010005153.1, from coordinate 1,021,095 downwards.
CAGCAGGACCACACCGAGGAGGTCAGCAAGGCACAGAACCAGAGGCGCAGGCAGCAGCGTCAGCAGGACCACACTGCGAGGGAGGTCAAAAGGCGAAAAACCAAAGGGGAGGCAGCAGCGTCAGCAGGACCACACTGCGAGGGAGGTCAACAAGGCACAGAACCAGAGGCGCAGGCAGCAGCGTCAGCAGGACCACACTACGAGGGAGGTCAACAAGGCACAGAACCAGAGGCGGAGGCAGCAGCGTCAGCAGGACCACACTGCGAGGGAGGTCAACAAGGCACAGAACCAGAGGCGCAGGCAGCAGCGTCAGCAGGACCACACTGCGAGGGAGGTCAACAAGGCACAGAACCAGAGGCGGAGGCAGACAGCGTCAGGAGGACCACACTGCGAGGGAGGTCAACAAGGCACAGAACCAGAGGCGCAGGCAGCAGCGTCAGCAGGACCACACTGCGAGGGAGGTCAACAAGGCGCAGAACCAGAGGCGCAGGCAGCAGCGTCAGCAGGACCACACTACGAGGGAGGTCAACAAGGCGCAGAACCAGAGGCGGAGGCAGCAGCGTCAGCAGGACCACACTGCGAGGGAGGTCAACAAGGCACAGAACCAGAGGCGGAGGCAGCAGCGTCAGCAGGACCACACTGCGAGGGAGGTCAACAAGGCGCAGAACCAGAGGCGGAGGCAGCAGCGTCAGCAGGACCACACTACGAGGGAGGTCAACAAGGCGCAGAACCAGAGGCGGCGAGAGTGGCGTCTGTAGGACCACACTACGAGGGAGGTCGACAGGGCGGAGAGCCAGAGGCGGAGAGAGCAGCGTCAGTGAGACAACACGACGAGGGAGGTCGACAAAACATGTCGGAGAGAGCGGAGGGAGCAGGACATCGAGGAGAGGGAGGCCGAGAATGCGAGAACGGGAGGATGATCCTGTGGTGAGAGGGGTGGTCTCTAAGGATGATCCTGTGGTGAGAGGGGTGGTCTCTAAGCGAATGAACAGTTCAACTACATCAACTGGAGGAACATCGTGGACATGAACAGCAAGGTGCAGAGGTACGTCGACAGGACCCGAATTACACCAAACGTCGGCATGGGCATGCGTGCCATTAACTCGAGAACTAAGAGAATGTTAAGAGGAAGCATGAAAATGGTCTGCTCAGCTGCTCTACAATTGTTTGGTTTTTTGTTGTGTCAAAACTCTACCGATAATTCCTAAATTTAACAGAAAAAACATAATAGTACATCCTTATATGCAAAGAACATGTGTGACAACACCGATCTTTTGACCGGGCTTCAGAGAATTCTGATCCGGGCTAGTCATTAGCATCCCGACCGAGCTCGGGATCTGGTCCAGAATGTTTCGGTACATACCACCTCCATTGTGAGCGGTCCCGAGGAGGGGAGCGGCTCCAGAGAGATGCTCCACGACTTGTCGTGCACGACGCCCATCTCACTCTGCCCCGCCGCCCGGCTCCAGAGAGATGCTCCACGACTTGTCGTGCACGACACCCATCTCACTCTGCCCCGCCGCCAGACGTGCTTGAATGCACGTTTGGACGGAAGTGTTGTGGCAGCTCAGCCGCACCGCCACATCGTAGCATTTTGGCGGGAGATGCCGCTTTCACAATTCAGAGATAGCCCGGTCAACACAATGGCGGTACGAGAGTGCGTGTTGTCTGGGATGCGGGCTGCTTGCTGTCATGTCTGGGATGCGGGCTGCTCGCTGTCATGTCTGGGATGCGGGCTGCTCGCTGTCATGTCTGGGATGCGGGCTGCTCGCTGTCATGTCTGGGATGCGGGCTGCTCGCTGTCATGTCTGGGATGCGGGCTGCTCGCTGTCATGTAACGGCGGAATAACCCAATTAGACGGGCTATTGTGCGCAGCACTGGACACGCTCAAGATGAAAGTGAACGTTTTCCGTCAGTGCATCCTGGAGAGGGTTCGGTTTAAATACTGACGAGTCCTTCACTAAGCAGCTGGAACTTAGCTGGGCTTAAGCTCATTTATGGAGTCCAGTCGCGCCACAATTGTTGAAAGGTCTCTCAAGCTCACCTTAGATGCTGTTCGGTATAAACGATCGTTCTCTACAGTGTGTTCCATCGGTATGCATTTCGTAAATCAATACTTCGGTGTCTGTTCAATCTGTATTAAATTATACGGTGTGTGCGCGCCGATATAAGTTAAATATTCGCCAGGGGTGGCATACGAGATGAGGGATCGAGTTGACCTTCATCGTTCTTTAAGAGGGAAGGATTGATTAAACAAACTGAACGGAATATTTCAGGTGACATTTTCACCGCCTGAGTTAGGCACATCAATTCAAGCTCACAATTTCGTTGCTCTATAGCATGTACGCCTGTTTTGTCAACTGCTGCTTCGCACATGATAACAAAGAGCTGTTTTCGTCGATCGCTGCCGCTTGTTGTGACCGCGAGTTTCGAATGGTCGACGAGGGAGAGAGTCCCGGAAGAGGACGGCCTTCGACCACCACGGTCCACCGGCTCGGCTAGTTAGGCGGTGGTATGGCTGTGTTGGTCACGTCTGAGCTTGTTACCGTCGCCAACTGGTGTGGAAGCTCGCCTCTTGGCTGCGGTGTTCAGGGGCGTACCAATTATTTTCTTAGGGGGGCACTGGATGGACGTAACGTCCAGATTTCTTGTTGTTGTTGATCGAGGAGTAAGATTTAAATTTTTTTTTCCAGACACATTGTTGAGGGGGTTTGCCATCCACACGTCACCGACCTGCGACACAAATACGTACACGACGGGGTGACCTGGGCCCAGTGCACCTGATCACTCACACACCACCGACCTGCGACACAAATACGTACACGGCGGGGTGACCTGGGCCCAGTGCACCTGATCACCCACATACCACCGACCTGCGACACAAATACGTACACGGCGGGGTGACCTGGGCCAAGTGCACCTGATCACCCACACACCACCGACCTGCGATACAAATACGTACACGGCGGGGTGACCTGGGCCCAGTGCACCTGATCACCCACACACCACCGACCTGCGAGACAAATACGTACACGGCGGGGTGACCTGGGCCCAGTGCACCTGATCACCCACACACCACCGACCTGCGATACAAATACGTACACGACGGGGTGACCTGGGCCCAGTGCACCTGATCACCCACATACCACCGACCTGCGACACAAATACGTACACGGCGGGGTGACCTGGGCCCAGTGCACCTGATCACCCACACACCACCGACCTGCGATACAAATACGTACACGGCGGGGTGACCTGGGCCCAGTGCACCTGATCACCCACACACCACCGACCTGCGAGACAAATACGTACACGGCGGGGTGACCTGGGCCCAGTGCACCTGATCACCCACACACCACCGACCTGCGAGACAAATACGTACACGGCGGGGTGACCTGGGCCCAGTGCACCTGATCACCCACACACCACCGACCTGCGAGACAAATACGTACACGGCGGGGTGACCTGGGCCCAGTGCACCTGATCACCCACACACCACCGACCTGCGACACAAATACGTACACGGCGGGGTGACCTGGGCCCAGTGCACCTGATCACCCACGCACCACCGACCTGCGACACAAATACGTACACGGCGGGGTGACCTGGGCCCAGTGCACCTGATCACCCACATACCACCGACCTGCGAGACAAATACGTACACGGCGAGGTGACCTGGGCCCAGTGCACCTGATCACCCACACACCACCGACCTGCGACACAAATACGTACACGCTGGCTCGGGAGGGTGGGATGACATAATAAATGCTGGCTTATGTGGGCCTCAGAAACCTAGTAACGGACTGAGCTGATTAAAATATTGATCGACAGCCATGTATGATGCACTTCGCAGTTCCAACATTTTGTCTTTGGGGATTGTGAAAAAAAAACTTCAAAGTCCCGGCCGGCTAGATGAATGCATGATACTTTCGTGAAAGTCGTGTCCCCCCCCCCCTCTCCCGCTTTATTTACAAAGCTAATCTTTGGAGGTATTTAATTCGAACGGAAGTCAGGAACCCCAAAGAGCTTTTTAATTCAAAGAAGCTTCGCTTCTTTCAATTGCCTTCGATAGTTCTTTCGAAGAGTTTTGTGAGCCGAGAGCTTTGCCATTCAAGTGAGAGATGAGGGTGTAGGGCACCGGCCGATCTGTCCTGGAACGCGCTGCTGCAGCTTGAGCTTACCAGTAGTTGGACATTTTCACCTAGCGCGGCGAAACATAAATAATGTTCTACTTGGCGAGATCACAGCAAGTGACCTGCGGTGACCTGTGGTATATCGTTCGGCACAAGGTGCATAGTTGGTGCTCTCAGGCGTACTGAAAAAATGTGTGCCACGGGTGGTGGGCCGCTGTGTTCTCCAGCTGTCTGGATACTCTGCTTGAGGAGGGGATGCCAAACCGAGTAAGAACCCAGCCCTCCACTATCGCTTGACAACAAGTGACGTCACATGGGCTGAACAGTTGGGCCGTCACGTAGTCAGCCCGCCCAAGCTTCCATGTTTTCTACATGGCACTTCTGAACTTAAATATTTACCAACGTGGGACAAAATTCGGTTCATCTGTAACGCTAAAGAGTCTTCTCCACGAAGATGAGTCTTATTTTATCCTAAAACCAGCAAATTTTACTTCGGTTCACGCTGACATTCTTGTTGATCACAGCTCGCGAGCGGTGATCAACAGACTGTCCCCCAAGGAGTCACACCGGGGCCCAACAAATCATGCTGTGGGCCCCTTAAAATCGCAGTGGGCCCAAAAATCACACCAGAGTTCGACAGAAATGAAGCTGATGTCCCCAACATAAATATGAGCCCAGAAAATCACTCTGGGGTTCCAAAGGTCGCGCCAAGGCCCCCTTAGCACGTCGGATCCCGAACAACCGTGCAGGTCCCCGAAAGTTCATGCTGAGAGCACCAAAAATATCGTCGGGCCCCAAAAATCGCATCGGGACCAGACAAAGACGAATTCTAGTGCACAAAAATCAATCCAGGCTTGGAACATCATTATAGGGCCCCAAAAACGCGATAAACTCTCACAAAAACGAATCTGGTCCTGTTCGGGGGCCTTGGAAGAAAATCACGTTGGAGCATCAAAAGGCCTGGTCGGTACGCCCGCATAGGCACTGTGCATAACGCGGTCACATTGGTGTGCTGGCAAAAGGCTGGTGCATGTGTAACAGGCAAACAAATAGCAAAAGAAAGAACAATTATCATTCACTATAAAGGCAGCATCCTCCAGTCAGGTGCTCCAATTTTGCCACAAGTAATTCACGTTTTTCAATCATTGCTACCAGATATTACTGAAATTATTCGCTACCTCAGGAAAATGCCCTATATTTATTGTAAACGAACTCCTTTAAAGGTCTTATTTATATATATTTTGGGGATGGATCGCCACCAATCATCTTAATAGTTTTATTTTGCAATTTGATAAATTTACTTAGAACATCTTAAGGCCTAATAGGGCCAAACATTCGCATTATCCTCATTCTTGACACTTGCATCTTCGATTCTCTATAGGATAAGTCCTGGATTTCGCCCATGAAGAGACAATAATTCATGTGTGCACCTTCTGGAAACAAGTGTCTTTCCCACCCTGTATGCCATGGTGAATACCATTGAATGCTGAATGTCAATCTTTTGGCCTTGTTCAAATTTGTTCTTAAAATAGTATGATATGCTCGGAAATTTGGGTGCACTAAAAGCTTCGGGGAGCTGCTCGTTCCTGTGGAGTGTTGCGTTCCTCCGAAGTTCAACGAGTCAGTCACCAAGATCCAATGGAAGTGACCAGAGTATCATGCTCTTCTCCGGTCCATCACCAGAGATTGTTGCTGTGCAGTCCACTTCCTGGAATATTTGATTGAAAATTGTCCTGATTGGTAGATCCTTAGCCAGATATATACATACACACACACACACACACACACACACACACACACACACACACACCTATATATATATATATATATATATATATACACAATCGCCGACGCCAGCAAAAAAAATCAAGTTTGACCGTGTTTCTTACTTATGCAGCATGTCGGTCGACATAGAAAACCTTCACTACATGCAATGCATTATAATCAAAGATCAATTCCTTCGTGAGGTGTTACAACTGCGATAACCCGGTAGCCGGGCTTCGGCAGGCCGTCGAGCCAGTTCCAGAGTATGGGCTCCTAGCAACAGGGGTATGCGCATTAATGTATATGTCAGCGGCTGTTACATTGCTATTAAGCTCGGCAACTTCGAGTTCCCGGCTGGCCATTCACAGCCAACAAAGGACCCACAATGCGTGGTTAATCACCAGTGCATTAGGCCAACGAAGCAACCGGCCATTGAGATTTGCGATGTCGGCGGCAATGCTTTCCAGCACATCCGAACTGGCACCCATTAGAATAACTCACTTAGGCTGCAGTTGGGTTACCTGATGTCCTCTTAAGTGGATGAGCAGCAAAGGGGCTTGCCGGTAATGCTGAAGTACAGCCAAAGTGGCGCGGTAGCAGGGACAGCGACCTGCGGCCAGCGTGACGCGTCGCCGCCGTCCGTCGCCGGAGTAGACCTGAGAGCGGTGTCACTGCAGCCGGAGTAGACCTGAGGGCGGTGTCACTGCAGCCGGAGTAGACCTGAGGGCGGTGTCACTGCAGCCGGAGTAGACCTGAGGGCGGTGTCACTGCAGCCGGAGTAGACCTGAGGGCGGTGTCACTGCAGCCGGAGTAGACCTGAGGGCGGTGTCACTGCAGCCGGAGTAGACCTGAGGGCGGCGTCACTGCAGCCGGAGTAGACCTGAGAGCGGTGTCACTGCTGCCGGAGTAGACCTGAGGGCGGTGTCACTGCAGCCGGAGTAGACCTGAGGGCGACGTCACTGCAGCCGGAGTAGACCTGAGGGCGGCGTCACTGCAGCCGGAGTAGACCTGAGGGCGACGTGTCACTGCAGCCGGAGTAGACCTGAGGGCGGTGTCACTGCAGCCGGAGTAGACCTGAGGGCGGCGTCACTGCAGCCGGAGTAGACCTGAGGGCGGTGTCACTGCAGCCGGAGTAGACCTGAGGGCGGTGTCACTGCAGCCGGAGTAGACCTGAGGGCGGCGTCACTGCAGCCGGAGTAGACCTGAGGGCGGTGTCACTGCAGCCGGAGTAGACCTGAGAGCGGTGTCACTGCAGCCGGAGTAGACCTGAGAGCGGTGTCACTGCAGCCGGAGTAGACCTGAGGGCGGTGTCACTGCAGCCGGAGTAGACCTGAGGGCGGTGTCACTGCAGCCGGAGTAGACCTGCGGCGATGGGCAGGGGAGGTGTGTGGGCGCCCGGGACGGCGACGGCTCCGGACGGCTAGCTGTTCCCCGCGGGCGCCAGGGGGAGATGTGGGCGCCCGGGACGGCGACGGCTCCGGACGGCTAGCTGTTCCCCGCGGGCGCCAGGGGGAGATGTGGGCGCCCGGGACGGCGACGGCTCCGGACGGCTAGCTGTTCCCCGCGGGCGCCAGGGGGACGTGTGTGGGCGCCCTGGACAGCGACGGCTCCGGACGGCTAGCTGTTCCCCGCGGGCGCCAGGTGGAGGTGTGGGCGCTCGGGATGGCGACGCCTCCGGACGGCTAGCTGTTCCCCGCGGGCGCCAGGGGAGGTGTGTGGGCGCCCGGGACGGCGACGGCTCCGGACGGCTAGCTGTTCCCCGCGGGCGCCAGGGGAGGAGGTGTGTGGGGGGGCGCCAGGGTGAGGGGAGTCAGCCACAGTGGCAGGCCGTCAGAGCTAATTACAAAGTTTACAAGCCGGTGGCCTGACAAGTGTCGGGGCCTCCTGGGCGCCCACCGGGAGATGCGTCGGCGGTGATTGAATTATCCCGTTTACATAAGCAGCGAAACTTCCGAATACGATACGATTAGGCAAACTTACGAAAGCATTGCTCTCGTAAACGGGCTGAAAACTTGACATGCCATCACATCCATAAAGCTTAACAGAGTTGTCATAAGTTTTCCTGATCGCATCGTATTCGGAAGTTACTCTGTTCATGTATACGGGCCACATGAGTCGTGGTGGTCCTGTGCATTTGCAACGGAGACGATGTTGTGCTAGCAGAGAGACATCCTGTAATTCTTGGACGCGGCCCACCATGAGATTAAATATACGGCAAGACTGAGAGCCTCTTTCAACAGGCGCAGAACCTTCCTCACAAGTGTTACCGAACGAAAAGATAAAATTATGTCCAGCTGTTCTAGCCAAGGCCATCTGGCTTTCTATAGGCGCCACTCGAGCCTTAGCCGTTGCCAGTGACGTAATGTGTAAACTACCAGCCTGAGCAATGTGAATATGCATTACAATACCGCATCCTCGATTGGTGGAAAGCATTGCCAACGGTGTGCAGTTTTACGTGGCGCAGCGCAAGCGCTGTATCCTTTCACGGAGTCGCAGAGTAGCACTGGGAGATCGTGTGCTACTTCGCAACGAAACACCCCATATCCACCTGAGAAGAACAGCAGACAGCTTGGAGGAAAGTGGTTCATCTCATCCAGCTCCAATTTGCCAGAGTTCATCAAACAGGCATTTCGCTGACATGCCAAAAAAGTGTTAAAACAAAATCTAGCAGTTAAGCTCAAAGCTATTCTCTTGGTCGAAGCGACATCATTAGTTAGCTGAAAACCTTCAAAGGTACCATCATCACCTGGAATGCACCTCGCTCCCAATACCTTTACACTCGCTCTCTCATTTGATCCCTTCTTCTAGGGTACATTATGAAAAACAAGAATCTTCAATGTGCACTTGGATAGTCTCATACCCGACTCACACCTGAGAGCCTGAGCTCCAGACATCAGACTTTTCCCAAACTCAGTGTTTGCCCCTGATAGCCAATCATCAGCATTGAGGCTCCATATCTGATAGGACTTGAATATCAGGGTAGCTGCACAAGTGGTGATGAGCAGTAGCACCGAGCAGGGATGGGCTGCTACACGATGCAGATGTGACCCTGGGAAGCGCATAGCACGCATGACTCTGCGTTCCTACAGCATCATACCACATAACCGACAAACATCCTCATCCTTACGCAGCATAACCGGAGCAGTTTGTATATCGCAGTGACGGCGTAATTCCAGCGCTTGAGCCGAATCCAACAGCTCAGGCGGGGCAGGAATCCGGCATGGATCCACGCCAAGACAATCTTTTAGTGCGACTTTATTTGGAACCACTAGCGGAAGCATCCAACGCCGGACGAACAGTCGTGGTGGCGCTATGCCTTCATCTGCAGTGGGCCTAAAAAAAAAAAAAAAAGGAAAAAATAGTACTAACCTCATCAAAAGAAAACCCCCACTAATACCCTCCTATGTCTTTGCTCACACCGTTGCGCATATCCTTTAAGCAGCGATGAGCAGCTCGCCAGTCCTCCTGCAACATGCCAACAACATTTTCGTTACACGGAATACCGATCGCATGTCTACCCTCATCATTGTGCACAACGGAGTTGAGCAAGTTCAAAAACTGACCACGTGTACCAGCACTATCATCATGCATGCCTATGCCATTTAAATTCCACAGTTGCGTAGGGCTCTTTCAGTCACATCATCATAGATGGAAATCATCAGAAATTCCAGTGTTGGAATGCATAAATGCATGGCTAGATGGATAGATAGATAGATGCCCGAGCCAATCACTTTTTCTTCCCGCTCCCCCTCTCTTCTACTATTTATTCCTACACTGACTAGTAACCGAGACAGGATCGCTGGAGGCAGAATCACATCATATTGATTATCAGAAATGTCCAGAGCCTGCAAGCCACGAACGTGCATTATGAGTTGGTCATGCCGCACTTCAGCCCGTCAACACATTCTTTGTTTAGGGAGAACAGCACCTGTAAGTGGGAAAAACAACGTTCTCGTTTCGGTCAAGCCTGTCTTGTAATATCTCGCAAACATGTGTATTGTCAACAGCCGTTACAGTTGTCAATTAGAAGCCAGCAACCGGCAGCTCTGCTTCCCCTTCCAGCAGGACTATTAAATAGGTCAGCTTTGCAATATCTAGTAGATCAACTGAGTCCGCAGTTGCACAAAATGACTCCCAGAACTGCAGCCACAGCACTACGTCACTTGTGAATTGTGAATGAGGATAGACTCAGGTTCTTGTAGCAGGCGTGCAACAACCTTTCCTTCCAACAGCTTCTTGCTGCAGCTTAAATTTGCTACAAATGCCATCCATGAATCCTTCGAATTATTGTAGGTCTCGTTCCAACTTGTCCTCATCTAGTTTTAATTCGTGCAGTTGCTGGGCTTCATCCCAGCTGAACATTCTCACCTTAAGCTCGCTCATCGCTTCATGCACTGCCCTTCATCTAATAGCTTGGACAGAGTTACGTGGCTCTCGCCATCTAACCAAGAGCAGCCGCACGAACTGAAAATGAATTTACCATTCACTTGCGGGTTAACCCACCAACCTTAGAAAGCTACCACACAGCGGATTTCCGCGAGTGTCCTTCAACCACACCAAGGATGCTAACTTATTTAAAGGGCATTGTTCGAGTTTCGGCACCAATGATGCGCATGTGTACGAATACGAACAGGTCTGCCCTGCATTGCAGGGCAACTGTCCTGCATTCAGAGCAACATCGGCAACGAAAAATAGCGATGTAAACTATGATAGGTGGCAGACAAGAAACCAGGAAATGTGACGCTATAGCATACCCATGCGCCAACAGTTTCGTCGCTTTATCGCTTGGTGTCTGTGCACTCTGACAAACTTGTGGATAATTTGTGGGCGGTGCCGTGTTGCCTCAGCGTTGTGACCGTCCCGCCAATCTCGCGCACACATGTCGCCATCATTGGTGGCAACCAGCCTCGCAGCTGCGTGCCTGCAGATCAGTTCAAACTCGCAACCAGCCTCGCAGCTGCGTGCCTGCAGATCAGTTCAAACTCGCAACCAGCCTCGCAGCTGCGTGCCTGCAGATCAGTTCAAACTCGCAACCAGCCTCGCAGCTGGCGACTTACCTGCCCAGATCGAGTTCAATTACTCGCCATACATTGGTGGCAATTACCAGCCTCGCAGCTGCGATGCCTGCCCAGATGACGCAGTTCCCAAACTGACGACAACCAGCCTCGCAGCTGCGAAATTACCGCCACACATGGCGATCAGTTCCAAACTGCGACAATCACGCCAGACAGCAATGACAATGAAAGCGGCGTGACGCCCGTCCAATCTGCGCGGCCGTGCTGCGGCGGCCGGTGATCAGGTGCCACCTGAAGGTAATCAGCGCCGACGCAATTACCGCCACACATGGCGACAATTACCGCCACACATGGCGACAATTACCGCCACACATGGCGACAATTACCGCCACACATGGCGACGGGGGACCACAGACCAGCCAGCCGGGCGGACCACAGACCAGCCAGCCGGGCGGACCACAGACCAGCCAGCCGGGCGGACCACAGACCAGCCAGCCGGGCGGACCACAGACCAGCCAGCCGGGCGGACCACAGACCAGCCAGCCGGGCAGACCACAGATCAGCCAGCCGGGCGGACCACAGATCAGCCAGGAGGCGTGGGAGCGACGACATTAACCTTCGGCCGTTGACATCGATCGGTGTCGACGGCATTGGAGTCTGACATGGGGAACGGCAAGGGGGAGGGAGAGGTATTCTGTGGTGCTACGCTGACTGGACCGGCAGATTGGGTGTGCTGGACGGTGATTTCAAGTGCCCTTCATGCCCTTCATGCAAGGTGTGAGATACTGGCATCGTGAATAACAGTTTTAGACAGAACACTGTGAACACGCAAAGTAAGGTATGAGTTGCGTTAGAGCATGTACTGCTGTGATGCTGCAGAACAGTCGTCACGGTACCTTGGAAGCACTCTTCATTATAGTAGCTACTTCGGTTCTGCTGAAAATCTGCAACCACTTATGCAGGTTCGTCACTGCAGTGATGACCGAACCGTCACCGTTCCCGCCGCTGACGGCACCAACGTGCGACAAGTGCTCCAATGCCGCCCAACACGTCTCTTTGTCCCAGTCGTGGCGGATACATAGACCCGACCGGCATCGGGTGGTCCTGACCTGCGGCCGGTGTCGGACGTCACCTGAGCTGAGCCCACTTACCCCAACTGCCTGTACGGTGGACACAGGCTTGACCGGCTCGTGCTGCAGGGGCCATCGATTGATTGACTACGATGTGTGTGTGTGTGTGTGTGTGTGTATGTATGCGTGTGTGTGGAAGGGTAGTGAAGTGTCAGCTGGACGCTGCCATGTAACGCCCACACCCGGTGCGCCCGCAGTGAGGACGGCTCGGCCGGCTACCATTGTCAGCGGCTGCGCACGCCCAGGATGTCCCTCCTCGGCAAGCCGCTGCAGATGAAGGCGACGCGACGCGACCACTGTTACCGCCGCCTGCAGGGCAAAATCTACAACTTCCTGGAGCGGCCGCGAGGTCGCGTGGCGGCCGCCTACCACGTGCTCGTGTGAGTACTGTGGCCAGGCTACCGTGCTCGTGTGGGTGCCGTGCTCGTGTGAGTACTGTGGCCAGGCTGCCGTGCTTGTGTGGGTGCCGTTATCGTGTGGGTACCGTGCTCGTGTGAGTACTGTGGCCAGGCTGCCGTGCTTGTGTGGGTGCCGTGCTCGTGTGAGTACTGTGGCCAGGCTGCCGTGCTTGTGTGGGTGCCGTTATCGTGTGGGTACCGTGCTCGTGTGAGTACTGTGGCCAGGCTACCGTGCTCGTGTGGGTGCCGTGCTCGTGTGGGTACCGTGCTTAGGCTACCGTTATCGTGCGTGTGCTGTGCTCAGACATAAAGACATAAAGACATAAAAATCAATGCAACTATGAGCCACAAGGGCCCTTCTTGGATGCACTCTGGACACTAAACCAGTTGCCCACCAAATCCGTCGATCAACCCTCCCTGGAATACAGAAAAACAAGCCCCCTATTCTTATAATGATTGTCTATGCTGTTTTTAAAGATGTTCAGTGTGTTGCAACTGACAATAGTTCCTAGCAGCTGGTTACAGTGTTCTACTACCCTGTTGGTGAAGAAAGACTGTCTTAACACGCGCCCTGGAGGGCCTCTGAGAATTACGCGCACTGGAGGGGGGCGGATTCCGCCCCCCCTAAGATCTCGGCTCCTAGTAAAGCTGGAGGAACGAAATTCGCAGGGTGGATGGGCACCGTAGTGAACTCTATTGTGTGTAATTTTCGTGACCTTAGGTCAATATTTTCAAGGTCAAATGAGGTCCGATGGCAAAATTTTCCGGTTTTGCGTGGCTTGGCTTGTCATCGTTATGGATCGCTGTGATTGTGTTTAAATGCTCAAAAATGGGCATCAATGATGTTTTGGACATTACTAATGATGCAATGCAGATGATAGACCCAACATTTGACCTCAGGCCACCTACATAGCACCACTTTATCAGGTCAGTTACCTGTTCCAGTTACCGGAACCGGCCGCCCGCCCGACTGCTCCGTCGGGCAGCTCGGAGCAATCGGCTTCGTGAAGAAGGGAGTGAAGTACATGAATAAAGTATGGAAACGCAATGATAAACAGTACAAATGACAACCAGTAGTGCATTTATGGCAACATTCCAGTTGATCAAGTTTGGTTCCATTAACCTGTCATGAACTTGACCTGACTTGACCTTAGTGACCTAACATGACCTTGAAACTATACAGCATATCAATATGCATGAAACAAGTCCCTAGTGTTGCCTAGAACACTTCCATTTTGTCAGTATACTGGGAGCGCATCTGCGCCGATTTTTGTGGTCTGGCGCTATAACATTTTTTGATTTTAGCGGCCCCTAACTTGAAAAATTTTCGGGTGATTTCCATTTTTCTTGCTTTAAACGACGCGCCGTTCATTTTTAAGCAGGTACACCGAAAATCGCGTATATCGACCGGTAAAATCTGCAGTTATTTGCGAAAAACCGGAGGGGTGGGCGGATTTCGCCCCCCCTCCAGTGCGCGTGTTAACCTTGTCCTGCTGTGATTAACTTTAATTTTGAATTGATGACCTCTAATTGCATCCTTTCTGTTAAATTCAAACATTTTCCTGAGATATCCCTGTTCCTGACCATGAACAAATTTAAAAACCTCCATGAGATCTCCTCTCAGCCTTCTATATCTAAGTGAAAACATATTCAATTTCTTCAATCTTTCCTCATATGCCAGGTTGCCTATACCATTAACCATTTTTGCCCTCTTGCCTTCTTTTGTACTCTCTCTAAAAGCCAACAATCTTTTTCATAACAAGGGGACCAAGCTTGGACACAGTATTCCAAATGTGGCCTGACATATGCACAGTAAAGCTTCCTGGTGACCTCCTTACTTCTGTATGATACATTCCTACGTATTGCCCCAAGCATTCTTAATGCCTTCTTCCTGGCTTCTTTGGTCTGTTCTGATGCCCCCAATTTTGTGTTCAAAATAACACCTAAGTCCTTCTCGTGCTGAGTCACAGATAGTACTTGGCCACCCATCAAGTATGGAGCCTTCATATGCTGCCTACCTACATGCATGATTTTGCACTTATCAAAATTAAACTTCATTTGCCATTTTTCAGACCACTTCACAAGCTCGTCTAAGTCTTTCTGCAGTAAGACCTGCTCATTGTGCCCTGTTATTGCCCTAAAGACCTTCAAATCATCTGCAAATTTCAAAACCTTACTGCTTAGGCCACATTCAGTGTTATTTACAAATATAATGAACAATAGTGGCCCCAGTACTGACCCCTGGGGGACTCCACTAAGAACATTTTGCCATGATGACTTTGTACCATTTAGCATCACTCTCTGCTGTATATCTGAAAACCACAACTCTATCCATTTTAGTATGCTACCTGTAATACCATGGACCCATCATTAACCGTTTATGGGGTACCTTGTCAAAGGCCTTACTAAAGTCAACATATGCTACATCAACCTGATTTCCCTGATCAAATTGGTCTGTAGCAAAATTAAAAAAAGTCAAAGAGATTTGTGAGACACGATCTCCCTTTTCTAAACCCATGTTGAGTATCTTGAATCAATCTGTTTCCTTCCAGAAAACTAACTATTATATCCTTGATAATTGATTCGAGTACCTTGCAGACTAGGGATGTGAGGCTTACTGGCATATAGTTTTCAACTTTCCCTCTTTCTCCTTTCTTGAAAATAGGAACTACATTTGCCCTTTTCCAATCTGTTGGAATTTCATTTTGGGAAACTGATCTACAAAAAATTATACTAAGTGGAATTGCCAGTTCCTTTTCAGCTTCCCGCAATACCCTAGCATAAATTCCATCAGGTCCTGCTGCCTTGTTTGGGTTTATTTCCCTGACATAATTGAAAACAACATCACTATCAATGAAATCAACATTATGTATCTGATCTGTGGTTCACGGTTGGCAGATTAGTCACATCCTCCAATGTAAACACTGATTTAAACTGCTTGCTCAGCTCCTCAACCATCTCACTATCCTCACTCAACATAGTCCCATTTACTTCCAGTGGAACAATTGTGCTTGAAACTTTGCTTAACTTGTAGAAACTAAAGAACTTTTTACTGTACCCATTACAGTTCCTAGCCAAATCCAATTCTTTTTCTCGCTTTGCAGCTCTGATTTTCTGCTTCACAGCATCTCTAGCTTTTTGATACGACCTTAGATTTACGATATTTGAAGCTTCCTTAAATACTCTAAATGCATCTTTCCTAGCCTTAATTGCTTTCATCAAATCAGGTGTAAGCCATGCTGGCTTTCCTACCCTTCTTTTGCGCCTTTGCTTTTGGGGGACATGTCTAAACTGAATTTCCCTCCAGGAATATTTGAACTTTTCCCACATTTCACAGGCATTTCAATCAGAGAATTCTTCTTCCCATTGTATGGTACTTAAAGCCGCTCTCATGTAGTCAAAGTCTGCTCTGTTAAAATTTGGAACCTTTGCCAAATTATCCTTGATTGTCCCTGCTACTTGTGCCTTGAATCTCACTATGTTATGGTCACTTCTTCCCAAAGTTTCTCCTACAGTCAAGTCTTGAACTAAATCACTTAAATCCGAGAAGACAAGGTCCAAGAATGATCCCTGCCTAGTTGGTTCCGTTACAAACTGGTGTAAGAACAGGTCCCCTTCAAGGCATTTCCTAAACAGTTTACATGATGGGGAGCCAACACCAACATTTTCATATCCTTTTAGATTAAAGTCACCAAGAATAAGGCATTTCCTCCGAAAGTTTCTACCGATTTCCTCACAAATCACCTTATCGAGCTCCAGTTGCTGAGAATGTGGCAAGGTTCCTGATCGGTGCAAAGCTCCTATCCTCAGTTTATTGCTGTTGCCTTTTCCCACAGCAACATCAAGCCAAATGGACTCCACAGACATATTTTTTACCCCATCTGCTACTTTTTGAGAGCTGAATAAGCTATTCACATAGAGCATTGCACCACCACCTTTCACTGCTGGACCCCTATTGCATGAAAACATATTGTATCCCTGGATCTCATAGTCCTGCAAGTTATCCCCAAAATACCGCTCACTGACCCATGCCTCAGTAATGCAAATAAAATCTGGTTCCTCCTCAGCAACATAACACTTGAACTCATCAAATTTGGATCGAATACTCTGAGCATTAAGCATCATACACTTAACAAATGTTCCATAACCCTCTTTGGCTTTTTCATGTTGAGTAGCTCTATCATCTCTGGATGAGCTACCACTCTGCCCCCTTGATCTACTGCTATCCCTATTTGCTGACTGTGAGGTTCTATTGCCTATGCTGTCACTATTGGCATATCCCTGAGATGGCAATGCCACTTCTTCCCTCCCCACCCCATTATCTAGTTTCCCTGAAAAAAAAACTTCCCAGGCTACTGTTCTCGTGTGTGTGCCGTGCTTAGGCTACCGTTATCGTGCGGGTGCTGTGCTCAGGCTACCGTTCTCGTGTGGGTGCCTTGCTCAGGGTACCGTTCGTGTACCGCCGGAGTAACGTCAGACCAGAGTACCGCCGGGTGTGACCGGGGCTCGGTTTGCCGCTGGCGCCACATCAGCGGTGGGGTAGCAGTGAGATGTGATCAGCGCGTCACCCCGGCCCCCGGCGCACCACGCGGTGCCGTCGAGCCGTGTCCGGACGTGCCGGGCTGCCGCCAGAGTGGGCCGGAGCTGTGCGGGAGCGCCGCCAGAGACATCGCTATCGGCTGCATCGCCGCCCGAGCTGAGCGCATCACTCTCGGCTGCATCGCCGCCGGCCAGTCGCCCGAGGAGGGATGACCTTTAGCCCAAGTGGGATGACCTTTAGCCCAAGTGGAGACGGTGAGACGATAACTGGTGCGGACGTCTCGAGCCTATCGATTCTGGTCTAACTGGCGCGGACGTCTCGAGCCTATCGATTCTGGTCTAACTGGCGCGGACGTCTCGAGCCTATCGATTCTGGTCTAACTGGCGCGGACGTCTCGAGCCTATCGATTCTGGTCTAACTGGCGCGGACGTCTCGAGCCTATCGATTCTGGTCTAACTGGCGCGGACGTCTCGAGCCTATCGATTCTGGTCTAACTGGCGCGGACGTCTCGAGCCTATCGATTCTGGTCTAACTGGCGCGGACGTCTCGAGCCTATCGATTCTGGTCTAACTGGCGCGGACGTCTCGAGCCTATCGATTCTGGTCTAACTGGCGCGGACGTCTCGAGCCTATCGATTCTGGTCTAACTGGCGCGGACGTCTCGAGCCTATCGATTCTGGTCTAACTGGCGCGGACGTCTCGAGCCTATCGATTCTGGTCTAACTGGCGCGGACGTCTCGAGCCTATCGATTCTGGTCTAACTGGCGCGGACGTCTCGAGCCTATCGATTCTGGTCTAACTGGCGCGACGTCCACCTTCGATTCTGGCTAACTGGCGCGGACGTCTCGAGCCTATCGATTCTGGTCTAACTGGCGCGGACGTCTCGAGCCTATCGATTCTGGTCTAACTGGCGCGGACGTCTCGAGCCTATCGATTCTGGTCTAACTGGCGCGGACGTCTCGAGCCTATCGATTCTGGTCTAACTGGCGCGGACGTCTCGAGCCTATCGATTCTGGTCTAACTGGCGCGGACGTCTCGAGCCTATCGATTCTGGTCTAACTGGCGCGGACGTCTCGAGCCTATCGATTCTGGTCTAACTGGCGCGGACGTCTCGAGCCTATCGATTCTGGTCTAACTGGCGCGGACGTCTCGAGCCTATCGATTCTGGTCTAACTGGCGCGGACGTCTCGAGCCTATCGATTCTGGTCTCGGCGGGCCTTTGGCCGGGCGTGTTGCCATTCTAAATGACGGGCGGACAGCATACGTCTCTGCGTGGATCCAATTTGGGTCGAGACATATTTTGTTCGTTCGGTTGGCCGGCGGAATCAGAGAGCAGGTGAACTGCCGTTTCCACGTAGTGACCCATGTCGGGGGAATGATGTGTCGAAAGAGTAACAAAGCTGGCACGCCCAGCCTCGTCGTGGCAGCATCGTTGATAATTATGCTGCTCGTCGCTTTCGGACACATTTTGTCGAAAACGTATTCGTGTCGACAAAGTGACAGTCGCGAGCTACTGTCCTGTTGCCATCTTCGATCCTGGATGGTGTGAACTGATATCATTTTGAAGGAAATTGCAAAGACGTTATAAATCACTTGAGTAGTAATCTGCAGCTCAAGGGAAAAGTGAGCATGTTGCATGTTTTATGGATAAAATTTATTTTCCACATGACTGAGCCAATTCATACCTCTTGATCTCTTTCAATTTCAATGCTATTTAAATACAAAAGGCGGTGTATCTGTGTGCGAGAAATAGCCGTACGATGCAACTTCATGGTAGCACAAGTTTACCTTGCAGAAGGGTATCCTGCAAGCGAAGAATGCATGAAACCCGAATTCAAGATAATCAGATAATATTCTCCTAGAAGAAAAAGCAAATGCAAGCTACGGCAAATCCATCCCACCGTAGTCGTTTGACGGAAACTGTCCAGAGAGCTCATCCATTCTTCCATAATTGTGCGAATTGTGCAATTCCAGCATTCTACCAGTTTTGTGTTCTGTGGTTTTAATGTTTTCAGTCACTCTCCTGTACATCTGAACTTGTACCTGAACTTGCACCTGGACATGATGACATCTCCCTTTTAAGCAATTCCTACTGAACCAAGGCTTTTGAATTGCCCAGTAAATGCCACGCAATCAA
Organism: Ashinkailepas kermadecensis; assembly: GCA_034440615.1. NCBI lineage: Eukaryota > Metazoa > Arthropoda > Thecostraca > Neolepadidae > Ashinkailepas > Ashinkailepas kermadecensis. Next base: position 1,001,978 of record JAOTOM010005153.1, on the reverse strand, counting down.
TCTAGCAAATTCCCGCAGCTGGCACGAATAGGTTCAATGGTTGAAATAATCTATTCTCATGTTTATCTCAAACATACGCATGCAAATAATGAAGAACATGACATATCTTAATGCTGTCAGCACAGTATGTTATAGTTTAAGGACTTTGCACTCCGGGGTCCAGACGACGAAATATACAGGAAAATGGCGAATTTGACAGCGATCAGCGAATTTGCCCATAAAATTTCATACTATGTTGAATATTGGAGGATGTCCTCTGCCCCCAGTTAGCACGCTAAAGTATGCCCCACAGTACAGCGCACGGCATTAGTGCTTGTTTTAATCACTTGCTTATCATCCTCGACTGGTGTCCATTCCATCACCCTTCTGACTATTTATATCGCTTGATTACTACTATCGCTTTACTATACTATTTTTGGTTTTGTTTTATACTATTGGCATCGCTCGTTTCGAAAACTCACTCGTTTCGAATATTTATAACTGTTTCTCTTGTGTAATTAATTTCTCAACTCTGATATACTTCCTTAAGTCCGAATTCACTTACAATGATACTTCAATGATATTACAACGCTACTTGTAGTGTAATTGTTATGTAATGTAATAATGCCAAGCTATGCATTGTGCCAAAATCACTCGCAAGACATAACGTCCCTTAAAAAAAAATTCATTTCTATGCAGTTCATTTATAGTATATGCTGATCACGTTGGCTGTTTTCTTCTCAATTGGCATTATATTTAGTCAAAATTCAGATAGGTCCTAAAATGTGCTATTGTTGAAGGTCAAATATGCGTCATATAAAGATTACCTTAGCATACAATGACCTTTTCCTTGAATTCCCCTTCCTTGGCGTATTTGTATGTTCTATACAAATTTGCAAAATTGATCGCAACGTTTGGCAGAGCGCATCGTAGTCTACATCGGTTGCAATATTACAATTGCAATCAACCACCCAACAGTCTGCACCATGCCGTGAATGTGGCTGGTGGGTCTAACCTTGTAGTGCATGCACTCCCCAAACATTTGCGGTGTCAAGTTGTATTGAACACTCACGCAGCGCACGTATCCCCGGCATTTCAGGTGACATGGTGTGGTGAGCATGACATGATATTGAAACAGTAATTGACATGACACTCTCATCACTTCTTCATTATAATTAACAAACTCATGCAGACCGCACTATGCATATTTACAAATGTTCTCAGTGGCTACACCGTCTGCATATTGTCGTGCATCCAAACACTTACTTATTCACAATATATTTACAAGTTCCGACACTTATTCTGGTGCACAAATGGTTGATTATTGCTTTTTAAAGCCAAATTTGTTACATTTAGAAGTACAAGTTTGAGTAGCCTTGGCCTAGGATGTCCGATAATTATCAGCCCGTGTCATTCTTGCAGTGATCACTGGTAAAGTGGACAGGTCATCTAATCTCGGTTACACATTTATGACTTCTGTGCCATTTGTGAAGATAGGGGGGAAGGTTGGATTATCGCCTCGCTCACAAACGATGGCTCTCAAAACTCATCATCTAAAAGTTGCTTAAGGTAACGCGGAGAGTGGACCAGAATCTGGTATGACCCGGCATCCTCGCTGATCTCAGCAACAGGTGAGGTGAAGCGTTTCACCCGTAGTCCACAGTGTGCCGCTGTTCACATAATGCAGACGTGAATTCACTCGGCTAATGCACTCCTCTATAGCTAGGTTTCTGGAGAAGAAAATCGCATCGCGTATGTAAATATGCGCATCGAAAGCGCCCTTTGTCGGCTCAAGCGACCTTTGGATATGCAAATTGATCGTAAAATGCATACATACGGCCGAAAAACATCATTTAACACTAAATTTATATTCGAGACGCCCATCGATCCGGGCTATGCTGCATGAAAGCACAACTTGTGCAACCCTGGCGGTTCGCACTGTTCTCCTCCAGAGCAAAAAGTGCGACACAAAGGCTCCAGCATCTCGTCAATGGCAGCTGCGGCGCTCGAACGTCTCATTTCAGGCGGGACATTGCATCAAAATATCGTCCTCCGTAGCTCTGCCTCGCCGGCCGGCTCCCAAAATAGCTGCAATTTCCCCAGTAACCGGCAGGGCAATCGCTCACCGGGCCCCTGCAACAAGCCCATGTGACAGACGAGCACAAACGAGCGCAAAAAGTGGACCCCACTGCGGGCCGCGGCGCCGCCCGCGCTGGCGCCGGCGCTGGGATCGGCGCTGGGATCGGCGCTGGGATCGGCGCCACCGGGGACGACGGCCGTGAATCTGTCAGGAACTCCTCGGCGGCGTGTGATAATGAAGCCTCGCAGTGTCGCGCCGACCGCCGTCACTAAGGGCCTGCCGTCGGCGGCGGAGGCGTGCCGCTGCGTGAGGCGCGGTGGGACACGGGAGAGCGGTGCTCGGCTCGGCGGGAGTGGTGCTGGGAGGCGCCGGGGTCGGCGGCAGTGATGCTGGACCGTGGACAGTGGTAAGGTCGACCAGGGTGATACTCGGAAGGGACAGGAGCAGTTGGAGTGATGCTGGAGCGCAAGGTGATGCTGGGAACAGCAGGAATGATGCTGGGGAGTAGTGAGGGTTTCAGTGATAAGAAGAGCTGAGATTCGGCATAGAATATAGTTGGCATAGTTAGTTGTTTCGTTTAGTTAAATTAGGCGCTTCGGCCTCCTCAGGCCATTTCGCGCCGTGTAGTTAGTTGGTTAGATAGTCATAGTCGTGGTCATATTTAGTCATAATCATAGTTAGTTGGTCATAGCATAGTTGGGGTCGGTGAGGAATTTACTTATATTCTTATATACAATTCAAATAGTACAATTTTAACATTTTTGTCGCAACTTGCTAAGTTATATTTAAAACGAAAACCTTAAATCCGGAAACTAGCATTGACCCTATGGTGTTGACTGGAAGAAATTGGTAGAAAACCCTCCTGGTACTGACCCATTAGCCGTATTATTTAAGGGGGCTTCTGAAGTTCCCTTCGTGTTTTTTTTTGCTCGCCGCTTTTTATTGTGCTATGATGGAGCTCTGAAACTTCGTAACGTTTCCTAAAGTTCTTCTAGACGTATCATGCGAAAAAAAAGATTTTGGTTGATCAGAGGCGGCTCCAAGTAGTGATTCTACAGGGTATGTCGGGCGATTTTTTTTTTACAGTTTGATGAGCTGTCAAAGCCCGTTAGTTATTTACACGTTATGTTCCAAGTACTAGCTTCTAGCCAAAACCATTGATGCAGAACATATATGTTGCACATTTTGCGTTACTGAATATTCACATGAATGGCAGAGGCGGGTCCAAAGCAAGGAAGTATGGGGTTTGTCGTGGTCTTCAACATATTAATGCAGCCGAGCCCTGACGCACCATCATGTGATTGTTGATTTCTTAGGAATTCACGTCATGAAAAATTAGAATAGTATTCGGCATAGGCGAACATTAGGATGAAGTTCAGCTTTACAAGGGGTGGCATTTGCGCTATGTATGTTGAAGTAAAGGGAATTGCTAAAAGTAATTAAGGAGTAGGCAAGCCTTGAGTCCTTGAGGTTTCAGAACTCGCAATGTTTTACGTATATTTTATGCACTGACTGATGCAAAAGATGTTGCGGGCAGAGGCGGTTCAAGGGTAGACAAATATGGCGGCTACCACATTTTTGTGTACCTTGTGTCATCTACGATACGAATTTGTCATTTGTAGAGCAACATTCGGTATGATATTACAAAGATACTCCTTCCTTTTGAAAAATAATTAAGTTGATTACAAAGCTACGTTTTACTGGCCAAGGGTGTTTTCCTCACAATTAGGCTACCCTGGTTACTCGTACAGTTTTGTATAGTTTTGTATAGTTTTTTCGTCAACTTGACCATCATTATCCGACAATCAAAAGCACTATTAATTTGGAGTTGATTAGCAGTGATTTAGTCCGAATGTGAGACTAAGTCTAAGAGCTTTAAAAAAAGAAGAAACCTTGGCGTTATCTCCCACTTTTTTTCCTGCATCGGCTGTTTTAAAATTCTGACGTTTTGCTTATTTGATAATGCAATTAACGATTAAAGGTTTCGACCGAATTTCTGTCAAAAAATATGTTTGTTGGTTATCGAAATCTCAAAGGGGCCAGTAATCTCCATTTAGCAATCGAATGACTTGTGCTGCACCGCGTGATGGTGATGAAATGGACATCATGATCACTGGTTGTATATTCATCTTTGTTATGTTCAGAACGAATACTCGGATGTGATTTTGCAACGCTGTGGCCGCTCCTGTTTGTGCTAATCAGTGCGAATGGGATATTGTGTAGATATTGATGGAGTGTTTGGACATGCTCAAGGTCCACATTCATGTCGATGCCTTAAATGTGTCCAGTTGCGCACAGCATGTTCGCGGTGCTTTTCAATGTGAAGGGGCGGAAGTGTGGGGCAGCGGAGGTTGCGTCAAGCTGGTGATGATGGAGACAGTCACACACTCGACGAGTCACATCCTTCAGCCCGGTGTGGGTACTGGGGATAGTGCGGGTTCTATAGCTGCCCATCTGATAGGGAGGTAGGGTGGGACGTTGACTGCACGTGCTGTACTTGGCAGGCCGCTGTGACCGGCACAGTAGCGATGCGGCTGACTGGGAGGCTGGAACACAGCAGTGACCAGTGTATGGACAGCAAGTGACTATGTCCGAAATGTCCGAGAAGTAAAATATCGACTTTACTTTCACGGCGAATCCAATTGATTAGACCACTTAATGATGCTTTTTTCGAGGCTATTACTCGCGACAAAATCGGGAATAAAACGTCCGCGAGTTCTGGAGGATGGGACGAGGTAGGGTGTGTGTGTGGGGGGGGGCGTCCAATGGTAGGACATGTGAACAATTACAATAATTCGCAAAACAGCTTCACATCAGCAGCTACACTGAGTTAAGTTGGGTTTGTCTGTGATAGACGGCAGTTACAATGTCCAAGAGCTGGGCAGCCGGTGGTTGTGCAAGTTTCTGGAGTGTCAACAACGAAGACTCTGCGTCTTAATTCTGCCTCAAATGGGGGAAAATAAAAAAGGCTACAACTTAAGCTTCTTAGCTGTAGGAAAAAACATGGCGGTATCGATTCCTGATAAACTGAAGCTCGTCGCCTGTTATTTACCGGGATAATGACTGTTCGGTCGTTGCACATTGGGTTTTCATTTGTGTGCCCTTTGTCGGGAGCGACGATGCCGGACGTCATAGTACAAAAACACGCACCGAAAATACAGCACACCGTGAGCTAATATTTTAGCGCTCATAGTTCTATGCTTCCATTATCATCCATCATCCGCAAAAGAACAACACAAGAAAGAAGCGTCCACTGAGCGAGCATAGTCAAGGTCTTACGAAAATTAATCACAAAAATAGTAGCATGCCTGTGTTCAATTTTATGCATGTCGGGATGTTATCTCATAGGCATTGCATAAATAGTCACAATGCAATGCTTTTTGCAAGCATGTGATCCTACACATCACGTCAGCATCATAATAACTTCCCAGTGCCATAATATGGCTGTAATTGAGCAATTAAATGATCTTCTCAAACCTATGACTATGTAGGTAACAAAATGTTTGATGTATCGTTAAAGAATTAGGGTATTATATTTCATTAGGTAGATAATAGGACACGCTGCGTATAGAACCCTTGGACTCTGGTTCTCACTGGGTTCTGGATATTTTCATGACTTAAAATATGCTTATAAATCGGAACTTGTGCTAGTAACAAGTAGCTATGCCTGTAGGACTGTAGATTCTGCACCGGCCTCAGGGTCTGTGACATACTGAAGAGATTCGCTATGGTAACACAATGGAGTCGACAGTGTCCCCACAACTGAGAAGCATAACACTGATTAGAGGGTTTCAGTTTTTGTTTTACTCCTCTCATAGCATCTTCTCTTTGGTAATTGAACAACCTATATTTAGAAAGGTATGCTAGGCACAATGCACTTCAGGATTAGTTATACATCATTAGTTATATAGTTATACAGCGTTATACCAAATAGCAGATTTCTAAAGCAACCCATTTGCAATCTTTGGGGACCTGTTCATCCCGCATGGAGCCCTTTCAAACCCCAGAAGCATCCAGCCCTCTCGGGACCTCGGACGCACTGTTCATTCCTCAAGGCCCCTCAGGGCCCTGCTTAATACTCATGCCTCGGCTGTTAGGGGCCCATTCGGGCCGAGACGGCCATTTCCGATTGACATGGACAATCCAGCCCTCAGACGAGCTGTCTCTTGTCTTCATGGCTCTTGGTAACCCTCAGGGCAGACGTTTTCAGGTTCCGGTAGCCTTTTCAACACCATCTGTTAGATGCATGTTCACCTTTCCTGTGAACCTTGACCCCCTGACACCCTGTGATCACCCTGGTACTTTTCCTCGGTGGTTATGTCTCTGTGCAAAAGCCCTTGAGGACCCCCCCCCCCAGGTGGTCGCCTGGAGAGTTTGCTCGGACCCACCAGGGGTGGTGAAGGGAGAGGGCGATTGCCACTTCATTCCCCTTGGTTACGCCACTGCCTGAAGGTCAGTTTCTGTTACCAACCCAACGTCGTGACGAGGTTGCCGGGATGGGTGACCTCTGTGAACAGCACTGAAGGCCGCGATGTTCATTCGATGGGGCAGTAAGGAGATGGAAAGAGACTGAAGCGGGACTTGCTCATATATGTATGAGCGCTATGGATCCGTTATTTCACTCCAGATCGGCTGATATCATTCAATGAAGTTGAGTTGTGGCTGGGGACTGATGAAATCTTCCGGAGGCAACATCAGGCAACAAAGATGCAGAATGTACGCTTGGTGAGGCACAACAGCACTCTTGTCAGTTTAATCAACTGTAATTTAATTCAATCTAGCCTTTATCCCTCAACTGCAAGGGGTGGGGGCGAGCAGAGGACATCGCAGCAACCATTATACTGCATGGTCTTGTCAGGCTACTTCCAAGCTAGAGCGTGCATGTTTGTTGAACTGGTACAGGCATGCATTCATGGCTGACCGATGGTACTAAAATGCTAATAATTATTTTGTGCACAGCCGAGAACTATCGAGCGATGATTGACATATTGGCTGGCCACCACCGCACACAAGGCAGTCGTTGCTCCCAGGTGGTGGACAGGTGCTACATAGCAATTGCTGAAGCAGTAGTCGGTAGCTGCGTCGGCATCATTTAACAGTACGGTTACCCAATAGCCTGCTTATTGATACGCATATATATATTATATATATAAATTTAATGTACTTCCTCAGGGATCAATCTATAAACAAAAACCACCGATGATATTGTGCTTTAATTAATTCCAATGGTGCTCCACGAAATCTTAATGCAATTGACTTGTTTTAGCCAGAGGCATCCCATAATGATATGATTACACGCAATTAGCGCATCACTCAATCATGTGTTCAATCCCAACTGAAAAAAACACGGCAGCTGTCGATGACATTATCGACAACGCAGTCAGTGGGCACAGATCGCAGTGTGCCACAGTGTTCTCAATAGCGCACTGGATGTGCAGATTGTCTGAAACGTCCGCTTCTATTGATACACTTCTCTTGTTAGCTGCGTGGGTCCGTCGTAAATTTGAGCATCACCAGTTCGGTATGAGCCGGATGCTAGCCGTGCGGATTGTCGGCGTGAGCGCACACATTGCCACACCGGCGGTGACATTGGCAGCGCACACATTGCCACACCGCCGGTGACATTGGCAGCGCACACATTGCCACACCGCCGGTGACATTGGCAGCGCACACATTGCCACACCGGTGGTGACATTGGCAGCGCACACATTGCCACACCGCCGGTGACATTGGCAGCGCACACATTGCCACACCGCCGGTGACAGTTGCAGCGCACACATTGCCACACCGCCGGTGACAGTTGCAGCGCACACATTGCCACACCGCCGGTGACAGTTGCAGCGCACACATTGCCACACCGCCGGTGACAGTTGCAGCGCACACATTGCCACACCGCCGGTGACATTGGCAGCGCACACATTGCCACACCGCCGGCGGTGACATTGGCAGCGCACACATTGCCACACCGGTGGTGACATTGGCAGCGCACACATTGCCACACCGCCGGTGACATTGGCAGCGCACACATTGCCACACCGCCGGTGACATTGGCAGCGCACACATTGCCACACCGCCGGCGGTGACATTGGCAGCGCACACATTGCCACACCGCCGGTGACAGTTGCAGCGCACACATTGCCACACCGCCGGTGACAGTTGCAGCGCACACATTGCCACACCGCCGGTGACAGTTGCAGCGCACACATTGCCACACCGCCGGTGACATTGGCAGCGCACACATTGCCACACCGCCGGTGACATTGGCAGCGCACACATTGCCACACCGCCGGCGGTGACATTGGCAGCGCACACATTGCCACACCGCCGGTGACAGTTGCAGCGCACACATTGCCACACCGCCGGTGACAGTTGCAGCGCACACATTGCCACACCGCCGGTGACAGTTGCAGCGCACACATTGCCACACCGCCGGTGACAGTTGCAGCGCACACATTGCCACACCGCCGGTGACAGTTGCAGCGCACACATTGCCACACCGCCGGTGACATTGGCAGCGCACACATTGCCACACCGCCGGTGACAGTTGCAGCGCACACATTGCCACACCGCCGGTGACAGTTGCAGCGCACACATTGCCACACCGCCGGTGACATTGGCAGCGCACACATTGCCACACCGCCGGTGACAGTTGCAGCGCACACATTGCCACACCGCCGGTGACAGTTGCAGCGCACACATTGCCACACCGCCGGTGACAGTTGCAGCGCACACATTGCCACACCGCCGGTGACATTGGCAGCGCACAGAGGACACACCAGCCGCAGCCTGTGGTGCTCGCTTATTGAAGCCCCTGGGCGACCATGAGCGGCCGACTGCTGCGACTGTGTTGGCTGTGTTGGCTGTGTTGGCTGTGTTGGCTGTGTTGGCTGTGTTGGCTGGGGACGCTGTGTTGGCTGTGTTGGCTGTGTTGGCTGTGTTGGCTGGGGACGCTGTGTTGGCTGTGTTGGCTGTGTTGGCTGGGGACGCTGTGTTGGCTGTGTTGGCTGTGTTGGCTGTGTTGGCTGTGTTGGCTGGGGACGCTGTGTTGGCTGGGGACGCTGTGTTGGCTGTGTTGGCTGTGTTGGCTGGGGACGCTGTGTTGGCTGTGTTGGCTGTGTTGGCTGGGGACGCTGTGTTGGCTGTGTTGGCTGGGGACGCTGTGTTGGCTGTGTTGGCTGTGTTGGCTGGGGACGCTGTGTTGGCTGTGTTGGCTGTGTTGGCTGTGTTGGCTGGGGACGCTGTGTTGGCTGTGTTGGCTGTGTTGGCTGTGTTGGCTGGTGACGCTGCGGCTGGGCCGCCACTTGGCGCACACCACCTCCCAAAGGTGGCCACCGCGGCGGCGACCACATTGTCTTCCACACTGCGTCGTCGGCCGCCCGGTGACGTGTACAAAGGTCAACACGCGCGGACGTCGAGCCCGCCTGGGACGGTCCTTAGCGACGCGTCGGCGGGAGCGAGCTCGACCGGCCGCCGCTCTGTCGAGCGCTCAGTTATGCGGGAGCACCCCGGCTGCGGCGTACCGCGTCACGCTGGTGACGCGTCACAGTGGTGGGTGGTGGCGGTGGTGACGCGTCACAGTGATGCCAGTGGTGACGCGTCACGCTGGTGCCAGTGGTGACGCGTCACACTGGTGCCAGTGTTGATGCCAGTGGCGACGCGTCATGCTGGTGCCAGTGGTGACGCGTCACGCTGGTGCTAATGATGATGCCAGTGGTGACGCGTCACGCTGGTGCCAATGATGATGCCAGTGGTGACGCGTCACGCTGGTGCCAGTGGTGACGCGTCACGCTGGTGCCAGTGATGACGCGTCACGCTGGTGCCAGTGATGATGCCAGTGATGATGCCAGTGGTGACGCGTCATGCTGGTGCCAGTGGTGACGCGTCATGCTGGTGCCAGTGGTGACGCGTCACACTGGTGCCAGTGTTGATGCCAGTGGCGACGCGTCACGCTGGTGCCAGTGGTGACGCGTCACGCTGGTGCCAGTGATGATGCCAGTGGTGACGCGTCACGCTGGTGCCAATGATGATGCCAGTGGTGACGCGTCACGCTGGTGCCAGTGATGATGCCAGTGATGACGCGTCACGCTGGTGCCAGTGATGACGCCAGTGATGACGCGTCACGCTGGTGCCAATGATGATGCCAGTGGTGACGCGTCACGCTGGTGCCAGTGATGATGCCAGTGGTGACGCGTCACGCTGGTGCCAATGATGATGCCAGTGGTGACGCGTCACGCTGGTGCCAGTGATGATGCCAGTGGTGACGCGTCACGCTGGTACCAATGATGATGCCAGTGGTGACGCGTCACGCTGGTGCCAATGATGATGCCAGTGGTGACGCGTCACGCTGGTGCCAGTGATGATGCCAGTGGTGACGCGTCACGCTGATGCCAGTGGTGACGCGTCACGCTGGTGCCAATGATGATGCCAGTGGTGACGCGTCACGCTGGTGCCAGTGATGATGCCAGTGATGACGCGTCACACTGGTGCCAGTGATGATGCCAGTGGTGACGCGTCACGCTGGTGCCAATGATGATGCCAGTGGTGACGCGTCACGCTAGTGCCAGTGATGATGCCAGTGATGACGCGTCACGCTGGTGCCAATGATGATGCCAGTGGTGACGCGTCACGCTGGTGCCAGTGATGATGCCAGTGATGACGCGTCACGCTGGTGCCAGGCGAATACAGCGGCGAAAAGAGAGCAGCCCGCCCGAGTGCAGCATTTGTGTGGAACGTGGTCTGGCGCCGACCGTGAACGTGTTGGACGTGATCTGCCCCCATCCCTCTCTCCGGCACTTAGTCATGCTCAATTACCGGCCTACATCAGACGTAGACCCACACCAGTGCAACGCAGGCCCCACCTGACCAAATGCGACAGGGGTTCAGCGGTACATCGAGATGCTTCAGGAGCTTGCGTTCCAGCAGCTCATCAGCGCGCCAACCCGTACCACCCCGACTACAGCCACCCTCATCGACCACATTATCACGACGCGACCTGACCTCACGACCGATCCACGTGTCGTGAAATGCTCCTTCAGCGACCACGACCTCGTCGCTGTCAACGTCTCGGTTAAACGTTTGCGCCCCAAAGCGCAGGTTATCCAAGTCCGGTCATCCAGAAACGTCAACAAGGATGCCCTGTGCCTCGATCTACTGCAGGCCGACTGGGGATAAGTTTATACTGCTGAAACAACCGCAGAGAAGTGGGACGCCTGGCGTGCTGTGTGGCAGCCCCGGATTGACGTACACATGCCTCTCCAGGATGTCATACTCAAACACCCACCATGCCCGTGGCTACACGACAACGAGGAGCTCAGAGACTCTATGCAGAGTCGCGACCGAGCGCGTGAAGCCAGGAACCAGGATCCAGAAAACGCGATGATACAGCAGATGTACAAGGACAGCCGAAACGCGGTCAAAAGGGCACAGTACATAGCCTGTTCAGAGTTGTACGCTCTTTCGTACCGAAATTCTAGGGCGAAAACCTGGACAGACGTTCGGCGTTTCCTGCTGACATATAAGAAACCGGAGCCCAGAATGGACACACCAGCACACAGCGACCCTGCCTGGTCGGAGAGGCTGAACCGACATTTCGTCAGCGCTGGTGCAGATGTTGCCACTGCGCTGGCCGAGACCCTGGGCTTAGTTGTGGCCACGACATGTCTACTATGAGCTTGCATATGGGATAGTTTACTCTAACGGGGGTCATTTGCGTCGGGAGTGACGGTAAATGCCAGATGGTCAAACCAGAAAATGGGGAAGGAGCATGGTGTTAAATGTTGCTGGTTGAAGATCATGTGTGTAAACTAGTCCATGTATATCCAGAGACAAGAAAGGAACGGTATGGTGGCTGAGATACTTCGGTATCCCAGCATTTACTAAATTGATATTGACTTGACATTTCATGCTGGCATCAGTTCTTGGCAAGCTCGGCATCCTTAAGGAGGAAAATTTATACATACCCCGTTCGGTGAGACCTTCATGATCCTATGTGAGATGAGATCCTTGGATGCACACCCAGAACATCATGCGAAAAGTAGCTGATCGCTTACCTTGCATCGATGCTTATTTTCCCATGCAGCCTAGCAGCACAAGCAAGTATTGATGTCGACGTCACGTAAGCTATTACGGCCTGCGAGATCTTGGTAGCATGTGCGCCTCAGAGCACTTCTTGCACTCACCTCGTGTTGTCGGCTTGTGTCTAAATCATATGAGTCTGGATAATTGATGGCCACAATGTCTACACAACCATAATAGCGGCTGGCTCGTCTAAATTGAAGCGACCTAACATCACTCGCAATGCATGAAGGGCGAACAAGATTACGTCGAAAACAGCGCAACGCATCGCATTTGGCCAATGCTAGATTTCCGCGCTAGGTGGATGTCTGGCAGCGCAGCGGCACCTCTGGCCGCGGCCATATCCGTCGGCGTTCTCGGGGGAATGAGCTGCTCGATCGCTGTTCGTGATTGGATCAATCGCCTGTTGTCTGCTCCCAATCAAAAAACCTGTGCGAGGAGAAAAATACTGCTGCTAGGAGTGATTGGATTAACTATGCCGCGATGCCGCTTCTTGGCGCTGGAACTACAACGCGTTGGCGAAATGGCTAATGTATATTCATTTGATGCTTGCTCGGAAATGTTTTGGTAGATGCACCATGAATTATACCTAGTTTTCCTTCATAGTAAGTATAAAGCTTATTAAATATTTACGATTGGATAGGTTTGTCAGTCAGAGTCATATGCAAAGTTGTCGTGTTGCTGTATGTTGCTATCACACCGACTGGTGACCACCGACAACGACGCGACCCGGAGATATTTCGTCTCTTTCCCTCCACTCTATTTGGAGATTCTGAATAATATGGACGCCATCTGTCTGGCAAGTAGCCGCGACAATGACCTGCACGCCTCAACGTTCCATTGCCCTCTAATTGGTGAGTCCAGGCTAGTCGAGTTCGGTTCACGAACTCGGTGCACGCTTTTGATAGTAAATGCGACGGAACTTCCGGCTATGAGCTATTCGGCTGGTCTCAGAGATAAGTTGTGGGCAGCCATCCGCTTAATGAACTAACATTAGCACAACGGCTGACCTAGATCAGGCCAGTTTAACCTAGTTCATTTGAGATGAATAAATGATCGCCAATTAACCCTATTACATAAATTGTTCCATATCCCACATGACCTTCGTTATGTCCACATATATCAGACTGGCAGAAATGTGCAAGGTGAGACTTCAAGTTGCGCCACCATAGATCTTCGCCCCAGATGCTAACATCGTGTACAGCGCGGTTTGCACACAAACGCGCTGGGCAGCCAGCGACCAACGTCCTGACTTTAGCAAGCCATGAAGACAGGAAGTAGAAGTCCTTGAACATCAGAAACATACTTCATGCATTTGAAATGCCAAGCATGCTCCCGGTTCTTGTCCGCAAATTGTCGACGGCATAGTGTCGAGGTTCTTTTGGTTCGCTATGTATCGCAGAAAGCAGGAAACGTTCCCATTTTCCGCCAGTGTGCTTGTCGAGCAAACGCAAAGAGCCAAATCGATGCCTAATTATTGAAAGCGATTAAGACCAAGTGCTCCATGAGAAGTTCTTAAAACCAAGCAATAACAAAGTCATAACACGCGAGCAGACGGGGAGAAGGTGGGGATGGTGGGGAGAAGGTGGGGATGGTGGGGAGAAGGTGGGGATGGTGGGGAGAAGGTGGGGATGGTGGGGAGAAGGTGGGGATGGTGGGGAGAAGGTGGGGATGGTGGGGAGAAGGTGGGGATGGTGGGGAGAAGGTGGGGATGGTGGGGAGAAGGTGGGGATGGTGGGGAGAAGGTGGGGATGGTGGGGAGAAGGTGGGGATGGTGGGGAGAAGGTGGGGATGGTGGGGAGAAGGTGGGGATGGTGGGGAGAAGGTGGGGATGGTGGGGAGAAGGTGGGGATGGTGGGGAGAAGGTGGGGATGGTGGGGAGAAGGTGGGGATGGTGGGGAGAAGGTGGGGATGCTCCGCTTGGATCACCTCACGTTTAGAAAGCTTAGTAATTAACATGCCTCTGAAATGCGATAGGATAGACAGCTGAACGGTTCGCTTTACTGACATGCCAATTCCTAACGTGTTTGGCTTGGTGCATCCATATCATTGACTTGGAACCCATTATCTGCGGCATGGCACACCCATCGAAGGTTGAACCATTACGGCTCCGGTAAACAAAGGGACATCTGTCTTGCTAAGCATTTATTGGTGCGTCAGTGGTCCGCATCTGGTTAGGTTTGCTTATTTGATGTCACATAATGAACGTAAGTGTCGATAGGGATCAGCATGCATTCAACATTTACATGGTAAACGCTGATAGGATGTCAGCAATGTGTACGTTATCCGGGCCCGGAATTGGTTGCAATGCGCATTTGCTCTGCTGGCTGACTATGCAAGTGAATAACTTGTAACTTGTGTCGTAGAAATAACGGAGGAAAAACTACGAAAACTGGCTGCTAAAGTTCTTCGCACCTGATTTTTTTTTAACGGTGGTGTACACCATCTTGTTTTTTATGGTGAAAATATTTCGTGTTTGTTTAATGCCCTTCGCATATTGTGCTTCAGCTATACTGAGCCACATGCAGTGATGAACGTCTGTTACACTTTACCAAGCCTGTGTAGCCAATGGAACAGCCTATGATGGCAAAGAAAAGTGTTCGATGCCATGTAAATACAGCTTAGAAAGCTCCAAATTACAGATATCTTCGTTCTCTGGCTAGGGGTAGTCTAGGGGTAAGTTGCCCGTCTCACCATCGAAAGATTGTGGGTTCGAGTCTCACCTGTCGCTACTCTTCGCCCGCGACCAATCGGTGTGAGAGATTGGCGATGCTACATGGCTCAACGGTCGACGTGTCGTAAAACCAGTAACAAACACCACCACCCTTTTCCCTAAATACTATGGTTGTGGAGTCCGTCATAGCTCTCGTGGTGTAAATCTGTGCCACCTGATTATTCGTGACATTCTGCATTTACACATTCGGTGGTCTTTCAGCCCAAAACCATCAGCTACGCTAGCTTTCCAAACCATCTTCACAGGCCTGTAGCCAAGCTAGGTACTGTGTCAAGCTGGGGCATTTTCGAAGCTGGGACATCAGCTGGAGTACTGTGCCAAGCTGGGAGGCCAAGCCAAGCTGGGACATCTGCTGGGCCACTGGGCATGTGCCTCCACATCAAACGATGTGGCCCAATTGCTTGTCCATTACTCACATGTGTATGCATTAGATCAAATCTGGTTAAAAGGACTTGTGCTCCACCCCGACAATTTCGGCTGGGAACTGGCCTGTGTCTATTCACCTCAATTCCATATATGTACAGCACGCGGGGAATCATTGCTGTTACCGATTATATTTTCCCTCATAGTTCATAGAGTCATGGCTGATATCAGAACAGATCTGGCTGTGCAATAGCCCCAGTGATCGTGGCGATACAGCCAGACATAATACATGGAACCTTGGTCGGGGTCTGTAAGCTGATGCTCTACGGCGGGGGGACGTTGGCGCGTGATGCTTCGCCCAGCGGCCCGCACCGCAAAGTCGATGCCGAGGGTAGCGGTCATCAGAGCAATGCACAAGTGCCGTCTGTAGGGATTAAGGCTGCGTCAGTACCTTACAATGCACATCCACATAGACAACCAAGCAACGAAAGTGAGCATGAATGCTTGGGCTGGGTGGTTTCCTTCAAACGGCCAGTCGAATTAACTTCAATTTGAGTGTTCACTTACGACATGTATGTCACACCGGCTATCTGGTCAGAATTACCCCGGTAGCGTACCTCGTACGACTCCCAAAAGAGAAGTGGGAGCACCCGTCCACACGCAGCCTCTGATACGCCATGCCGCACACTCACGAGGCGAGACGGAAATAACAATCGGAGCGGTATACTGTTCCGCAAGACACGTCTGATTGCGGTACAGCCTACCAGTAGCTGCGTGGCACTCCGGGTGAGGATGCGGTCTCCTGCGCTCTTGTAGTGAGTGCGTTTCAGGGAAATCCTAGCCCATCAGCTCGCATTGAGACATGGACTAATGGAAGGGGAGGGTGGTCAGATGATTAATCTGCTCCATTCCCTTTGGCGACGCTGCTGGCCCCAACTGAGGAATCCGTGTAGTGGGACAACTTTATCCCCCTGCAGGCAAACCCTCTGAATTAAATACTGGTCATGGTACTAGTTCGAGGGTTTATCATCTGGCAGACTTGTCATATTCGACCACGTTTTCAACATGATTTAGGTGGTGAGTTATCTTTAGAATGCTGCCAGTAGAGATGTCGATGACTGGGCTCCCCGCATGGATCCTGAGCAGCCAACCCTCATGCGGGGTGGTCAGACGTTTCAAGAAGTGTTGGGGAAGTTGCAGTTCCCATGGCGCTCAAGTGTTGGCGAAAATTAAAAGTGATGGTCAATGAGTGAGAAGGTGCAGAAATGTCAGAATTCCTTTATAATCTGCATTGCATGCCTTGCCGTTGAGCAAATATACCCAGGAGATAGACTGTGTGCATTTCCACGATCTCCTTTATCAATACTTCACACGAACATTGTAAAAGTCTGGCAGTTATCGCCACCATTGTTCAGTTCAGGAATAGGACTACACCAGGGGTTTCCGCAACATGGAGGGAAGGAGGGCACGTGCACCCAGCTTTCCATAGAGGAGGGGACGTCCTCCAACCTCGTCGAACGGCAATGTTTATTATGTAGAATCGGATACTTTTCCTGTCTTCTCGGTCAAACATGTCTTGAAAATGTGTTCGGCTGGGTTCGAACACAGTCGTGCGGCACGCGGCACGCGGCACACTGTCAAGGGCACGGTGTGTCTCCTATGGCCTATGGTGTTCCTGTCCTGTGGCCTATGGTGTTCTTATCTTACGGCCTACGGTGTTCCTGTCCTATGGCCTATAGTGTTCAGATCCGGCGGCCGCTGCTCAAGGCGGACGGGCGCCGTGAGCCCGCCGTCACTGCCCGCAGGCTAGGTCCGCTCAACTACGCGAGCTGAGAGGCACATAAAGCGCTGAAATTTGACTTTGGTATGCTGTTGAATAATTCGGATGAATAATACCGATGCTGATGAATACTTGTATCACGCTGCCTGTTATTGTGGAAGACTGTAGATAAATAACATCATCATGCTTACCTATACTGATTCTCCTTTCGCCCACTAATTAATTATTCCCGTACAATTATTTGGCAGGATTTATGGCTAATCCCATCATCGTTAAAACAAAGGTTGTAGGTTGGCATCACGGCTTCATGTCACCGTTCACCTTGGCTTCACGTCTACTCAGGTTCCATATTGCCACACCATCGCCAGGCGAGGAGCTCCACGGCCTGGTGACACTCATCGTGTACCACTGCACGGCCTGGTGACACTCATCGTGTACCACTGCACGCCGATGTGGTTCTTGATAAAGGTAAACAGCCACTGCGCGACTGGCCGAGAACATGCACCAGAGCCTGGCAATAGTATTTACGGCAGGTTCATAGCCACCTCCAGCAGCTGGTGCGCCTTGTTGTCCGGTGCAATGCCTACTGATGCCACCCGGAAGCCGTTCTTCTGGCCATGGCAGATGATAGCGATCCTGCCACTCGCGAGAGAGCTGCATCGCAGGCTCTAGCCTGCATGAGGAGGCAGAGCCAAGGGATTCAGGAGTACAGGCTGCTCACGGTCAATGTCCATGCTATTTCCTACAAAAACCCAATATACTGGGACAGACAGCAGATAGCAGAACCGCCACTGACCAATGACTTGACAGAAGAAACCGTTCGGCGGATTGTGCGCGAACCTCTGCACAAAAGTTGGTTCCCAGCCCACGTCGAAGCCATAGAGCGTGTTGTGAAACTGACCACAGAAGCCGCCTATGCTGCGGCAGGGAAAGATAACGAGCACGGGTACATATGTGGACGACGGATTATCAGAACACAGTGCAGAAGACAGTAACCTGTATGTGACTATGAAGCAACAATGAAGCCACACGAGGGTGCTACAGCAGTGAGGTGAATGTTAGGCGAAAGAAGTGGACGTACGGCAAACGAATTCCTAGGAATATAAGCATGCTGAACTAAATAAAATCAAATGGAAACGGGGAAGTCGCGCGTTTATGTTGACTATGTTATAGTTGTGCAGCATATATGAATGAGAAGTTCCGACATTTACCATCAGCCCGATTTATTCTGATTCCAGGCAGTGAAGCGATTGTTAGTATCAGTTTTCGCCGCCAGGCGGCGCCGCGGTCGCACAGCCGTAAAACTTCAATCGCTTCGCGCTAGTGAAGTTTTGCATAAAAAGCGAAAAATGTATCTGGCTTGAGCGTTGTAGAACCCCGGGGCACCATAATTTCATATAGGCGCCGTGTTTTGTGACACGTGGCACACCCTGGTGTTCAGTATTTTCTCGAATAACCTGCCGCCTGTCGTAGTGATTCCTGTTATGGATGCTTTGGCGGATAGTGTTGGGTCGAAATTCAGACCATGCTAGTTGTGACACCAATCGTTCCAAAATTGCCGTTCCTTACTTTTCATCACATGGCTTATCTTGCATGAGCCGAACTGTTGGCGACTTAGTGCGGCACTTAACACACGATAAACACGCTTTTCTCCTAGTAGAGTCATTTTGCTGATCACGTCCAATACCATTCTATTAGTGGGAAAATGCTCGACTTTTGAGCACTGGTACGGTCTTTTGGGACTTCATCACTAGATTAAGTTTCCAGTGTGTCGAGTGTGTGTCGTACACTAATTGCAGCAATTTGACGGGAAGCCAGGAGCCGATTAAGATTAGTACGCACCAACCTCCCACGTTTGGACTTGTGTGACCTCTTGCACAATTCTGTGTTGTTTTAATTGACCAGTACAGCTGGTTGCTGTGCAAGGATCGGTGATATTGCAGGCAGTGTCGTCAGGTTCTGAATGTTCAGATGTGATCACATGCACATGCACACACATGTACATGCACTGGCTTCAGTACCAATAAGCAATGCAATGTGGCCCAGCTGACCGTTTGCAGGTAGAATTTCATGATATTGCATTCGTAGCCACCATTCGCAGCCAATCTCATCGGTGAAAAATCACCAAGATTTCCAGGAATTAAATGTCCCTAACGAAGCGTCGACCGATCATATTTATGTTCAGAAGCATGTGGAATACAAATAGATGGAGGATATTCCACCGCGACCAGCCCGATCTAGGCTAAACATTGGGAACATTACGATGGTACATGGGAGGAGTACAGTGTATTCCCCTGCATCAAATGCACGGGGAGCTATTCGTTATGGGTATTTGTGGATGGGTGCCAGCCTATTTTCCCAGAACATAACTTCTCCAAGCATTGGTTGAATAGGAAGCTTGTCATGCCGAGTATGATAATATATAGGAATATTGGGGACTGTAATGCGTCCCCAGTCAGTAGCATTGGGCCCGAGGCATACTTAGTGCCGGAGTAGACTGCTAGATGATACCGATGGCGTAGGAGCAGGGGAAGGACAAAGGGCTGGACATTCGAGCACACGGCAATTATGTGTAATGTCACGCTAGCTCTGTAGCCTTCCTGGAAAGTACCTAAAATGATTATTCATGCACCTTCACTCGAAATAGGAGGTCCTTATTACGATTATGGATGTAACTATACAGTCTGGGGCCCAATCGACATAACGAACTCGACGTAAAGAAAGTGGAACAATGTCCACAGTGTCGCATTTATTATCCTGTTCGATACGGTATGTCATATTCAATTATATTTCACTTTAACTGTCACCGTATTGACTTACAAATCCACATTTGCCGTGGGCGGGAACCGGGAGAAGTGGATAGCCATCCCTATGAACTCGAGAAGTTATAAGAGTCACAGAAGAAAATAATTGCGTAGGTCTGGGCAACACTTGAAAACGCATGCAAAATTGTTCGGCTATGATCACTGATAATATCACCAGAGCTCATCAACTTAGGTGGGTACTTCACTGGCGTGTTGCCGTTGGTCGCCAAGCTGGCCAGTGGCAAATCCAAGCGAGGTTTTATTTGAGCGATGCTTCTATTTTGGCTTCCTAGAAGCATCCCAGCGACAAATCCAGTGTGACAATTAACGTTGAGTTTGAAGTAAGAAGCTGGGCGATATCACCGAACTGGGGTGACCCCGTGTGACCCCAAGTTATCTCCGCTTACCCCAGAGAGCTTTGCTTGGCTTTGTGGCCATTTTGCACCGCGTTTGAATTCACTTGCTATCTTTCTCTGCAATTACCCCACCTTGTGATTTGATTGCCGCTTTATTACCTTTTGTTTGGACGAATCTTCATTCTTGGCTGGACTTGGCCAGCTGTTCTGAGACGTGACTTGATCCTCCCAGTTGATTGTTAATTTGAGGAGTTATGTTCTGTCAATCCTGTATGCAGCAAAAGGTTCATATCATTTGTAAAAATGCCAAGAAAATTGCACAACTTTGTGAGAAACAACCTGACCTTTGGCCAATAACCTTTACCATTCCTGACATGTCTTGGCGAGCAAAATGTTGATGTGACATTTAGTTGCTACTGGAAGTGTCCAACAATTGATCGGATTACGAAGAGGTAGTGAGTGGTCGAAGGCTTTGGAGGTCATCACATTCAACCTGACCTAGCACCTGACGTGATCTGGTGCCAAGACCACAAGATCATGAATATATGAAATATATTCATGTATGCCAATATATGAAATTGGCAACAACAAAGGATGGGCAATGCTCAGCCTACTGTTCCACTTTGTTCGCTGGCTGTTCCAGACAAAGGGAAGGGACTGCGAATGATCCGCCACTCCCCACCATGTGTTGGATGATTCAACAAATTAAATTATTTCACTTAACTCAACTCAACATATCATTCCATCGTGGCTTTGTGCTCATCTTCGCGGTATCATTACTCTCACATTTGTCTATAAGCACTTGGCTGTTTGAAGCGCCAATACTTGTTGTCACGATCCAAATCGCTCCACTTCTGCTTTACCGACCTGCTACGTCTGGCCCAGCAACCCGTCACAATTCCGCTTCACATCATATATTTCACCCATTTTCACGGCAAGGAGAATAAGATGGTGTATTTGTAGCAGATGTGTCCTTTCATAAGAGGTCTTGGATGAAACATTGTTGGGAAATATATGTACTACTTTAGCATCAACTTCTGCTCTGAAGTGCTCTGAACATTCAAGAGCAACTGTTATTCCCTGCCATTTACTGTTACGACACCGTGTCAGACGATACCGGCTGCTCGGGAGACGCCTCCGCCAGCCGTCTGTATACCCGTCAGAAATTGATGGTCTATTCCGTACAAAGATGACTAAGTAAGGGCAGCGTGGTGCGTGCCCACGCTTACCAAGGCCCTAGAAGCTTACTTCAATATTAAGATAGGTCAAGTTGATTATTCCGATACTTGTGCAAGTTTCCTTAATGTGGAACAAAACTGAATTTGAGCAATGGTATAATTGTAATTCACACTCGACGAACGGGTTATTTTCAAAGCATATTTTCAGTGATCAGATCTATATGAGTTCCGAATTAAGCTTAGGTTCAAGCATATGCGTAAATAGTTTGATGTTGCGAAGAATGCATGCTATTAATTGCTCTGGTACGACGGTTGTGCATCTCTCAAACGCGTGAACATACTTCACCGGAAGCTGATGGGTTCCGTCACATGTTCGAACGGACCAGTTGGTAGTTGTCAGAGGCTCCAGAGAGCAGCTGCCCGAAAACCTAGCCGAGCCACCATTCAAAGTCTGTTCGAAGAAGTTCTTCAGTTTCTGCCGAACTGCTGTCTGAAGTGGGCACGAAGGTCTATGTAGAGTCTGACGCCTGAACAAGCATTGACTGTTGTTGGCGGTTGGAGTTGGGTGTTCAGTAGCACTTCGCTGAAGTGCACTTCTACAGCGGAAATGAAAACCCTGGACGTTGCGCGCACTCCAGTGCTGACATATTCACACCGTTTGCCGGACAGCAAGTAAGCTGTTCATATAAATGGATTTGTACCATCTGTAAAAGCTGAAAGGGGCTAATTTTACCCGCTGAGTGTTCGGTTGGCAATTTTTTCATATCGGATCGATTCATGTGATTGTTTCTTCAAAGCATGCAATTCTGCATTAGCATCTGATCGTGTATAACAAAAATCATCACCGCCGAACTCTCTGTCTCTGTCTCTGTTTCTGCCTATGTCCATGTCCATGTCCATGTCCCAGTCTGTGTGTCTGTGTGTCTGTGTGTCTGTGTGTTTGTGTTTATGTGTATCTGTGTGTCTGTGCATCTGTGTGTCTGTGTGTCGGTGTGTCTGTGCATCTGTGTGTCTGTGTGTCGGTGTGTCGGTGTGTCGGTGTGTCGGTGTGTCGGTATGTCGGTGTGTCGGTGTGTCTGTGTGTCTGTGTGTCGGTGTGTCTGTGTGTCTGTGTGTCTGTGTGTCGGTGTGTCGGTGTGTCGGTGTGTCGGTGTGTCGGTGTGTCGGTGTGTCGGTGTGTCGGTGTGTCTGTGTGTCGGTGTGTCGGTGTGTCGGTGTGTCGGTGTGTCGGTGTGTCGGTGTGTCGGTGTGTCGGTGTGTCTGTGTGTCGGTGTGTCGGTGTATCGGTGTGTCGGTGTGTCGGTGTGTCGGTGTGTCGGTGTGTCGGTGTGTCGGTGTGTCGGTGTGTCGGTGTGTCGGTGTGTCGGTGTGTCGGTGTGTCGGTGTGTCGGTGTGTCGGTGTGTCGGTGTGTCGGTGTGCCTGTGTGTCTGTATCTAGCTCTGTCTCTAGCTCTGTGTCTAGCTTTGTCTCCAGCTCGGTCTCTTTGTCGTTGAAGCGGAGAACCAACATTTTGTTCACTTCGTGCGTGTTACATTGCTGCCATAGTGAGTCACCGATGGTGTATCCGTTCACAGGTTTCTCATGGTGTTCGGATGTCTGACGCTCAGCGTACTCTCCACGATAAAGGAGTACGAGTACGATGCCGGCGTGATCCTCTTCTACTGCGAATCAGTAGTGGTCGTGTGGTTTATCATGGAGTTCGTGCTGAGGTAGGTGTGCTTAAGCTGAGGTAGGTGTGCTTAAGCTGAGGTAGGTGTGCTTAAGCTGAGGTAGGTGTGCTTAAGCTGAGGTAGGTGTGCTTAAGCTGAGGTAGGTGTGCTTAAGCTGAGGTAGGTGTGCTTAAGATCGCTATGCACGGCCACACATGCATTTTTCGATTTGTGTTCTATTTTTCATACCGGATACCATGCTCTGGCGAAGAGAGATAAATAGAGCGCTTCAGGGAGGTCGTGGTGGGTTGTAGGGATCAAGGTAAAGATAAAACACATGGCCCTGGCCTGAATACTTTGCCAAGCATGCATTGATCTTCTTCGGTTATTTTCAGTGTTCCCCACCATCGATTTTCTCCATCGAAGCTAAAAATAACGACTGGCCGCGCGTATCCGGGCAGAATGGACCAACATTAGAGTTGTGTAGAAGGGAAGCTGCACCAATAACTCCTCGTTAAATGTGTGCAGTCGTAAACTACACATATTCATGGACAGCTGTTCGGAATTTAATATTTTGATCTGGTGGAACGCATAATGTGGAGCTGTGTGGGAACAGACAAAGTGAAGTTTCCTCGCACCAGTACAGTGCTTGACGTGAGTATTGAGAACTGAACCTTAAGAACCACAGTTCTATATTTTTAAGCATGAGAAGGTCAAACCGCTCTGATTCGCATGCACCATGACCTTGAGATGCCAAAACCGTGAGAAAAAGAAGCACATCGTGAAAACCAATTCATTTAATATATCCACCACTGGGAGTCGTTGAAAAAAAAAGAATACCGTTGGGATGCCATAGCATCATGGAACCTCCCGGAAGAACCTTGATCACATGTAACCCATCTTAATTGACGATGGTTTCTAAGGTTGATGAGCGGGCTTCCGGTGTTTGAACTCCTATGTGTGGGCCTGCTTGCCCCTGACTGGTAAATCACTGCAAATGGAAATACCCAGGTACATGTGCCAGTGATCATCAAAAATTGGTTTAAGATGGGGGGGGTAGGTACAGACGGGCACCAATACCGACGGGCTACGACGTGCTAATTCGTTAGTACCCGGAATCCGATGGCTACCGGGTGCCAGTCAATTAACCCGCATAAATTAGCATAATTTATTGACAATGCGTGAATGAACATGCAAATTAAAGCCCGACCTACGGCCGACCGGCGTCCCGTGGAGTGCTGCTTCAAACCGCTGAAGCTGCGGCTTGTCATCGTCCACACAAACTGGGTGGCGCTTTCCTGGGACTCGCGCCTGTTCACAATTAATATCGGCACTGGACCGCCTGCTGGTGACACGTCGGCGGCAGTGTCCAGCGGCGGCCAGGCCCTGCGGCCATTGTTGCATCACAATCTGATCAACGGCGATTTATCTCGCCTCACCAGCAGACATGTAAATTTTGCTGGCGGTTCGCCGGACAGGTTTAATCTGCGTAATCTGCCTGGCGAGCCCCCAGCCATCATGCATAACTGCTGAGAGAAGCCGGGTTCTCGCCCAGGGAAGTGAAGCGGCGAATACGTCGATGGACTACCCCGCCTTGCCACCTAAGCTCCACGATGCTATCGTCGAGTGTCGAATCCGTTTTGCTTTGAAATTGGACGGAGTCTCGAATGTGAATTTCAATTCAAGCAGTGGAGCGAATGCAGACGTGATCCGGAGCCGGCGCTCGGGTGCTCAGGTCGGCTGGTGCGGTCTGGTAACGTGTGCGCGGATGGCAAGCGCTCGACCGGATGGGATGCGGCGATCGGTACCGAGACAAACGTGGCGCTGGCCTTCACTGCCTGGTCGGTACCGAGACAAACGTGGCGCTGGCCTTCACTGCCTGGTCGGTACCGAGACAAACGTGGCGCTGGCCTTCACTGCCTGGCTTCCAAAAACCACGTGAGTGTTCGTGGGATCGACATCGGGTAATGCTGTCCATCCCCAAGCACCGCCTAGGTTTGTGTAATTTTGCATTATGCCTCGAGAGTTACGCTAAGGGAATCAACCGAAATGGAAAAATCTCACCGGGTTTTCGGGAACTCCGTTGGTGACATTGGCCAAGAAGCACACTCGGCTATGTAAGACATAGCTACTTTAAACAAAGAATAGTCCCGATTTTTGCTGAGGTAGGCTTATGAACCAAAATCTTTTGCTAAGCGGAACTTGTTGCGTGAACCCTCGTCGCACCACCTCGTCGGCGAATTCCAGTTTAGCGGCAAAATTAAATGATTAAATAAATTAAATATTAAATTACTAAACAAAATAACCTAAACCCATAGATTAATGTGTCGTCAATGCACCGAAACGGCCGTGCCGGTGTCGCTTGTAAGGCCTCAACGGGCCAGCTGTCAACCGGTCCACCCAGCCGTGGAAATGCGAGCGCGTGAAGCGACTCGAACTCTGCCTTGTCAGCACAGGGAGACCAATGCAGACTGGCGCTCTAACCAACTGAGCTATCGGCGCGGCATATTTTGGCACGCTTGTCATATAAACACGGTTCGCGCTGTGGTAAACGTGCTATGCAATGTTTGAATGGCTTACACTGCTATGCTGAATGACTTACACTGGCTATGCTGCTTTAGTGTCATTACAGTTATACTTTAGGTGATGACATGTGCAGAGGAGCATGTTACAGGTCAGATGAGCATGTTACAGGTCAGAGGAGCTTGTTACAGGTCGGAGGAGCATGTTACAGGTCGCAAATTGACCGGGGTTCATCTCAAGATAGCACATTTGAAGTGGATGTTGTGAATAGAAGTTATTCGAGCCCGCAATTGTATTGGTCCAATTTGACTAATGTAACTAATTTCAATAATTGGTGCACATATTCGAAATGGTCCAAAAAGCGCCTAGAGTTCACATCCGTCGTCTGCTGGGCCCCACCGGTTCCTGGCTGGCTCTCGGTGCTCATGCGCCATTCGGATAACCTATTTCCGGCGCGGCGGCAATTTCTGGCCAAGTGGCGTGCTCTTAACTTGGCTGCATAGCCGCCAGTGTGATCCGTCGTCGGGCGAGACCAGGCCTGTCTGGCCGAGCGGCCTGCCGACCGTGCCGTTTGGACGGCGGCTATTTTCACGCTCGCGGCGACAGGCGCACAAACTTTGACCACCCGCCGACCCGGAGATTTGCCTAGCGAGATCTGACAATTTGCGGCCGCCTTGATGGGATGACTCGCGCCGCCAGCGAAACTGCCGGCGGCGTCCGCCGCCGCCGGCGGGCGGCCTGTGGGACTGCAGTCCGCCGCTGCACGGCTGATTGACGACCGAAAAAACAGCGTCAGGCACCAAGCCGAAACGGCTCTGCGGCCATTCGCCAACGCCTGATTTGTCGCGCAAAGCCTGTCGCGGCGCAGTCGCCGCGCCCGAACGTGGCCGTCATCTCCGAGTTGAGTCGCGTCGTCCTGTCAGGATCAGGCAGGATGCTATCGTCGCCGTCGTCCTGTCAGGATCACCCAGGATGCTATCGTCGCCGCGCCTGTCAGCCCGCGGCTGCCGGCCGGCTGCGTCACGTCGAAGCGTCTGTTGGTGGCCATCGCCGCCGGCCGCCAGATCGAGATAGGCCCCGGCCAGCAGTCGCCTCGCGTCGCGCCGACTGCACCGTTCTGCAACACGGTGCCCGGTGTCAGCTGATTGCAGACCTTGTCGCGCGTCTCTCCAGGCTGTCCCTGCGTGGTCTGCGGCGCTTTGCGTGCGCCAGTCGATTAATTATTATGTAGATTGCGAGACGGCCGTTGCGGTGTGATATTAAACGCAAACAGTATCAGGACACAGACCGGCTAGCTCGGCCTTCTGCTGGATCTAAGCGAACTATTTGCCCGTGGAACTACGCTATCGCGGGTGTGCCCGTCAAGACTCGTTGTGTTGGAATATAAAAATGCAAACCGAATTTTGAACTACAGTTGTGGGTCACTATTGGAAGGATGGTCTATGAAGAGATTCCCTTCATTTGTTGCAAAATTTAAGGTATTCTTTCTTTGGATGACATTCTGTCAACAGTGTGTTTCGAGCTTGACTGCCCACCACGTGTCTATGTCTGGCTGCGGTTTGGTGCTCTGCGAGATGCCGACTTTATGTCGTTTGACTGTGCTGCGTTCACCACCAGTCAGACGAGTGACGTTCACCACCAGTCAGACGAGTCACGATCCTGCCGCCACACCCACAAGCCATGCGATTTTTCATTTTTGCCAGATAGAGGCAGCACACTATCTCGCGCCAGATCTGTTTTATGGCGCAATAAAACTATACCGGACAATGCGCTGTGATATAATACCCACGTGGTGTGTGATTTTCGCTCAGGAAGCTGTGCCGCCCGGCTGTGTTTTACGAGCGCCGATGCCGGTGGTGCGTGACCCTGGCGGGGAGACATGCCGCCAGTGTTCGGACAGAGTCGGCTGTACCGCACCCCCGGCTGACTGCGTCCGCTGCCCTCAGGTTGTGGTCGTCAGGCTGCCGATCGCGGTACCAGGGCTGGTGGGGCCGGCTCAAGTTCGTTCAGCGCCCGTTCTGTATCATAGGTACGTGAGTCGCACCGCGGACTGGTCGGTCGGTCCATCCTGCACCACAGGTGAGTAGTCGGGCTGACTTGAGCCGATCTTACTGAGATGCGATGGCAAATATTATGTTGCTTGTGATCTGGTCCAAAGCGATATTGTGCACTTGAGAAACGTAAATGAGTACGATGGGAAGCGAAGCCCGAGCTTCCGCTCAGCCTTGGCCCCCGCGGGACGCTCGACTATTCAAGTTATTGAAGTTATTTAAATTGCTAATTTGTCCCGCGAATATACTGCAAAAGTTAATCTAAGCGACCCTGCCCGACTCGGCGCTGCCGTCACCCTTTTGACGTCTTAATAGCATTTCGCTGTTACATTTCAAGGCTTCGTATGCTTGCGCAGAATTAGACGTCGCATTTTAGTTTTATTTTTGGCAGCTTTCACCACAATGATTTTTTTTCTGAAGCGCACATGCCTCTTTTCGAAGAAAGCCTTCTATGATGAGACATAGTCGGTGCCAGTCCGGCCGACACCGGTTCAGAGCGAGCCCAGTCAGCCACCGGTCACGTTGTTATGCCGCCATGCCACGTGATCCGCGTTCCTGGTTCCTGGGGGCCGAGCGGCTAGTGTCAATCCGATGGAAGGTGCCGCACTGAACGGTTGTATGAGACATAAGCTGAACAGGAAGGCTATTAGAAAGCAAGAATAACGAAACAGCGCGGCACCTATGCTAATGCAACAAGTCGATGTACATAATGCATTGGAATTTGATATACGCATGCCATCTTTGGCAAATCAGGCCAATCCAGATAAGAATGCAGCTAATTTCGACCGAAGTGGATTGCTTTTCAATGTACATATGTTGACATCGAGGGAATTGTTTCCACAATAGTTGCTTTGCAGAATACGGAGCACTCATCCCAAATTTGAATGAATCGTGTTTAATTATCGACCTAGCTCGTCGGCGAAAATCGCACGCAATGAATTGCACGTCTTGACGGGGTGCCAGGAGAGCGCAACTGTGGTCGGTGCGCAACTTCCCTGTCACGGCAGACATAGAGCTCGACCCTATGCCTGCAGCAGTGGAGCTCAGTCCGTGTCTTGGCCTCGCTCGTCCAGTGTCTCAACGGCGCCACCACGCTCGCTGTTATAGGAAGGTGCGACACCCCCCTGTCAACGCGACGCGTTGTCCCTGTCAGCGCGAGTAATAAACGGAGTCCTTCCGTCGCGCGCTTCCAGCATCCTGTCCCCGTCCTACTGTCGCGTGTGTCCAGCACCCTGTCCCTATATTTCCGTCGGATGTGTCCAGCACCCTGTCCCCGTCCCACTGTCGGGCGTGTCCAGCACCCTGTCCCTATCCTTCCGTCGTGTGTGTCCAGCACCCTGTTACCGTCCCACTGTCGCATGTGTTCACACCCTGTCCCGGCCTTCCGCTTACGTGAAGCTTTCCACAGGCATTCTAGGTGTGATGCCAGTAGACATAACTATATCTGTTGTGTGTTCAACTTATATAGTTCAGCCATCCACCAGCCCAAAGCCATTGATTAGCTCCGCAACTGCCAGGCCTAATCACAGGCTGCCACCGCCATTTAGAAGGCGGTCTGAACCCGACATTATCACCACATAGCTCAGGCGGATGTGTGCTGGTTCCCCGGCCGGCTCATCGCGTGTTATATTAATGCTGAACACCGCTGCTCCCTGATTTGTTCGATGCGCTGATCGATGCATTACAATGCGAAGATGAATAATGTGAGGGAAGCTGGGATGCTGTCTTGGGAACCGTGAGGTCAGCTGCTGATGCGATGATCCGTAGCTCAGTGTACATGATCTGTCTGCAATGTGTCTATTGCGATGGAGGTTCGCCTGTTTTGTGATTTGAATGAATGTTTGAGAAAACAGAATATCGTGTGTCACGTTATGTGCTGGGTGAATATTGAAGTTTGCACGTAGTCGTCGATGGGTGGGGATAACCACGTACAGTTTCCAGCCCCACTTCGATGTAGAAGGGTGGGGATAACCACGTGCGGTCTCCATTCAACTTCAGTGTAGAAGGATTAAATGGCACTTCATAGGTATCTCTTTTGCATGAGTGTGCATCGCAAAGGCATGCATTAGTAAGTTTAGTTACACCATTCGTACTTGCACCAAGTCGGCACCATTGTGTACACATCGGAAAAAGGCAAATAGACGTAGTTGTAAGAGGAACGCAGGTGCATTGTGGTGTCTAATACATTTGGTTTTGTATTTTACTCGCATTCCCTGGCATCGCTTTTGTGCACATTTCATTTTAGCTCCTATATTTCTAGCATGTTGGTTATGGACTCAAGCATAGCCGAGGCAGGGATCTGAAATGAGAGTGATAAGCTATCAATACCCCAAACAATGCCTTTGACACATATTGACTAAGACGATAAGTTGTACGGGGTAAATGGTTTGCAGACGTATGTAGCGTTTTGTACGGTAACGACACGAGGTTCATTTGTACGCGCCGAGCGCGGACATTTGACTACCAGCGCGGACATTTGTACGCGCCAAGCGCGGACATTTGACTACCAGCGCGGCGGTGCGGCCGGAGTAAGTACCTCGAAACAGCATGAAATCTAAATTTGATTTTAATAAACCTTCCGAGTATATGAAACAGAGATGTCACTGACTCTATAATCTGATTGGTTTCCTTGCGATTTCCAAAATTTTGGCGCGGCAATTAATCGCTGAATTTGAAGATCGTTACTATTTCAAACGAACATGAAATACATCCGACTAGTTTACTGTCTACACATGTCTGCTTTAAAACCCATGCTGTAGGGGATTGAGACGTTCGATACCTGTCTGCTGCTGTGTATTTTACTGTCCTTTTCCAAAATTTGGGTGCGCACCTTGGGTTTGTTTGCAACAGTCCGCAACATTTTACGCTCCAACTGGTGAAATCCTCCACAGTAACCACAATAAACATGCATCAATAGGAAAACCATGTCACAGAAAGATAGGGCAGCTTGTTACCTATGTGCTGATGCACATTTCACTACCCTTTTGGACAATGTCGGCGCGACATTTTGCGTTTATTTGTTATGTCTGCACTAACATTGCGTCTATCGCGTTACGTGTCGTCTTCAAGTTCTTCGCGTCATCGAAGCTCCCGCAAACCCAAATAGCAAATAACTAGCCGACGGTCCATCGCATGCGTCGAAGCTCCATGTGTGGTGCACTGGGATGATGACACCATGTGAACGGTGCTGACAATAACCAGGATGAGCCAGCGGCTGGTCGGGTAATACTGACAGTGGCCAAGATGAGCCATTGGATTGGATTGGATTGTGGATTTGCGACGTACTCAGCAGCTAGGGCCATATGGCATCGTCTGCCTCTCACCTTGGCAGGAAGGGCGAGCATCCCGGGGAATCGAACCCCGCACCTCTGGCATGCCAGCATGAGCCGGTGGCTGGGTGGGAAACACTTGCACTGTGGTATGCAATGACACTACGTTGTCCAGGCTCAGTGACATGACTACGTCAGCACATGCTTTTCCTTCTAGGCAGCGATAAAATCAGTAGTTTAACTATGACTGTGATGTGACTGCTGATCATGGGATCATGGGGCCATGGGATCATGGAATCATGGAGTCGAGTCACGTGGCAAGTCCCAAGGAGAGCTCTAATCATCTGGAACACCTGGCGTCATACTACAAATGTCCGTCGATGGAAAACTTCAATTAATATCGTGCTGCTTATTTAGGTTTCGCTATCTTTGCTCCGATGTGTTCCAATGGTATACAAACTATTAGGGTCGCCAATTTTCAGCGCACGAACCCACTGCACTAAATTGTGTTTATTCTTAAATTAATTTGAAGAGAATCATGCTCTCGGAATTCAGTACCACGGCAGACCGTCACAACTGCTCGTGGCACGCGCCCTGGCTGGTGGTCGCCACCACGCGCCCTGGCTGGTGGTCGCCACCACGCGCCCCGGCTGGTGGTCGCCACCACGCCTCGTCGCCAGCTGGGCGACAACGTACGCCGACTGCACGCGGACGATTGCCTGCTGGATCGATGATGTTTGCTGCGCCTGTGCGCAGGGCACACATTTAGCACTCGGCCACGTGATCACCACAATTGGCGCGTTTGCTAACGCGTAGCAGTTAAAGTGGACGCAGCATGACGTCCAAGGTATTGTGTCGGGATGATTAGTTGCTAACAACGTGGTGGTGGCTATTGGTTTTACGACACGTCGACCGTTGAGTCATGTAGCGTCGCCAATCTCTCACGGCGATTGGTGGCGGGCGAAGAGTAGCGACAGGTGAGACTCGAACCCACAATCTTTCGATTGTGAGACGAAAAACTTACCCCTAGACTACTCGTCCCCTTGTTAACAACGTCGGGGTGTGCGGTCTTTCAGCGGCGGATTGTGTGGAATGTCTATGCATGGTGTAGGAAAGTCCTTATTGGCACGCGAAAGTCTAGCAACCTCTTCGTTCGCGATAACTCCAGTCACGAAAGTACCAGTACCTTTGGCTGCCCTGTATTGCACTGCAGCACTCCACGATCACACGAGAACTACAGCCACCGTACAGTACGTTCTCCTCGGAAGGTAAGCCGTGATACTGCCTTTCCTATGAATTTAGAAGCCGAATTTAGTTGGGAAGCGCGCACGCGTAGCAGCGGTCCGCTCGCTCAGATGATTCCAGACCGACTGGCTGGGGCCGCACGGCCGCTAGTGACTTCGGGAGACCCCCGGTCGCGGATTGGTCGAGGGCCGCAGAACCACACCATGACGTCACATCCATGTCGACGGCCTTCTAGAAGGGGAAATGGTCTGTTTCTAGTGGCGGTGACGATGTGTTACGTTTACGGTACACTTTTACAATCGCAAGGCTTACGGGATTATATCAATTACGGTTACGGGACAGCCAAACGTATACCTTTATGTGAACACAGTTACATCTAGCATTAACGACGGCGGCGGTACGCGCCGGTCGGTTAGATGTCACGTGGCTGGCGCCTGGCTGGCGGGGTGTCAGCCGGAAGGAGGGAGGGGAAGGTACAATGTCCAATGTACGTCTCCGTTCGGGCAGTGGCTGCTGACGTAGGCAACAGACAGGCCGACGCCAGTCTCGGAGCCGGGGACTTGTCGCGCCATGAACGAAGGGGTATTGCTGAATTATGGGATCAAGACGCTCAAAAACTAACTCTCTTACAATGGTCGTGCCATGGTAGCTCCTGGCGTAGCGAGGAATGTATCAACAAACAGTTCAAGTTTCATATGGTGCAAATTTTGATTGGGCGCTGTTTTGCATGCTGCACACTGGTACTAATATGGGTTCTTCAAGCTGTGATCAGATATTCTTGGCCGTCTCCATGAGTGAATTTTATCACGAATGACGAAGTCGAATTAAAGCTTATGCTAGTCAGGATAGGTTCTTCATTGCGCAGTGTGTTTCGTCTCATACAGCCTCTTGATCTTGCTATGCACACTGTTCTCTCCATATAAATGGGTAACAGGGCAGACACGACAGTGCATTACTGCAAATGCAAAATGGGTATACGACTACCTTGAACTATCAAGCTAATGGCGAGATTTGGGAGTGTAATCGAAGTGAATGGGAGAGCTTAGGATGCGCCTTCCGGGAACGGTTTGATTTGTTTTAACGGCTACCACTCTACATGCGATCGAGCCTGGGATTGCTGACTAATCTGCACTGCAATACATTAGATGTGAGCAGTGTCTGCGCCAGTTGAAGCTGTTCTACAGTGACGGGATCATCGGGTACAGTGGATCAAAGCGATGCAGATTGCGTTATCAGGACTGAGAAGCCTTCTCGGATGGTCTTGCCTGGAACTTGGCAGGGTAATTGCTGATGTGTCGATTATTGCTGAATGATAGTTAAGTACAGTATCGTCGATTGATCATCCTCAAAAAGGTCAGTAGCCACCGTGGCTGCTCGTCCGCCTCCATGAACGTATTTTCCTGATGGGCAAAGCTCGTCGGCTACAACGACATCAATTCATTTTCTTTCTTCTGAAAGCTGAGGGAAATGTCTAGGGATTACTGAGGCTTGGTTTTGTGGACGAAGTATTCATTGACTTGAAGCTCCAAAATGTTCTACGTGGTATGCAAATGTCCATAGTTTCTCACCTTGGTGTCGAAAACTTAGGGAAGTTAGATTGCAGGAAGATTTTTACAAATAAATTAACTTTAGGCATGCAATGTACTCTCCATACCAACTAACCTTGAAAGGGCCCATAATTGCATATATGTATAGCCTAATTTATTCGATATAAACTCCCCTCGCCATCGCTAAAGCCTAATAAATGTGAAAGAGTTACCGCTACCGACCATATGTATTCATCCATATAAAATAGTGAGAAAAATAATCCTGCTCAAGATGATGAACTTAGCTACATCCGCGTGCTTGCCTGTCTAATTCTGGTATTGTCAGCGTACGAAGTATGCGACAAAATGAACACAAACATACTGTGCTAGTTGTTTGCAGGTAAGTAAACAGGTGAGCTAGTTGTTTACAGGTATTGTTGAATCAACCTAGTGACATCCTTGCAAGTCACTTGCATCCATTATAATAAATTGTTTATGTAGTTACCTCCATTGACTTACCAAATCTGAAACCGAATTTGAAGACGAACTGTGTTCATGGATGCAAGTCTTGCCGCATGACGAGAACTAAAATAACGCTCAACCAGTGGTGACACATAAAAAATAATTTGTATTTGATAGGTTGGGCCAGCATCTAGTAGAGCAGAATCTAAGCATGCGAAATTTCTCGTTACTCGTAGATATTGATTGCGGAACTACTAATAAATATAGTTTTGAGACTCCATCGTCGTTAAATTTAGAATCAGATATCGATGTTGCGATCTACGTTGAGTTCATACCCCTTGATTGCTCGCGACTGCCTTGTGGTGATTGGTTGGTCTGACCGCTGTTGACAGACATGGTGACCATCCTGGCGTCCCTGGTGGTGCTGGGGCTCGGCTCCGGGGTGCTCGGTCTCGGCACCGGAGGTCAAGTGTTCGCCGCGTCGGCGCTACGCGTGCTGCGCTTCTTCCAGATCCTGCGCATGGTGCGCATGGACCGGCGCGGCGGCACGTGGAAGCTGCTGGGCTCTGTGGTGTACGCGCATAGACAGGTGAGGTAGCTACGTGGAGGCTGCTGGGCTCTGTGGTGTACGCGCATAGACAGGTGAGGCGGCTACGTCGAGGCTGCTGGGCTCTGTGATGTACGCGCATAGACAGGTGAGGCAGCTACGTGAAGCCTGTTGGGCTCTGGTGTACGCGCATAGACAGGTGAGGCAGCTACGTGGAGGCTGCTGGGCTCTGTGGTGTACGCGCAAGGACAGGTGAGGCGGCTACGTGGAAGTTGCTGGGTTCTGCATGCACAGGTGAGGAAGTTGTGTACAAGCTGTTTGGTTCTGCACAGACAGGACAGACAGTTCGTGGAAGTTGTTTATGTCTGTGACATGGGCTAGTCTGTGGTGTGGGTGCAGAAACAGGAGACATTCGCACCAGAAAGCGTTGGTTATGACGACCATAATCATCAGCGGCCAGGAGCATCTACTGCCAGTGCAGCGAAGCTGTTGCTCAGCGCAGATGTTGTCCCCTAAGAGTCCAAGGGTACGAGTCCAAGGGCACTCAACGAGCGATCCCTGGGTGTGGGCAGGTGTTTGCCACTTTGATGGGGGAACAAGAATAGTAGTTGACTAGGAATTCAGTTTGGACTAGGACTAGGATCAGGAATATGAATTGAGTAGTACGCGTCGAAAACAATGAAGCTATTAGAAGGTGCAATATGCATGTGAACCTTGTTCCACGGGGTGAGGCAACTGGCAGATATGCTAAGGGCAAAACTAGTTCTGAAAAATGTCATGTACAGCAAAAATAAGCGATCTGATCTACGTTGAATCAACACTTAAAGCGATCATCGGTCGCTTGAAATATCCATGGCATGTTCGAGAAAACAACAAACATGAATATATCCAACTGACACCTTATGTGTTGCATTTGATGACACAAAAAGCATACCACTGTGCTGTGGATAAGTGAGAAGGATCACATTACGCTGAGCAGCTGAAGTCCTTGCTTTCTATGGGACGAACACCAAGCTCTGGTGCGCGAGCAGTCCTGCGTCACGCGAACATGACGCACAACTCGCTGAGCGGCTCTGTGTCACGTGAACATGGCGCACAACTCGCTGAGCGGCTCTGTGTCACGTGAACATGGCGCACAACTCGCTGAGCGGCTCTGTGTCACGTGAACATAGCGCACAACTCGCTGAGCGGCTCCGTGTCACGTGAACATAGCGCACAACTCGCTGAGCGGTTCTGTGTCACGTGAACATAGCGCACAACTCGCTGAGCGGCTCTGTGTCACGTGAACATGGCGCACAACTCGCTGAGCGGCTCTGTGTCACGTGAACATAGCGCACAACTCGCTGAGCGGCTCTGTGTCACGTGAACATAGCGCACAACTCGCTGAGCGGTTCTGTGTCACGTGAACATAGCGCACAACTCGCTGAGCGGCTCTGTGTCACGTGAACATAGCGCACAACTCGCTGAGCGGTTCTGTGTCACGTGAACATAGCGCACAACTCGCTGAGCGGCTCTGTGTCACGTGAACATGGCGCACAACTCGCTGAGCGGCTCTGTGTCACGTGAACATGGCGCACAACTCGCTGAGCGGTTCTGTGTCACGTGAACATGGCGCACAACTCGCTGAGCGGCTCCGTGTCACGTGAACATAGCGCACAACTCGCTGAACGGTTCTGTGTCACGTGAACATGGCGCAAAACTCGCTGAGCGGCTCTGTGTCACGTGAACATAGCGCACAACTCGCTGAGCGGTTCTGTGTCACGTGAACATAGCGCACAACTCGCTGAGCGGTTCTGTGTCAGGCGAACATGACGCACAACCGTCCGCCATGTTCATCAACCGATGTCGGTCAACTTCTGCGCAGAAGTTGACCGACATCGAACCAAATTAAATGTTCTTTTTTAATCAGATGCCACTGTTTATAGAGACCAGCGTCGTTTGGATTTGGCCTCATGTTCTGCCACGGTCGTCCTCCTGTTCTGCCACGGTCGCCCTCCTGTTCTGCCACGGCCGCCCTCCTATTCTACCACGGCCGCCCTCCTATTCTGCCACGGCCGCCCTCCTGTTCTGCCACGGCCGCCCTCCTATTCTACCACGGCCGCCCTCCTATTCTACCACGGCCGCCCTCCTATTCTACCACGGCCGCCCTCCTATTCTGCCACGGTCGCCCTCCTGTTCTGCCACGGTCGCCCTCCTGTTCTGCCACGGCCGCCCTCCTATTCTACCACGGCCGCCCTCCTATTCTGCCACGGTCGCCCTCCTGTTCTGCCACGGTCGCCCTCCTGTTCTGCCACGGTCGCCCTCCTGTTCTGCCACGGCCGCCCTCCTATTCTACCACGGCCGCCCTCCTATTCTGCCACGGCCGCCCTCCTATTCTACCACGGCCGCCCTCCTATTCTGCCACGGTCGCCCTCCTGTTCTGCCACGGTCGCCCTCCTATCTACCACGGCCGATCTCATTCTACCACGGCCCTCGCCCTCCTGTTCTGCCACGGTCGCCCTCCTGTTCTGCCACGGCCGCCCTCCTCCATGGCCGCCTCCCTACCACGGTCGCCCTCCTATTCTGCCACGGTCGCCCTCCTGTTCTGCCACGGTCGCCCTCCTGTTCTACCACGGCCGCCCTCCTGTTCTGCCACGGTCGCCCTCCTGTTCTGCCACGGTCGCCCTCCTGTTCTGCCACGGTCGCCCTCCTGTTCTGCCACGGCCGCCCTCCTATTCTACCACGGCCGCCCTCCTATTCTGCCACGGTCGCCCTCCTGTTCTGCCACGGTCGCCCTCCTGTTCTGCCACGGCCGCCCTCCTGTTCTGCCACGGTCGCCCTCCTGTTCTGCCACAGCTGCCCTCCTGTTCTGCCACGGTCGCCCTCCTGTTCTGCCACAGCTGCCCTCCTGTTCTGCCACGGCCGCCCTCCTGTTCTGCCACGGCCGCCCTCCTGTTCTGCCACGGTCGCCCTCCTGTTCTGCCACGGTCGCCCTCCTGTTCTGCCACGGCCGCCCTCCTGTTCTGCCACGGTCGCCCTCCTGTTCTGCCACGGTCGCCCTCCTGTTCTGCCACGGCTGCCCTCCTGTTCTGCCACAGCCGCCCTCCTGTTCTGCCACGGCCGCCCTCCTGTTCTGCCACGGCCGCCCTCCTGTTCTGCCACGGCCGCCCTCCTGTTCTGCCACAGCTGCCCTCCTGTTCTGCCACGGTCGCCCTCCTGTTCTGCCACGGCCGCCCTCTTGTTCTGCCACGGCCGCCCTCCTGTTCTGCCACAGCTGCCCTCCTGTTCTGCCACGGTCGCCCTCCTGTTCTGCCACGGCCGCCCTCCTGTTCTGCCACGGTCGCCCTCCTGTTCTGCCACAGCTGCCCTCCTATTCTGCCACGGTCGCCCTCCTGTTCTGCCACGGTCGCCCTCCTGTTCTGCCACAGCTGCCCTCCCACGGCACATCCGTCACGTGGCGAAGACTGACCTGGGTATCGACGACTGGTCACGTGGTCGCCAGTATGGTCTGCGTCATGACATCGGTGTCTCTCTGTTGCAGGAGCTCATCACAACATTATACATCGGGTTTTTAGGTCTCATCATCGCCTCATTCCTCGTCTACCTGGCGGAGAAAGACTCCAATGAGAAGCAGTTCTCCTCGTTTGCTGATGCCCTGTGGTGGGGTGTGGTAAGTTGCTCTCACTTGCTGGCTAGTTTCGGTCACTATTGTCAGGCGGAGTCATTACGTATCAGGGTTCCAACGCAAACGGTTCTCAAATTGGTCACAAAATGGACCTCAGAATGTTCCTCTCGCTTCGGAATAAAAACTAAATGTACCAGATTAATTTTAGAAATGCAACTAAATGTACCCGATGATTTTTAGAAATGCAACTAAATGTGCCAGATGGTTTTGTATTTACCATCACCCTATCCTACCCTATCACATTACCCCATCATATCAGACATTGGAACTTACCAATCTCGAAAATAAAAAAATGTCCGATCTTTTGTCCATGTATTTAATTATTAGGGTAGGATTCTTAAGATGGCTCCATCAAATGGCCTGCAGGTTGCTTCAACTTCCAAATAATTGTACCTTGTTAGTAACGTTGATTTCGGTGAGCTATTTGAAGGGGGGGTAGTTTGGATTTGGAGGGGACGAGTGGTCTAGGGGTAAGATGCTCGTCTCACAATCGAAAGGTTGTAGGTTCGAGTCTCACCTGTCGCTACTCTTCGCCCGCGACCAATCGGCGTGAGAGATTGGCGACGCTACATGACTCAACGGTCGACGTGTCGTAAAACCAATAACCAACCAGTTTGGATTTGGATGTTCCACCACCCACTATAAGGCACTGTGTCTGCAACAAATCGTCTTTTTACTGAGCAAGGTTTCCAACAACATGTATGCACTCAGAAGACCATATATCACATGCATCTGCTACAACCTGTGCGTCCACCGCAGGCTCTGCGATCGTGCGTGTGTACCTTTCGATCTGTACTCGTCCCCAGGTGACGCTGTGTACAGTCGGCTACGGCGATGTCGTCCCAATCACATGGAAGGGCAAACTCATCGCCTCAGCTTGTGCCTTACTAGGAATATCGTTTTTCGCCCTTCCAGCGGTGAGTGTAGCTGTGGATCGATGTTGTGTGGCAATTCACGTTCCGGCGCAACAAGTCGCCGCCAGCGAGCGCAGTGCGACTGTACCGGGTGCAGGTGTTCCGGAGGACGTCGAGTCCGACATTAGCTGAACAAACAACACTTTGCCAACAATTATATAATATGCAACGAGCTAACGTAAATGATAATCTATGATTGCGTTCCACATTCTCCGGCACAAGCAATCGCTACACAAACGACATTTGATTCGTCAAATGTGCATTGATGGACCGATTAAATCCGAGAAAGCAAACAACTACTATGCTGAAGTCGATTTAATTGCAGTACTATTTGCTGTCAAGCTACTGGCTTATTAGCATTCATCCAACAAGGCAGTAACGCAATGTACTGCAATGAAGCTTATCATTGGTAGTCCAGAAAATGATGACTGGTTTGCTGGAATATATCGAAATGTGTAAACCAACATTGTCCTAAGACACATGAATGGCGTAAAGCGAAACGTAAAGCGATGTCGATTGCGTTGCAAAGTAAATATGGGAATATCGGTTGTTGCCATCATCATTTCATATCTTCAATGACATTGATGTCCGAGTCGCATACTGCATTATAGAACACCCAGGCAGAAGGAAGTGAACTGCCAAGCTACTTCACCTGTAAGCGATAAACACTTGGATGTGAAATGCGGCGGGAACCCACCAGGTGTGACATGTAGCGCAAATGTAAAGGAAGTGCATTTGTATCAGCCTGCTGGGTGGCATGCGGCCACCAGCTTCAGCCACTGCTGCCCGTGTGTCATGTTCGAATGCCTTGAAGGTACTCAATGTCGCAACTTCTACGTTCTACGTTCAGTTCAGTTCAGTTTCGTTTCAACTTCTACGTTCAGTACATGTAAGTGCGATAGGTAATCTGAAGCTGTCCAGAAACCAATGCAATGATCCCGAGCACATCAATGCTGTACTGACACGGATTTGCATTGCATCACAAAAACCTTAGTGTGCTTATGAAATGTTGTGAGACGATATGCAAGCACCATTTGCGCGTCCTGCTTGTATTGCTGATGTGAATGAGTCCGTAAGCTAACAAGAGTGTGTATATATATATATATATATATATATATATATATATATATATATATATATATATATATATATATATATATATATATATATATATACATATATACATACTATATATGTACATACATACATAAATTATATATATGTATATATATATATATATATATATATATATATATATATATATATATATATATATATATATATATATATATATATACACTAGAACACAGACCAAGAACATATATATTATGGCTGTTCCCAAACAATCGTTAACTGAATGTTGTCTCTAATTCACTCAAATCATTCTATTACACAACAATATTTTTCGTACTGTTTGGGAGCTCAGCTTATTTCCTCTTTAATACTATGTATTTTGTGCGGCAAGGGGACTGTCCTCATACATGTATTGAAGCATAGGGCAATACAAGATGCTTTTAGAGCTGTTCTGAACGAGCCAATCTGGGCACACAGTGTCGAAGTTTGCCGACCATGAATATGTAGTGCCACCAGCGTATATTGCCCTCCATCTGCGTCGATGCACCTCTGTAAAAGTCCTTGGAAGCTGTGAGCTCATGATGATCTCGTCCCAGCATGGGCGTGGTCGCTGCTTCAGATGGCCAACACCAAGGACGCCGGCCGTGTGCACAAGTCGTTCGAGTTCATTCCCTGCGAAGTAGTCCATTTGGTCAAGGTCGGGACCTTTAGGGGGCAATTCCTCCGGCTTGATGTGCTCTGGGAGATTGGCGGCCAGGAGCTCCTGTACAGAGCGTGCAGCGTGCCGCGGCTCCCAGTCCTGCTGAAGTACCCAGCTGTCGCCGCGGCCAGGAGCTCCTGTACAGAGCGAGCAGCGTGATGCTGAAGTACCCAGCTGTCGCCGCGGCCAGGAGCTCCTGTACAGAGCGTGCAGCGTGACGCGGCGCCCAGTCCTGCTGAAGTACCCAGCTGTCGCCGCGGCCAGGAGCTCCTGTACAGAGCGTGCAGCGTGACGCGGCGCCCAGTCCTGCTGAAGTACCCAGCTGTCGCCGCACATCGCGGGCATGTCTCGGATGTACCGCTCAAGTACCTCTTAGTAATGGTGCTGGTCCAAGCGGATGCCAGCATCAACGATCAGCAGATCGGTCTTCTCCATTTGACTGACGGCGGCTGGCAGCATCAAGCGGCTGGCGTGCACTCGGTGCCCCGCGAGGTCACCCTCTCCGGGGTGACCTCGCGCTTACCCTCTCCGGGGTGATCTCGCGCTTACCCTCTCCGGGGTGACCTCGCGCTTACCCTCTCCGGGGTGACCTCGCGCTTACCCTCTCCGGGGTGACCTCGCGCTTTCTCACACTGGGCGCACGACCGGTCATTTTGTGAAGTCAGTGTGGTTTGTTCGCCGTAGAAGGCGCTCTGATCTGAAAGCCTGAGTCGGCTGGCTGAGCCTGGAGTCGCGAGGCGCACCTTTGCACGTGTCAAGGCGTCGTAACTGTTCCCCTCCGTCAGACCCTCAACCTGGGGCGTCGGTAGCTAGGTGGTTAAGCTGGGTGTCTAGCACGCCAGGGGTACGGGGTTCGATTCCCCGCGATGCCCGGGTGAGGGTGAGAGGCAGGCGATGCCATATGGCCTCATCTGCTGAGTGTGTCGTAAAGCCACAATCCATCCATCAGACCCGCAACCTGTCAAAAACCCAAATTACTACTGCAGACCCTCAACCTGGATTATGCGGAAGCATGGCATTTGAAGGCAACGCCAATGCTCCCGTCTGCACTCTCAGGCCAATGCTTAATTTTCTTTGCTCTAAATTTCGGTGTGATTTATCGCTAAAATTTGAGGGTGTCATGCATATCTTCTTGACTTAGCACAATATCTTCCGCTTCCTGGATGTTCTTTACAGACATTGCAATCTGACGTGTCGCTCCCCTTTTGTCGTGATCTCATAGCGGTTTTCTCCAAACAATGGACTACCCGGTGTACCACCTGGCAACTCCAGTTTCGGCTTGTGAGCTTACAGATTCGCTTAACTCCCCAACCGTTCTCCTTACTTAATAAAGAAATGATGATAACGTTGTTCTTTGGTAAGTGTGTGTGAGGGGGCACAACATCTCCAGAACATTTGCTACCTGTTATGAATTAGGGTTCTTGAAGTGATATTATTGGAACATGGTTTTTGCACATTAAGGTCCAATTATCCACATGCAACACAAAGGCAACCGCGAGAGAAAGAAACTTCATGACGTTTTTGATTGGAACCCTAGCCGGTCTGGGACGAATGTGTGCTGAGCTATTTTTCCGGCAATGCTCGGTTTTAGTTCTTTTTAGCATCCTGCACACACACACATACACTTTATATATATATATATATATATATATATATATATATATATATATATATATATATATATATATATATATATATATATAAGCTTTTCATCGGCAATCCCTGTGACGAGACGATAAATACTTTGACCATTCATTTGGGGAGAACCGGCTGGGGAAAGCCAGCAGTTATTTTCCCACCAAGCCCTTTGATGCTACTGATTGGAGGAACCTTTTCCGCGGTGTGTGCGTGTGATTATTGGGGGATGCGTCCGCGCGCTCGGTCGAGGGCTCCCAACTACCAAGCCACCAACCGTCACCGGGGTCTTCAGCAATGCACAGCCACAATGGCTCTGCGGCGCCGAAACCAGACCCACCCCGCGAGCAGCCCTCGAGCCGTATTGGTCGCGTTGGCGACGGCGGTGCATGGTGAATGCACGCGCCAGCACAGGTGCATGGCGACTGCGGTCAGGCCGGTGCGTTCACTGCCGCAGCGCGGGCACCGGCGTGCGGTCGGAGGGCCGACAACGCTAGCTGACAGGCTTGGGTGGACACTTGCCCCGGCCCGCCGCAGCACTCGTGGCCGCTCGCCGGCGGCGAAGTCAGCGCTGCTTCGGTCGACAGGCCGGTGGTGTCCGGTCGTCAATCACGACGGCGATCGCACGGGCCACCAGCGGTGCTGTTCGGCCGCGAGCGTCGTGGCGGCCGGCCGGCTCGTCGGCCCGCTAATTGGAACGCAAAGTCGGTCGGTTCAATCGATGCGCCTGCAGTGTTGGATGAGGAGCGGCGGTGGAATGGTCCGGTGGGCTGCCGCGCCTGCCGCGCCTGCCGCCCTCCACTCCGCCGTCAAGGAGAACCCATGATCAATTGCTTCGCGCCGTTGACGCGCGCCTTCAGCAGCGACGGCGACGTTTCCGTCTGTTTTTCACCGTTGCGCGCTCGTCGATGAAGTGGCAGGGAGTCGTTTATCTCGGCGATGGCGACGCTTTTTCGGCGGCCGGCCGGACGAAGCGGTTCTGAGGGGGGGGATGGGGTTGCCACTCGGGTAGGCTTGGCGGCGATAAGCTCTCGGCCCAGCCAGCACTGTTGATGCGTTATGATGTTTATGCTTCGTGCAACACAGCCAAGCTTTTAGGACGCGGCCATTATTGCTTTTCAAGAGTGACTTCGTGGCATTGGCCGACAAATCCGCTTGTGGATCGTGTATTTTCGCTAAAGATGACAGGATCAGCACAATTCAGTTTATTCTAAGATAAGTCTTCAATCCTCCGAATGGGTTCCTTATCTTGTTCAGAG
This sequence comes from Ashinkailepas kermadecensis, assembly GCA_034440615.1. Lineage (NCBI taxonomy): Eukaryota > Metazoa > Arthropoda > Thecostraca > Neolepadidae > Ashinkailepas > Ashinkailepas kermadecensis. Next base: position 958,111 of record JAOTOM010005153.1, on the reverse strand, counting down.
TAGAGGATTTGTAAAATAACGATGTTTTCGAACTTCTCCCCAAGTTCACGCATTAAGAAATAAATGAGTACATAAATAGACAGATAAATGTGTGTGTGTATGTGTGATGCACCACAATAGAGCTACTTAAATATTTATCAAGCTGAAAATGGATGGTGGGTTCGACTTAAGCATGCAACAGCACCCTAGGATCCATGTAAGTCCATAAAATGTCAACAGAGGTCAATCGAGATCAGTGACCTTCGATGACCCATGGAAATTAACTGACCCAGTGATCATATGAGGTGATCGACACTATATGACACTAAAATATCATACATGTAACTTCTACGCATTTCTATGAGTTGAAACTAACTACGAATAACGCGATTTTCCACGCACAAGATGTCACCCGGCATACTTTCCCCGTCTACATCATGGATCAGCGACCTGACATGTCCAAAACAGCACCAAAACACGCCCAAAGATGCACCATCCGTAATGTCCTATTTCGTCATCACTGTTGCGCACCTTTCAACACTCATCGCAGAACATATCAATTTGAATAGCATCCAACATCCTTGGCGGGTGAGGATTAAACATTGCTCTTGCCTCTCCCTGAACACTGATAACGTCCCTCTGCTCCTATTGAACATCAATGGCAAAAGCAAGGGATGACTGAGGGAGCTAGCATAAAAGCACCATCCCTTTCGTGGCGTCACCACATGATTTGGATGGAGGAGACGAGCTAATTTTCACACCCGTTCTTACCGTGCACCGCCATGGGCCTCGTATCAAATTTTAGAATATTGTGGGTCCGCGTCCCCGTCCTCCCTTTAGACTACCATTGTGTAATGGGCGGGACCAGAACAGTGACATGTTGGTGCCCTTCATTTGATATCAATGGACGCATCATTGCTTAGCTCCCACCCCACATACTTTCACGGACCCACCCCTGGATGAGGTACTTTTACGTAGGTAGGACATTTAGGTATTTTCAGCTGATTATTAACTTCTTCACATTCGAAGGTATCCGGTTCATCTCAATTGCTTTGCATTGCGAGAGGACTGCGCGCTCCAACACTCCATGGTTGCGTTGCGAGTGCGTGGCTACATGTGGAGTAAGAATCCTCAGAGGCCTCTCATCCCAATTCAGTATCGGCGTTTTGACCCAGATGGTCATCCAGAGAACGTCAAGATTAGAACCAGGTCAGATAATGTGGCGTAGGATGAAACGCTATAAAGTAATCCAAGAAACGCGAGGTTAATGGAATACAACGCTGGCTTGCTCACAGTCGCAATTATTTTTTTTACAAGCAATAAATCATGTTTTAAACAAGAATATTACATCCGCATTGCTGAAACCACATATCATGCATCTGCGAGGCATTCGTCAGATTTGGATGACATAGCTCTGCTCAATGTCGTAAGCAGCCTTCTTCTACATCCAAGAACATGCAACTACTGTGCGTGTACGCGTGGTTTGGCGGCCGAGGCGAGAAGGCGTCTTACCCTGCAGATACTGTGCGTGTACCCGGGGTTTGGTGGCCAGGGCGGGAAGGTGTCTTACCCTGCAGATACTGTGCGTGTACCCGGGGTTTGGTGGCCAGGGCGGGAAGGTGTCTTACCCTGCAGATACTGTGCGTGTACCCGGGGTTTGGTGGCGAAGGGTCTTACCTGTCCCAATTGGGCGGGAAGGTGTCTTACCCTGCAGTGGGAAGGCGTCTACCGGGGGTCCCCAATGGGCGGGAAGGTGTCTTACCCTAGTGGCGTCTCGTCCCAATGCATATATTATCAGTCAATAAGTAATCCTGCAATCCAGACCACAGCGAAATATTCAACTGCAGAGATATGTGGCCAAAGTTCAACCGGGCTATACGTTGGTCTGAGTGCATCCCCTATGACGTACGCCAGGCAAACCTTTCAGGAGCCCGAACCACAACATAGTTGAGCCAAAACAATATAAAATGTCCTCGCCAGCTTATCGGCATATATGCAGTACTCGTTCACACGACAGTGCATGATCTTCCATTGTGGAGCTCCTTAGACTTTACAGTCCATACACTGGAAGGTCTCACCAGCACCCTGACCCCGATGTGTGACCAGCAGCTGGTGCGGCGGCACATACTCCGGTCTGATGCAACTGCCGGGACAGCCTGGACACATGAAGTGTCGGCGGGGAGGGGCTGGGCTGGCTGACGACAGCCGCAGCAGTGTCGGCCGGGAGGGGCTGGGCTGGCTGACGACAGCCGCAGCAGTGTCGGCGGGGAGGGGCTGGGCTGGCTGACGACAGCCGCAGCAGTGTCGGCCGGGAGGGGCTGGGCTGGCTGACGACAGCCGCAGCAGCAGACGGCGGGGAGGGGCTGGGCTGGCTGACGACAGCCGCAGCAGTATCGGCCGGGAGGGGCTGGGCTGGCTGACGACAGCCGCAGCAGTGTCGGCCGGGAGGGGCTGGGCTGGCTGACGACAGCCGCAGCAGTGTCGGCGGGGAGGGGCTGGGCTGGCTGACGACAGCCGCAGCAGTGTCGGCCGGGAGGGGCTGGGCTGGCTGACGACAGCCGCAGCAGCAGACGGCGGGGAGGGGCTGGGCTGGCTGACGACAGCCGCAGCAGTGTCGGCCGGGAGGGGCTGGGCTGGCTGACGACAGCCGCAGCAGTGTCGGCGGGGAGGGGCTGGGCTGGCTGACGACAGCCGCAGCAGTATCGGCCGGGAGGGGCTGGGCTGGCTGACGACAGCCGCAGCAGTGTCGGCCGGGAGGGGCTGGGCTGGCTGACGACAGCCGCAGCAGTGTCGGCCGGGAGGGGCTGGGCTGGCTGACGACAGCCGCAGCAGTGTCGGCCGGGAGGGGCTGGGCTGGCTGACGACAGCCGCAGCAGTGTCGGCAGACGACGGGCGGCGGTGGTTCGCACTGACAATGGCTGCTGGGAAGTGTAGTGGCGGCACGATGCGAGATCTCTGACGGTGCGGCGTAATGGCCTGACAAGCAGCACACACGTGCGGCGTAGTGGCCTGACAAGCAGCACAAACGTGCGGCGTAGTGGCCTGACAAGCAGCACAAACGTGCGGCGTAGTGGCCTGACAAGCAGCACAAACGTGCGGCGTAGTGGCCTGACAAGCAGCACAAACGTGCGGCGAAGTGGCCTGACAAGCAGCACAAACGTGCGGCGTAGTGGCCTGACAAGCAGCACAAACGTGGTTGCACGTCGCGCGGCGACGGGAACGGGCCCTGATGTTGGCACTGCCAGTTCGGGCCCTGATGTTGGCACTGCCAGTTCGGGCCCTGATGTTGGCACTCTGCCAGTTCCTTCGTCTCCGCGGCAAGGCTGCAACTCTAATCCAACGGATTTCCGCCCAGCTTGAGGTTCACTAAGTCCAAGGTCTTGACCTTGGACCTTGGAACTTGAGGTTCCAAGGTCATTCAATCTTGAGCGGTCGAATCTGATATGGGCGTGGCTGTATGGTTTCCAGGGGTTGCGAGTTGAACGTTTGAAGCCTGGCAAGTTGAACGTTTGAAACTTGGAAAGTTGAACGTTTGAAGCCTGGCAAGCTGAACGTTTGAAGCGTGGCAAGTAGTCTCGGAAAGTGTCGCCTCCTCCCTGCGCGACCGCCCTCAGCTGGCCAGGTACCATTCGTGGTTAGAATTAATCGCATTTGCCAAGAATATTGACCTCTGATGGCACAGACACCACCACGTCATCAATGAAAGCGACTTCAAATTAGTGTGGTTGAGGAAACTATCCAAATATAACGTATATCAGCATATGGACACAGTGAAGCTAAAGGATCAGGACGTAGTAGTTCATAATTTAAATGCTGTGTGGTGTGGTCACTTCAAACATCCATAATTGAAAAGACAGCTCCCTGATAACATTGAAAAATAGGCAAAATAATTCGCTCCTTACCTAGCTTCGTGTCGACTGCAAAGCATCCTGCACTTCCCATCGCATCCACTCTTTCTGCCCAGCCCCATATCCTACAATGATGCATTTCTCTCTACACCATCTACTCAATCACCCTTACTCCTTTCTTATCTGTGATGCAATATTTTCAAAATAGTGGGAACTGGCCAGAGAGACTGTAATCGAACAAACAAACCATCCTGGGATCCGGTCCGCAAGGTATATTGACTCCTCGTGCTGACGTCAAGGTATCCCAGCCCCCGGTCCGCAGTGTACTGACGCCAGGGTATCCCAGCCCCCGGTCCGCAGTGTACTGACGCCAGGGTATCCGCAGTGCACTAACACTAACACCTCGTGCCGACGCCAGGGTATCCCAGCCCCGGTCCGCAGTATACCAGCCCCCGGGATCCGCTTTCCGACCCCAGGGTATCCCAGCCCCGGTCCGCAGTGTACTGACGCCAGGGTATCCGCAGTGCTGACCCAGGGTATCCCAGCCCCGGTCCGCTGTCGTGCTGACGCCAGGGTATCCCAGCCCCCGGTCCGCAGTGTACTGACGCCAGGGTATCCGCAGTGCACTAACACCTCGTGCCGACGCCAGGGTATCCCAGCCCCGGTCCGCAGTGTACTGACGCCAGGGTATCCGCAGTGCACTAACACCTCGTGCCGACGCCAGGGTATCCCAGCCCCCGGTCCGCAGTGTACTGACGCCAGGGTATCCCAGCCCCCGGTCCGCAGTGTACTGACGCCAGGGTATCCCAGCCCCCGGTCCGCAGTGTACTGACGCCAGGGTATCCGCAGTGCACTAACACCTCGTGCCGACGCCAGGGTATCCTGGGCTCCGGTCTGGCGCTGAAGGTGCAGCAACAGCAGCGCCAGAAGCACATGATCCGGCGGCGAAACCCGGCCGCCATCTTGATCCAGTGTCTGTGGCGAGTGTACGCCGCCGACGAGAACTCCATGTCGGTGGCCACGTGGCGGGTCCACCAGGTGCCCTACCCCAGCCCACCCACGTGAGTAGCCCGGCGGGTCGGCGCCGGTTCGGCAGCTCCGGCAGCTGAGAGCGCTCCTTCCCCCGCCCCGCCCCGCCCTGCCCGCCGCTACACGAGCCCTCTCAGGTGAGAGTCGTGGAACGAGTGCACTTACTCCGATCCATGTAAACATGTCTGGTCCATTGGCCATATCGTGGACCAGTGGAGCAGTTGAGGTGTGGAGAACAGACGCCAGGACTTCACAGTGTGGTGACCACGGTTGCGCAGAACGCTGTGACCACCAGGTCTGCTTTGTTGTACTGAGGAGACGGCAGATGATCACCGTGCACTTAAGATATAACATAGATCATCCGGACGTGTAGTATCGATGTCTAGTTAGCAAGCCACCTACGATGCTCTTTTGTTACACTTATTTGGGAGAATCGGTAATTATTGGTAAACCAACAAATATCTTCGCCTTTGCTGACTTGCTTTGATAATATGTGACATTGTCTAACGTCTAATGTTTGATGTTTAAGGGCTTTACATTGTAAAGTTCATGTGATGTATGGTCATGTCAAGGTAGTGTTGCAACTTGAAAAATACTGTGCTCACGCCACATTTTAACGTTGTGCCAAACTGGATCAGGGCTGCTTCCACGTCTCGGACTATGGTCAGCTAATATTTATTTTACAGACCCAGGTCATTATTCAGTTCACCAATAATCAGTCTTGCATTTTTTATCAGGTAGTGCCTTCTAATGTTTCTGTAGGATCGCTAGATACACGAACCGTTTACAGCCTGTTTAAAAAACTTCATCTAGGGAACATGCATTTTTCTACTTAATCTAGGAAAGCAAAATTTGCCTTCCATTGATCCAAAGTCAAGTATGATACATTATTGTTAAGAAACAGCGTAGGCTTGTAGTGGAGCACAACCGCTTTATGCATATGTCGTAGTGTTTGGTTTCATTGTATTTTATTTGCTGTACATATTTGCTGCAAAAAAACTTCGAAGTTGATTTGTGATTTCATTTATCATCAATTTATGAGCGCACCATAGCCGAAGCAGCTGACGCGCCAAAAAATCCAACTACACAAACATTGAAGATCAATAAGGCACTAAATCCAACTACACAAACATTGAAGATCAATAAGGCACTAAATCCAACTACACAAACATTGAAGATCAATAAGGCACTAAATATTTGTGGATGAACCTGCCGCTCAACTCATCGAAATTAATTGATGTTCTCCGGAGATATCATGAATTAAGTGAAAAACACCCAGCCAATTGCGTAATTCAATTCTTGCCGGATTGGCATTTTGCAACTCAGCATATTGCTTCATTTTCGTTTGCCTCTTATTCTGTCTTGGCTTCTTTTGCGCTCAATTTGTCGCAGCTACGTAATGCAAAACTTCTCCTGCCTGATGCTTATCTGCATACACTATCCATTCCGTCCTTGGCAGTGGCTTACGACAGGCCTCGGTATATCTCAGCAGCTGTTTCTCTGTCGAAAATTAACCCACCTTCATCTTGCTTCTGGCAGTTTCAATAAAAGTAGATATAGCCATATTTAATTTTGCAGTACTTCGCGCTCTATTTTTTAAAGCCAGAAATGCACCAATCTGCGTCAATGGTTATACCCTAGTAGCTTCGATCACGTGGTCAACCGAAGATGGTGGAATTTTTACAACAGTTCACATTTTTGGGATTAGCTAGTTCCAAGTGTTGGTGCCACTACCGCATAGTTGCTAAGTATACACTGCATATATGCTACATTTGTAATAATAGTATTGTACGTGCACTGTCACACACCCTTCCTGAATGGTCACGCCGACCAAGCTCTGTAGCACCTCCACATGTCATATCGCCAAGCTCTGTCGCACCCCCCCCCCCACAGTCATGTCGCCAAGCTCTGTCGCACCCCCTCCCCCCCCACAGTCATGTCGCCAAGCTCTGTCGCACCCCCCCCCCCACAGTCATGTCGCCAAGCTCTGTCGCACCCCCACCCCCACAGTCATGTCGCCAAGCTCTGTAACACCTCCACATGTCATGTCGCCAAGCTCTGTAGCACCTCCACATGTCATGTCACCAAGCTCTGTCGCACCCCCGTCAAGCTCTCCTCCCCCGCAGTCATGTCGCCAAGTTCTGTAACACCTTCACACCTCACGCACAATGTAACGCATCCTTCCCGAATGTGGCCGCACCGACCACGGTCTGTCGCACCCCACGCGTCATGCCATGTCACACTTGTTTCGATGCTTTCTCTATCTCTCTCTATCTCTCTCTCTCTCTCTATCTTCCCGTCTTTTCCGTGGCGGATCGTATGGTGCTCGTTCCTGTCGTCTACCAAGGGTCAAAATGGAGGAGCAGTTCCCCTTGCACCTGCGGCCGCTGCTTCCCCCATCGAGTTCAGGATTGTAAGTACCGCGGGGCCACTCCTAGCAGTAGCTTGGCAGGGCGGCATGACCGCTGGCTGACCTAGCCCTGATCACGCCCGAGGCGCAGCGGACTGCCCGGGGCAGTCGACGGCAGCATGCGGCACCTCTCGTCCCATTCAGGACTGGAGCGCGTCTCAAGTGGGCCCGCTCTTGTCTTCAGCGCACGACCAAAGCTCAGAATAGTTGGCCCGGCGTAACGGAACGTCTTGGGAACAAAAGCACGCTCCTATTTTTTAGAGCTCGTTGGTTGCCTACAGCAACAGCATCTCAGCAATGATATCCCTGCAATGTTTATGTAGCTTATTATTCGGAGTCCTGTAAATGCTGTAATTTGGCAACCAGCGGGGATTGGACATACTTTCATGAAATACTCTTTTTTCAAATTCACTTCGCATAATGATGGATGTACCGGAAGATTCTGCTGCCTTCCGAGTACCTGAGAACGCATGCTACTAACCACGAGCCTCGTGTGCAATGCCAAAGATGCTTGATACCAGTCAAAAAGCTTAACAACAGTTTTCTTGCGCACATCTGCAAATGGAGCAGAAGTAACCGACGTGCTGATCCGACAGCTGCCATGCTTATAGAGTTGCCGAGACGCGGGTCATAGACCGAGCCGAGCCATGCATAAGGGACTTGTGAACGAGCTTCTGCATGGATGGTGACAGAGCGGTCGCGTAGACAGTCACGCATTCTGCCACATTCCACCTTGGCATCAGCCCATCCTTCTTGTCGCCTTCTTCCAAGTTCAGTCGACGTATTTCTCCCTATGCATTTACATAGGTCCGTTGGATAAGCGCAACGCAGGATCCATATTCAACTCTGATTGTGTCCGTTGTTCTACTGGTGTGTATTCGATCGCATCCTAGATATTGTTTTTTTTTTGTATTGGACTCTTCGCATGCACCTTTATTTTTATCTTCCTCTTTTTCTATCTCAGTTCCCTCCCTTTCTCCATCACGCCGTCACTTTCATCATCACCCGGTACCGAGTCAGTTTGTTTTGTCCTGCATGCTGTTCACCTGACGAGGAAGGGTACGCCATGATACAAAGACTACCGGTACCGAAGTGGATGTGCCGGCCAACCACTGACGCCAACACCAGACCGTATCATGGCGGGTGTCTGCTTTGGGAGCATGTCTGCGCAGTGTTTTGTTTTGAGTGTCGGGAGACGTGTGTGTGGCTGATGCGTGGACTGTTGGCGTAACCGCTGTCGGCACACGTAAGTACTGCGGGATGGCCAGTGGCGGCGCGGGTAATCGACTAACGGAGGTCGAGATCGCGATCACGCCTCTCGCCGGCGGCCAACCGTCACCGCCGGATTACCGACGCAATGCCACTCGGTGTTTGGGGGCGGCCAGAGGAGCCGTCCGGGGATGGGGGGTCGTCGATGCCTGCGCGAGAGATGTGGTGCTGAGAGCGCTGAACACGCGTCGCACTCAGCTGCAAATGACGCCGCCTAAAGCTGACTTCCACTCGATCGTAAATAACGCTGCTGCCTGTCGTTCGAACTGAAGTCGACTGCAGCTTCGATATTTGGCAATGCTTGATTGCGCTGAGATGCGTTTTTCCGGTCACACTGCAATAAATTACGCTGAGATGCGTTTTTCCGGTCACACTGCAATAAATTACGCTGAGATGCGTTTTTCCGGTCACACTGCAATAAATTACGCTGAGATGCGTTTTTCCGGTCACACCGCAATAAATTACGCTGAGATGCGTTTTTCCGGTCACACTGCAATAAATTACGCTGAGATGCGTTTTTCCGGTCACACCGCAATAAATTACGCTGAGATGCGTTTTTCCGGTCACACTGCAATAAATTACGCTGAGATGCGTTTTTCCGGTCACACTGCAATAAATTACGCTGAGATGCGTTTTTCCGGTCACACTGCAATAAATTACGCTGAGATGCGTTTTTCCGGTCACACCGCAATAAATTACGCTGAGATGCGTTTTTCCGGTCACACTGCAATAAATTACGCTGAGATGCGTTTTTCCGGTCACACCGCAATAAATTACGCTGAGATGCGTTTTTCCGGTCACACTGCAATAAATTACGCTGAGATGCGTTTTTCCGGTCACACTGCAATAAATTACGCTGAGATGCGTTTTTCCGGTCACACCGCAATAAATTACGCTGAGATGCGTTTTTCCGGTCACACCGCAATAAATTACGCTGAGATGCGTTTTTCCGGTCACACTGCAATAAATTACGCTGAGATGCGTTTTTCCGGTCACACCGCAATAAATTACGCTGAGATGCGTTTTTCCGGTCACACTGCAATAAATTACGCTGAGATGCGTTTTTCCGGTCACACTGCAATAAATTACGCTGAGATGCGTTTTTCCGGTCACACCGCAATAAATTACGCTGAGATGCGTTTTTCCGGTCACACCGCAATAAATTACGCTGAGATGCGTTTTTCCGGTCACACCGCAATAAATTACGCTGAGATGCGTTTTTCCGGTCACACTGCAATAAATTACGCTGAGATGCGTTTTTCCGGTCACACCGCAATAAATTACGCTGAGATGCGTTTTTCCGGTCACACTGCAATAAATTACGCTGAGATGCGTTTTTCCGGTCACACTGCAATAAATTACGCTGAGATGCGTTTTTCCGGTCACACCGCAATAAATTACGCTGAGATGCGTTTTTCCGGTCACACTGCAATAAATTACGCTGAGATGCGTTTTTCCGGTCACACCGCAATAAATTACGCTGAGATGCGTTTTTCCGGTCACACTGCAATAAATTACGCTGAGATGCGTTTTTCCGGTCACACCGCAATAAATTACGCTGAGATGCGTTTTTCCGGTCACACCGCAATAAATTACGCTGAGATGCGTTTTTCCGGTCACACCGCAATAAATTACGCTGAGATGCGTTTTTCCGGTCACACTGCAATAAATTACGCTGAGATGCGTTTTTCCGGTCACACCGCAATAAATTACGCTGAGATGCGTTTTTCCGGTCACACTGCAATAAATTACGCTGAGATGCGTTTTTCCGGTCACACCGCAATAAATTACGCTGAGATGCGTTTTTCCGGTCACACTGCAATAAATTACGCTGAGATGCGTTTTTCCGGTCACACTGCAATAAATTACGCTGCATTTGAGCAGAATGCCGCAGGAAAATCTATGTCGTGCGTGGTTGGTAGCCGACCTACCGACACATACCAACAGTATTTTATGACAGTATTTTACGCCGTAGACAGTATTTTTTAAACAGTATTATCGACAGTACTTTATCATCGAATTATTCCGGGAAATTCCTCATATTATTTTGGAATAGTGTGTTGTTTCATCGCTTCAAGACATTGTAAAATCACATGGTTTATAAAACAATCATCAACATCTTGTATGAATTATACTACTTGTGGTTACAAACCGAGGCTTTTGTAAAATGTGATCTGAAACATTTTGTGATTTGCATCACATTGTTTGCTAGCAAACTGCGTGAGTAATAAAAATAGTAAAATTTCCTCAGGGTGTTCTAGGTCATACACATGAAGAGCGGGTATCTAAATTATATGTGTCTGCGGTAAGAATGTATCCAGCTTGAGCTGTCTAAGGAAAGTTGTCTCAAGTTATGGCTTAAGTTCGCTGTATCTGTGAACTTAAGTCATCACGAGTGAGGACAAGATCTGAGTCGGCACTACTACCAGGCCACGATCGTGCCGTGCATACGGCACAAGAGTGGGTCTGAGCGGCTCTGCCCTGACCCGGGGACCGGCACGACCGGCACGCCCTTGCAACCGTAATGACTTTCTGGTTGGAAGTAACGTCTCCCGTTCTGATTTGTTCGCCAAAATTCATATGTTCTCTTTTACTTCCGATTTTCCAGAAACAAGTTGTTATCCCAGTATTCCGTATGCTATAATGTTAATATTTGTTCAAAGAGAGGGAGGTTTGCGGCAGCAGTTCCGCTCGCAAGCAAATTTAACCAGCGTTTCACATCGCATCGCATCACTGCAAGGTTTTATTTTCTCACTGAGAACCAGATCTGCTCTTTTCATGTTCCGATTTACCGACTTTCATCACAATATTTATCCTGAAGCACTCTCAATCACTATTCAAAGAAAAGTGTTTGTTGAGGCATTCCCGGAACGGGCAGTTTGCAACACATATCGCACCGTAGCCGACGCCCGCTGTCCCTCCCGTACCCAGCCAATGGCCAGCTGACCCCTGTGACGTCATGCCATCACGGGACCTGCGTGCCCCGTAGGCCGCAGTCCGCAGTGTCAGTTGTGGGTCGTCCGTCCTGCTTAAGGTTGTATGCGGCGGGGGCTGGACGGGATGGGACGGGAACGGGACGGGAACGGGACGGGAACGGGACGGGAACGGGATGGGACGGGATGGGACGGGAACGGGACGGAAACGGGACGGAACGGGACGGAATGGGACGGAACGGGACGGAACGGGACGGAACGGGACGGAACGGGACGGAACGGGACGGAACGGGACGGAACGGGACGGAACGGGACGGAACGGGACGGAACGGGACGGAAACGGGACGGAACGGGACGGAACGGGACGGAACGGGACGGGAACGGGACGGAACGGGACGGAAACGGGACGGGATGGGACGGAAACGGGACGGGAACGGGACGGAACGGGACGGAACGGGACGGAAACGGGACGGGACGGGACGGGATGGGACGGAACGGGACGGAACGGGACGGAACGGGACGGAACGGGACGGAACGGGACGGAACGGGACGGAACGGGACGGAAACGGGACGGGAACGGGATGGGATAGCTGTGAGACGCAATGGCCGTCACACAGAGTGGCACCCGTCCTAATCCCTACCTGACGAGTTGGCATAGTGCATTAAGTTTCAGGTATCCACACCATATCCGGCAGATGAGTCCGATGTCGACAAAATAGTGCAGGCTGATTGAGATTGGTTTTCAGTGCAAGAATTGGTGGCAGTATTTTCACAATCGCGTTGCTCTACCGAATGTGGAGCAGATATTCCAATCTGGAATGCACTGAGCCGTGTTGTCGAGACAGGCTTCACCTGTTTCTGAAGTTGCCAAACTTCTGCGAGAGTTTGACGCATTTAGATGCGTGTCATCGCGGGTGGTGACAGGAGGGCAGTTGCGCTTATTCCACGAGTTCCCTTTCCCAGTTGTGTACCCGATCCAGTTCCTTCAGCACGGGTATTAGCCCGCCGGCCCCGTGCCTTGGCTCGTCCGGCGCTGCTAACTGTGCCTTATTCTCATGTAAATGCTCTCATACTGGCAGGAAAGGAAATCAACTAATTATGAATCAGGCAATTATGAAAGTAATTTGGCCTGCACTCCGTATCTTCCACATGTTTAAATAACAATGCGCTACTGCTAGGATGTTTAAATAGCAATGCGCTACTGCTAGGTTCTCTTGAATCGTAAGCTGTCGTACATGCCGATAAAATGCATGCACACCATTCGTCAAGTTTCCATACCACTTCAGGTTGAAAAAATCAGTGCGAAATCAAGATATTTAGCAGGTTGGTAGTTCATAACCGTTGTCTCCAGACTCTATCCATCCACGGTGTGCGTGAGCGTTGGTATCGTCGCCATCAACACCATCAGTACCATCGTCAACGTCATTGCCATTTTCCGCGGCGTCACCGACTTGCGATAGCTAGTGGCCGTGTCGCCCGCGTGGCGGTGGTGGCGCGGCGCGGCGGTGGCGACGCACCGTCTGACCGGTGTACGCCAATTTCAGCTTCAAGCACAACACGTCGTTTGTGTCTCGGCTGCCGACGATCCGGCGCAGTCGGCCGCTGACCACTTCCGCCCAGCTGGCCGCCGTCCGCACGCGCCACGGCGAGTTCAACACGTCCATGGAGAACGTGGGCGCCACCAGGTCAGCCGATGGGAACGGCCGGGTCAGGTGACGATGACGCTGAGGACGACATGTGGTAAGAGCAGGGGGAGGGTCAGGAGGTAGGGAGGGGAGGGTCCACAAGTGGCAAGGGTCGGGTCCAGAGGTGGCAAGGGTCGGGTCAGGGGGCTGAAAGGGTCGGGTCAGGAGCAGCGACCAGATCAGACGGCTGGTGCAGGTGTGTCAGGACGCGATATCGCAGTCGGTTCAGGACCTGAGCACGGTCCGAACATTGTGACACGGTCAGGTCAGGTCAGGTCAGGTCACACGTACCGCAGCCCGTCATACAATGTGTCCACGACACCAGCGGGTCTCCTTTAGTCATCATGACCAGTTCTATGTTGACACGAGTGAACGGTTTGTTCAGTTGTCACGATTCTGCTCTCTCGACAGGGACGAGAGCGCTCCGCCTTCCTCAAACAAACACAAGACGTCCATGACGATGTGCGGATCTTATGAACAAAGATATCGCCGATGTTTCGAATTACTTGGTGGTCACGTCTAGTCAGTCAGTCAGTCAAAGTCAGGAAGTTCTCTTCCAAAGGCCAGGACCATTATCAGGATTGTATTGCTTTGCTATCAGTCGGATTATTCCAGTTCAGCTTTACCGATCGTTATCACCGCCGACGTCTCAGAAAACACTACCGGGATGTTTTACTTAAAAATAGCACACCATCATCCACCGGTTCACTAATGTCACGTCCCTGACCTATTTGTTTAGGGATTCCTTTGGCGTGTATATATCACTTTCGTAGCCATTAATTTCACCGTTGTTGCCTAATTTGTCCATGATCTCTGAACCGGCTACCTCCTCGGCGTCGTCTGATGAAGGGTGACATCTTATGAGCACCAAAGCCATCTGTGCTACTGGACATCGCTGATTCTGATCACTTTTATATGCATAGTTTGTTTCCAATGTCGCTCACTTGTCATCGGGCTGGGTAGCAATGGGTTCGACACATTCGTGACTGTTCTCTTTCGATGCTGTTGTTTCAGTTCTGGACAGCATAGTAGCTTGCGGTACTCAGCTATTTTTAGCACATACGTCTGCTCCAGGCTCAGCGACAGCACACCTCACGGGTGACGTCATCCAACATATAGTGCACTTGGGAGTTACCAGCCGAGATGCTTCTAGGCTAGCAATAATACTATTCAACTAGCTTCTACGCAGTTGCACGCATTTCTTGTCACATATGGTGCTGGACTGTTAGTGATCCTCCTGAAATGAATGATTCCTGAAAATGGAACAAGCAGTGCTTGTCGCGGTTGTGTTTTCCGGATGATGTGCCTGCCTGCTGATGTTGTGGGGAGTTCCTCATTGAATGTATTTAAAAGTAGGATGGACAAATTTTTTAGACAGGAAAATCTTGTTTCTGAGTTCTAATTTGTGATGAATGGGGTGAGATTTATGTTAAGAAAGCGTGCATGGCACAGACCCCTTCAAGCAGGCATGGATGCAGTTGAAAAATTATTGATAAGGCATTAAATCCACATGTGTTAAGAGAGATCAGGGGAATAGGGCTAGATAGCTAGGGTAGGCATTGCTAGGTGTGTGGGGTATTGGAGGACTGGTTTCTTCAGGATGTGGGATGGTTGGGGTGGGTCTTTTTTCCCGGCTTATGGTATCTTCCATTTACAGACTTAACTGGATGGGCCCTTGGGTCTCTTATTAAGTCTAAACGCTTTATAACTTTATATAGGGTGTACCTATCAGTGGATTCAGCACCTTCCTTCGGGGTGTGATACTGATGAGATTGTCTATGGTAGCACAATGTGTATGATGGGAGCACTGGCGGATCCAGGGGGGGGGGGCATTCCGGCCATGCCCCCCCCCCCCAAGCGCTTCAAAGGGGGCCATAGTGTCTTTTGGCCCCCCAAACCAACAAAAGTAAACTAAATTAAAATGCAGTAACCTTTGCTGAGGTTAAAAAATAGCGTTCCGGGTGAAATAATCTCCAATTTTAAAGGTATTTTATTATAATCGTTTGGAAGCACAATATGGTACCATAGTAGATTCTGACACATCGAGGGTTCTATGCTGTTGAAGTTCTGCTTACAGCAAGAGATGACGAAATCAGCAGTTTCATTATTCCTTCGTCAGATAGGTTCATGAAGTTTGTTTAGCCAGTAACGGGCAAGCGGACCCAGTGAGCCAGATTTCGAAAGCGGAATTTGAACAGGATGTTTTGTGCGAGTGACCAGTTGAGCCCAGTTGAGCAGCATGTTTCGTATGTTGGTGTTGGGGCAAGGCCATATAGCCATATAGGTGTTGGGGTTGCTAAGATGAAGAGACAGGCTACATTGACTGATTTTTTCAAGAAGAATAGCAAGAGGAAGTATGCATTTATATCCTGAATAAGAGATAACTGGTGGGTTTGCATGTTGGGGAGATTCGGGTGGTAGGACCTGGCTATCAAAGTTTAAGGGTATTATTGCAGTTTAAGACATCTACGAGACAAGTTTTACATATACCCTCATGCACTGGTGGATCCAGGGAGGGGCCATTCCGGCCATGCCCCCCGAAGCGTTTTAAAGGGGGGCCATAGTGTCTTGGCCCCCCGAAACCAACAGAAGTCAACTAAATTAAAATGCAGTAACGTTTGCCGAGGTTAAAAAATAGCGTCCGGATGAAAGAATCTCCAATTTTAAAGGATTTTTTTAAAATATATAATTGTTTAGAAGCCAGTATAGTAGCATAGTAGATTCTGACACACATCGAGGGTTCCATGCTGATCAAGTTCTGCTTACAGCAAGAGTTGACAAAATCGGATCCGCCAGTGTCCACGTGCACGATCGTTGACGTGGTACAAAACGTTGAACATGAACGTGAACGTTTTGGTAAACAAGAACAAAAATCCGGTAACAAAGAAACGGTGGAGGTAGGCTGGGGCCCCTACACAGGAAATTATGTTATCAATTATTATTTTACTGTTATTTAATTTTAATTTTAATTATTATTTTAAAAATATGCCCCTTTGCCAAATAGTGGTCGAAATCCGATGATTTTAACCAAAAATAGTGGGAGAATGGGCATCCTCCAAATCCGTTCGACCCCTCCCCTGATGCAATTCCAAGGTACGCCACTGGGGGAGGGGAGGGGGGGGGCTGACGCCGAAAACCGAAAGTTGGCCCGCCCCCAAATCGGTGGGCTAGATCCGCCAGTGGATGGGAGGAGTTTGTAATTGTTGAGTGTGTTATGCAATAGCAAGTGAATGGTGCTAGATAGGCTGGGATATATAGCTCCCTAGGAACTTGAGATAAGGGATTGATTGGGGTGAGAGTATGTACATTTCTAGCACCTTTTTTAGATAAGCTTAACCCAGATGGGCCCCTGTGACTCTTTTTAAGCCTTAACACTTTATGACTTTATGACTTTATGATGATTGTAGTTTGTTGTTGATGGCTGTATGTTATACCTCAAATTCATGCCATGTCCATTTGCGAATAGCCGTAGCCATTTCCACGATATCACCACATTGCATTCATGATATTCAGTAGTATGTGTTTGTTCATATCAGATGTGATTTTTGCTGTATTCGTTGACCCCTGATGAAATGCAATGAAATGCTGTACATGAGATGAGCGTATCGGCGAGAAAAAGACGTGCTGTGACCGGTGACAGTGGTGCGAAGTGTTCAAAGTATAATTTCAAATTGCAATAATTACAATAACAACAAATTCAAATGTTAAATTTCAAATTCAAATTGTTCCTCCAGCTGTTTTGCAGCTCCCGGTACCTTTTCTGATCACCTTATCCCGAATTGCTTTTCTCTTCATGTAGGGTATATAACATCTGCACCACCACTTTTTATATGATCAGCTACACGGTGGGTCCTCGCCGCCTGAGATAGAAAGCAGGTCGGCTAACCTCGCTCGCGTCAGCAGACGGGCCTCAGAGGGTCGACAACTCACCAACTCCTCGCGCCGGAGCTGGTCATCACGTTGACTGAGCAGCGCGGCGCACCTGCTGCCGCCCGCCTCCGCCGGTACCCCGCTGCGCGCAGGGTGCGGTTACGCTAGTTTACTGCCCGCAATTCGTGCTGACCGCCGCGCGCCTGATGCAGACCTGGGCACTGGCCTGCACGCTCGACGACCCAATTTAGTGGTCAAATACCCGCGGACGACATATTTACCCGTCGAGTGACCGGTCGTCCGTGTCGCTTGCGCACGAAAGATCAGCTGGGGTCGGAGTGGCGCCGTGCCAGGGACGGTGCTGGCCAGGCGAGCAGAGAGCGGAGGGGTGTCTGAGCTGACTGACGTGCCGCGAGCAGAGAGCGGAGGGGTGTCTGAGCTGACTGACGTGCCGCGAGCAGAGAGCGGAGGGGTGTCTGAGCTGACTGACGTGCCGCGAGCAGAGAGCGGAGGGGTGTCTGGGCTGACTGACGTGCCGCGAGCAGAGAGCGGAGGGGTGTCTGAGCTGACTGACGTGCCGCGAGCAGAGAGTGGAGGGGTGTCTGAGCTGACTGACGTGCCGCGAGCAGAGAGCGGAGGGGTGTCTGAGCTGACTGACGTGCCGCGAGCAGAGAGCGGAGGGCTGTCTGAGCTGACTGACGTGCCGCGAGCAGAGAGCGGAGGGGTGTCTGAGCTGACTAACGTGCCGCGAGCAGAGAGCGGAGGGGTGTCTGAGGCTGACTGACGTGCCGCGAGCAGAGAGCGGAGGGGTGTCTGGGCTGACTGACGTGCCGCGAGCAGAGAGCGGAGGGGTGTCTGAGCTGACTAACGTGCCGCGAGCAGAGAGCGGAGGGGTGTCTGAGCTGACTGACGTGCCGCGAGCAGAGAGCGGAGGGGTGTCTGGGCTGACTGACGTGCCGCGAGCAGAGAGCGGAGGGGTGTCTGAGCTGACTGACGTGCCGCGACAGTCACGCCAGTGACCGCTGCCGTGGATAGCAGGGCAGCGGTCGGACGATGTACACGCTGCCGTGCAGAGGAGACATTTTGTGTCCACATTTTTGACCCGTTTAGAGTGCGTTTGATAGAAACAATGTAATTTGCAATTCTAGTTGAAAGTAATCATATTGATGCTTTCCTAGTGAATTCTTGGAGTAGGTGGAATTGTTTTTTGCTATTTCCCATTTCGTGGCGCTCTGTCAATGTATTTCTAATGCGACATTGGCATAGTTTGAAACACGTTTTGGTTGACTGACTGTTCAAGCAGTCACTTATACTATCTCTTGTGCTCTTCTAGCCACATAGTTGCACCAACATACATCAATGCCTTCTAAAGGATACGCAAAGTGCAATTTAGATGCTGAAAGAGCATCAGTTATCACGAACGTTCTTCTAAATGAATGTAAAATATGTTCTAGAGCAAGGTCTATGAAAGGGACTAAAAACAACATTCGGGAAATCTTTGCCGATTTTTAAGAAGATCGAAGCGTGACATTGCATGTATATATATATCACAACTCGAAGAACTCAGCTTATTATCCACTTTGTGAAGCCGCTACCGAAGCAAGACCGGGGAGGCTCAGAACTAAAAAGTCAGCGGCCGTCTTGAGGTCAGCTGACAGAACACCAGTGAGACCTGCAGGGTTGATGGCATGTGGTACGCGTCCCACGTGGTGCGCCGCTCCGCTGACACAATATGGTGAACAGGCGTTGATTGGCTGGCCGATGGGGGCCTCCCATGGTAGTTAGGCTGCAGATGATTATTGATAATGGATGGCCCATTGGAGCGCTTCGAAGGTTATGTTGTGGTCGTGTCCTCCCCAAAGCGCTGAACCTGAACTTGCAGAGCCATTGGGATCATCAGAAGAGAGCATAAGCTCAAATGCATGCTTTCAATATTAACCCTCGCCGGAGTGCAGCATTTTGCCGCCTTGGCCAGTGGAGGGGTGAGGAAGGGATAGGACCACCTATGGTTTCCAAACGAGGCACGCCAGAAAGACGAAACAAAACAGGCGTGTGGGGTGGGATGAGATTTATCGATTGACACCCGAATGTTCTTCCTGGGGGTAATAGGTGACCGTCCACTTTGGGCCAAAGGCCATATTTTCGGAAAAATGGAGGCTTTTCGTAATTTGGTCGCAAACGCTTCCTACACTGCGACAGATATACATTTTTAGTTATTATCAGGGCGTTTGTCGGTGCTTCATGGATATCATGACATATGACAAACTCCATTTAGAGCATCGATCACGGGTCAGGTCAGGCCAAGAGCCGGCCTCACATTTGAACACTTGATATAATGTTTGTTTAAAAAACCGATGCTTCCCCCCACGACGGATTGCAAATCGACGGTGAAATCGGATGCAGAACTTAAAATAACCATGTATGTTCTGCTAAGCTAAAAAAGTCATCCAAAGTCAACTTAGGTTAATGACTGAATGACCTTTGAATCGCACAGGAGCAACGTCCGAATATCAATTCAGTCATTTGTTAGCCTCA
This sequence comes from Ashinkailepas kermadecensis, assembly GCA_034440615.1. NCBI lineage: Eukaryota > Metazoa > Arthropoda > Thecostraca > Neolepadidae > Ashinkailepas > Ashinkailepas kermadecensis. The sequence goes on along the minus strand of JAOTOM010005153.1, from coordinate 938,553 downwards.
GCCGTACAAAATGTGCCGCTTTGGGTCACAATTTGATGCCAAGATGCGATCATCCGCGATTTAGTTCAGCAGCGGTCCGGGGTGTTCCCCTTTGTGACGCCATAGCTCCGTAACCTAACATGACCTTGACAAAAATGTACGAAAAGTTCGAAAAAGACCCCGAGGGTATGGAAAGTTTCACTCTTCCGTTGGGCGTTTCGGAAGCTATTCACGAAAAACCTTATATGCATCAACGCCCCCCCCCAACCCCTGCACTGGTGAGGGTTAATATGGGATCGGTACGTGATGGGCTGGTGTCCTGAGGGACAGCCTGACTGACACCTCTCATTTCCGGCGATTGAGTGTGCTGAACGGTCGTGCTGATTACTCGGTATCTCTATGCGTTCGCAGCAAGGAGCGATTTGAATTTCAAGTGTTAATTAGCCGGAGGACTAATCGCAACATATATATGAGACCTGGTGCTAACCACGCGCAGCTCTGACCTGACCTGACCTGACCTAACCTGACATGGAATTCAATGGTGTGGCCAGACGTAAACGCGCTCAGAAGGGGAAGGTGATCAACGATCAGCGAGCTCGACCACGATTGTCTGCCGGTTTCACCTACCCCTAAGCGGCAGTGGTTTGCGACTGAGAGGACCCTCGGTGCAGACAGCTGGTTGTGTTTTAAGTGACATCGTGACACCCAGCACACCACGGCTGAAGCTCGTCACCATCGATGAGCCACAGGACACTGCCGGTACAGCCTCTTACATCGTGACCGCGGGTCGGCCCGGCGCCCGACAGTGAAAACCCGTGCCCGCGGTGGCGCGTGTCGGCGTGGGTGGCGGTGCAGGGTGCTGGCCCAGGCATGTGACGCAGATCGGCGATGGAGTGTGAGTGACGTGGACAGCCAGTCGACTAACCTGCCGCCCTGGTCCGTCCTAGGTTGCACCCGAGCCACAGCGAGGATTCTGTGACGCGGGAGAACTCGGACGTATCGCTCGGTGTCAAGAAGAACTCGGACGGTGCGTATGGCGCGGGCCGGCGGGCGCCGCCTGGCACGGGCACGCACGACGCCCGAGCCCCACCAGCTGCAGCCGTGCATGAGCGCATGACGTGCCGCCGCATGTGAGTGTGCCGACGCCGCGTGACCGTCGGGCTCGCCGCTCTCCGGGGCTGTCGGTGACGACGGGGTGCCGGCGGGCCGCCTGCAGCCATCCTCACCAGCCCGACCTGACCGGTGCTGACAACGTGCACTGCTTACGTCGGTCGTGTGGTTAGTGCACCTTTTGAGAATGCGGGGTTTGGGGTGCGCTCCTGGTGGCTGACCACGCCCCGCTGCCAGTGGCCTGTGCCCAGTTTGCCGCCTGATGTTTGCCGAGCTGTGGATGTTGAGGTGTGTTCTTTCGTGGCATCTTCCATTGGGGAGTTCACTGCTTGCATGGCTGGCCTGACTAAGAGTTGAGAGACGTCTGCGACTGTTGAGTGATTGGATGCGTCGCAGATCAGCGGGATTGTGTCAGTATGCTTGATCGGGGCGAAAATCAGCAGCTCAGTTGCAGAAAACGTCTCCACCGATTGACACTGGTGGCTGTGATTTTGTGGTGAGGTTTAGCTTTAGGCTGTGATTGCACGGAATGGAAGCATACTCGTCTGCTAACGAGCACTATCCCACCACGTGTAGTCTTACTTAGTTCGTGCTTAACTCGTGGACCTTCCTGTCCTGCATGCCACCGCGATGGTATTTTTTTCAAACGGCATGATGGGCTATTGAGATAGCCAGAACGCATTCAGCAGGGCATTGGCACATATATGCTTTAGGTTATGGACATGCTTTCAAAACAGATTGAAGGCAATGGTCTTATCGGTACGCTCGGACAAGCAAAGTGTTTCTGGCAAAGGATCAACAATAGGGTTGTTCTTATTCTAAGATGTTCCGAGTTCGCAAGGGGTTACTCCGTCAAGTTGTGTCAATTCGGCTAAACATAAAACGTGTGAAGCTTGGTCGCGAGTGAAGGATGTTTAACCGTGCCACATCGCGCCTGAAATTGTCAAAACATCTTGGATTAGAATGAATTTCTGACTTTCACCGTACTCGAAGCGAGTAGCTGTAGTTTATAATCGCCAACATGCATCGCAGACTCCTCTGTCACTTTTGAGTCCATTGATGCCATTTCGTCCATTTCCATTACGAATTGGTGATGTTAGCCCTTGTCAAGTCTGCGTCCGAACCCTGCGTCGGTGACGCCATCTATTGACATGAATGCCAACTTACTGAGGCTCACTTCAGCATCTAGTTTTGTGTTGTTGTCGTACTCGAACTGCCATGTCAAAGACATATTGAAGTGATTGCCAACTTCTAATCAAGTTTCCGAACCACGTTATAGCTTTCCTTCCACCTCTTCCAACTCATCCCACCTTCAATTGAGCTTAGATTGGTGCCGGCCATCACTGCTATGTGGCTGGAGACACCTCAAGAGTCGTCCTGAAATTGTCGCTGCCTTTATTTTCACTACTCCTTTATGTTTGTCCTGCTCGTTTTTCCATTTTCTTTTCCGTCGTTGCTATTGTCACTGCCACTGCAGCCGCCACCGTCTTCGTCACTGTTGCTTTTGTAGAAGGGATATTCGCATTGGCAGGCAAATGGAAAGTTGGAAGCCTTTGACACCGATAAATATATTTAGTTATAATTTAAGACGAGAAATAACAGCGCACCCTGGGAATTGCACAGAGGCCGGGACCAAACAAACAGCAAAGCACAACCCATAAACTATGAGCTGTTGTTGCGATGCGATGAAGACACGGCTGTCAGTCAGCCAACATTGTGTATAGCCTGAAATGGGCTGACTGGACACATTCAATAATGAATATTCAGGTGTATTTTACATGGAGAAATGGTGTAACTTGCATTACTACAAAGAACACGGCGCATTATAATTTATGCCTATAATTCGCAATAATGTTATATGTCTCGAAAATTAAACGATTAAGCACCGCCAACTTAACTTTCTGTCGCAATTATGAAGTTGCACTTGCTTTGCCATTTGTCTGGGTATCTGACGACGTTCCAAAATGTTATTTGTGTTATTAATTTAAGGAACCGAGTACGGTTTGCAAATCTAACCTGTTCATCTAAACCCTTAATGTAGGGTAGTCGGGTCATGTGGACCCGTGGTGGTAGGATGTGGCATGGAGGGGCACCTCTGTCCAGTGGCGCAGCCAGGATTTTCCTAAGGAGAAATACAAAACCAAAGAAAATGTGATGAAACAGGGAAAACTCTTGCTCGCGAAGCGCGTGAAATGTAGGTTTTACGTCGTGAAAATGTCAATCTATCGTTTGGTCTAGTGTATTTTTGGTGCTAAGGTTGGGGTGGGGGGGAGGGCAGGGGGGGTGCTCGCCCCACTTGGCTGCGGCTACGTCTCTGTTTACCCATTAAAGCGCACTTGCTGAAAGAATGCCATTCTGCTGAATAGACATTGTCACCTACAGTGTAATGCGGTACTTCTTCAATCAATAGATGGATACCTGAATCCGAACCCACCACCTGACGGAACGGACGGCCATAGTTTTCATATGAGGACCGATATGTCCATTGACTGTGGAAGTTCAAAACAATTGAGCAAGGGCTCCACATGACAAAGTATGCAATGAGAAAGTGTCCCCTTTAATGAACAGTAGGAAACGTTTAAACCAAAAGCTAGATAACACTGGCGAGCTACTCCACATAGTAAGATTATACAACCTGGTCATCTTGGCTGCTCCACAGAGCCAGACAATACCACCTGGTCATCTTGGTTGCACCACAAGGCCAGACTATACAACCTGGTCATCTTGGCTGCTTCACGGAGCCAGACAATTTAACCTGGTCATCGTGGCTGCACCACAGAGCCAGATTATAAAACCTGGTTGTCATGGCTCATTGAGACTGGACAATTTTGCGTGATAACGGCTTTGACGCAAGGAATCACTTCACCAACACAATATTGTAATCCTTCGAGAACAGCCACCGTCAGAAAACATTGAACATTGTATGACTGGCGCCGATTTACGACTGCTAAATTACAAATTACCCTCAACTTCAATGAATAGTGTGAGTAGGCACTTCACTTATCCTACCTATCCGAAGGAGCAACACATGTCCGATGCGGTTGTGGTGTAGTTGGGATGCGGTTTCTCTTGAAAGTATCGATTACTGGCTTTTTTATTTATAAGACAACATCGGATTGGTGGTCTTATTTTTGTCCAACTATACGCGGACTGTATGGCTGATGTTTCTTCAATGTTTGCCAGTTTGTCCAACTATACGCGGACTGTGCAGCTTATGTTTCTCCAATGTTTGTCAGTTTGTCCAACTATATGTGGACTATGTGGCTGATTTTTCTCCAATGTTTGCCAGTTCCAAGGGCTCACCCATTAACATCCAATTGATGAGCGAGGGCTCGGGAAATTAGGTGAGCTGCTGATGTCTATATCTCCAAAAACCGCACCTTCGCATGCATGAATTAAGCCACGAGGACTGGGAATAAAGCAGAACCATAAATTATCACGCAGACATTAGTATAACTGTAGTGTAGAAAGTTCAGTGTGGTATACATTGAATTCACGGCTGATGCGAATGTCAAATTAGTCAATCTGTTATGCTAAAAGTAGCTTATTTCTTGATGCGCACAGACGACGAAGGAGGGAAAAACGCAGCTGAATACCTGGGCCGTAAGATAATGGCATGCATTCTTAGCCAACCTTCTGAACTGGTGCCGAAGCCAATGGTTGCTGGTTGACTAAAACGGGCCATTGCAACGTACCGCGTTACTGCTCCCACGATACCCGAATTGCATCAACAGTCTTACGTCTTCCTTCTCTCGTCTCTTTTCCAACTTTTCCTGTATTCTCTTTCTCCCCGCTCCCCCCCCCCCCCAAGATGTTATTCTCCAGCACGCTTCCCTCCTATCACACTCACCGCACTCTTTCTCTCCCATTTGTCTCTATTGCTCCTTCACGTCATCGCTCTATTGCTCTCTCGCTCTTTCGTTTCCTCGCTCTCATTTTCTTGCTCCGTCGCTCGTTTGTTCACTCGCTTGCTCTCCATGCTAATTTTACCTTATTCGGTTTTCCCCTAGCAACAGAAGTCGTCGCAGCTCGTAAGTCATTGTCAAATCCCGCGCATGCCATTTGCAATAAAGTACGACATGTGATCCTTTACTAGATCACATTATTCTCGTGTCAGAAAGGCGATGGTCGGAATATGAATTCTCACAATGAATGATATGCAGGGGCGGGTGCAGTTTGATATCCACGTCACAAAGAGGGCAGGGATCGCACACACTTGTTTCCTTTCTACGCATATAATGGCCTCCTGTTTCGGTACGCAAATGGGAAGCGATGTTAACCAAACCTTCTACCCACAATGCAGCCGGAAAGTTATTTTCTAAGCATGAGCTAGGTAGTAAATGCTGTATGGTTTATTGGGCTTCTCAGTGTTACGCCACGGTGGCTATATTGTTCCGCCAGCTCATTGTGCAGCGCTGAGAGGAGCTGAGACGAACAAACCATGTTACCGTGTGACACCACGTGACAATTGGGCGTGTGTGGGCGGGCACATGTATCGTCTCCCGAAAAAATAGCCCCGGAAAAACACCAGCTTGCCTGCATTTGCAACTTTCAGAAGACGTCTAAAATGGGACTTGCTATCTTCATAGTTCCGTTCTTCCATTCTCCATTCTTGATGTAATTATGCAAACAAATATGTTGCGAGTTGCGGCATTAACAATGGACTTGGTGTTCCTAAATACCGTCAAGTTTGGTCTCTCTTCAGCAGACAAAGCCATGCGTGCATAAATACGCATGGATTTGTATGCAGGCATCCGAACGCAGATCGGCTCGACTGTGATGATCCTAACATTTTTTTTCTTGCAAAAATATCCTGCAGCAAATGAAAGGCATCAATTGATTGAAACATCACTCGACGACTGTTGGAAGACAGATGGCTCAATTTAGACCAAATTTCAGGTTGCATGAGGTTGATTGCATAACATATGTGTCAGCTGTGGTCGCCTTGCATGAATGGCTGACCAAGCTGCAAAATACGCTTATCAGATTCACCCTGGAATCTGAAAAGCTAACTGCATAGTGTCGCATGCGCAACCGAAGCCACTGAAGACGTTTTTACTCACGAAGAACTTCAGGGAGGACAACTTGAACATTTGGCCTAAAATAACCTTGAAGGAGATCATTAGCATGTCAGATTTGCCTGCGAGACCTCGTGTGGCACACAATGCGTAGCACAGTCGGATATCGCGTGCATCGACGAGTGTCAATGCCACACAAACGTCATGTTTCTTCACATTTGCTGCCTATTCGAACAGCATTTATTGATGTCGCCATGATAGCATGAGCTAAGACCACCTCGTTCCTACAGTTTTGCAAGAATAGCCCCTTGGTTATCATTTGAATACACTTAGACTTCCAGCTTACTAGCGGCAGCGGCTCGAGGAAGGGGTAAAACCCCCTAGTTGGTCACAAGCTTAGCACCAGACATTTCTGGTCGGCTGATGACAAGTTATATCCGTGCAAACATGGCGGTGGAATGCGCCAGGAATTCCATGTGCATTACCTGAATTCACGATCCAAGCACGTACTGCGTTGGCTCATATTAATCTACCAGATGGCCTCTGGCCACCGTATAATAATGAAACAACACGTGGAGCTCTACCCCTCCAACTGCTTTCCTCGCCTGACATACCAACCCTAAGAATAGCTAGCCTGACATTGTAAGTACGTGGAACAAATGGCGTGAAAGCATTGGATTAGTGATCTCGGTTGTCAAATGACGGCGAACAAGGTCTCCGTGTCAGAGTCATATCGTTGCCAACATCTCCGACGTGGAAGAAGGCCACGAATTATCGAGTGTGTCTTCGCTTCCCAGTACATTCGTATCATATTTATGAAATGGGAGCTTGTGCGGGACGGATGGTCTGACATATTAGGTCCACTGGATCTTAGTCGTTTTCTTGAGCGATGCGTCACGTCAATTTATAGAATACATTTGCATGTATTTCAGATTTCACATTCGGTGCATTCGAAAGCGAACTGACCACACCAATGGGATGGAGTTTTTTTTTAAATCTCAATTGCACAGCTGTTGGTAAGTGCATTTCCGTATGGTTTTTTCCAGTGAATATAACTCGATGTTTGAATGTACCTAATTATGAATCCTCATTCTCGCGCAGATGCTCGTGTTTCCTGCCAATCACATTATTTCGGCTGCAAAACACGCCGAACATTTTCGTGTTCGAGACGCACGTACTCGGCTGTTGGCATCTCATAACTCTTGTGCAATACCTTCCACTGCATCGACAACTTAAAATTTGTCTGCCTGTCGTGTCCTGAGTGGGAGTCGGTTGCGCTCGTGCACTAGTAAAGCAGGTGGTGGTGGCGCCGTGAAGTTTCTGCACCGGCTCGACACTGAATGGGCCGTAGCGGCAGTACAGATTCGCTGTCGTCGAGCGTGTGTGCTGAACTCGTATTGCCTGCGGCAAGCTTGCGCGACACTCCCGTCGGTCTAGCATAGGGTTGGAAATGATTCGACGGAAAACGCGACGGATATGTTTTTGTGCGTATATATATATATATATATATATATATATATATATATATATATATATATATATATATATAAATAAATGAAAAGCCCGGATCGCCTCGCGTGACGGCCTACGGAAGGTGAGTGACACGTGACACGTGACGGCCTACAGGAGGTGAATGACACGACGCGACTGCCCGCAGTGTTGGCCACCCCACTGTCACGGGCTCGGTGCGATTATGTCGATAAGCGGCGCATGAACCACGCCAATGCAACGTGTTGGAGGTCAGGTTACACGAGTCTCGACCGTCTCCCGTTGGTTTAACGTGGGAACGACAATGTTTCTAGCCGAATTTTGCGACTTCATTTGTGTATCAATGATTGCGTTTTTCTGTTTGTCTGTCTTTTTGTTTTGCGAGTCAATTGCGATCAGGCGAAACGGTCGATCATGACACGTGACATTTCCACATCGGCGGCAAAGCAGCCAATGAACAATGACCGGAGTACAGTTCTTTCGCGCGTGGGGTGTTTGTTGAGTACGCGTCACTCAATCAAGTTTTCGCCAACACCCCCATTGATTTAACATGGAATTGAAAATTCTTGACAAAAAATTAACATGGCACATCTTGACAAATGACAGGGTCTATCGGACTACGTGTATCAGATCTGGTGTGAACACGTGGGCAAGTATATGCAAGGCGTATATATATATATATATATATATATATATATATATATATATATGCATATATATATATATATATATATATGCAAGGCGTATATATATATACATATATATATATATAGGATTGCACCCGGTGCTCGAGGCTTCAGCATATAATATTTTTGTACAATTGGCTGTAACTACCAACTTGCGTTCCGCAGCTGATTGTGTGGACTATCTTGGTGTGAACTATCTTTGTGTGGACTATCTTGGTGTGGACTATCTTGGTGTGGACTATCTTTGTGTAGACTATCTTTGTGGACTATCTTTGTGTGGACTATCTTTGTGTGGACTATCTTTGTGTGGACTATCTTTGTGTGGACTATCTTTGTGTGGACTATCTTTCGTGGACTATCTTTCGAAGCCTTGCGTCAGAGTGCGTCGCTGCTCACGGCTCAGAGCGAGTCATTACTCACGGGTGGAGACGTGTCACTGCTCACAGGTTAGAGCGAGTCATTACTCACGGGTGGGGACGTGTCACTGCTCACAGGTTAGAGTGAGTCATTACTCACGGGTGGGGACGTGTCACTGCTCACAGGTTAGAGTGAGTCATTACTCACGGGTGGGGACGTGTCACTGCTCACAGGTTAGAGTGAGTCATTACTCACGGGTGGGGACGTGTCACTGCTCACAGGTCAGAGCGAGTCATTACTCACGGGTGGATACGTGTCACTGCTCACAGGTTAGAGTGAGTCATTACTCACGGGTGGGGACGTGTCACTGCTCACAGGTTAGAGTGAGTCATTACTCACGGGTGGAGACGTGTCACTGCTCACAGGTCAGAGCGAGTCATTACTCACGGGTGGGGACGTGTCACTGCTCACAGGTTAGAGTGAGTCATTACTCACGGGTGGGGACGTGTCACTGCTCACAGGTTAGAGTGAGTCATTACTCACGGGTGGGGACGTGTCACTGCTCACAGGTTAGAGTGAGTCATTACTCACGGGTGGGGACGTGTCACTGCTCACAGGTCAGAGCGAGTCATTACTCACGGGTGGGGACGTGTCACTGCTCACAGGTTAGAGTGAGTCATTACTCACGGGTGGGGACGTGTCACTGCTCACAGGTTAGAGTGAGTCATTACTCACGGGTGGGGACGTGTCACTGCTCACAGGTTAGAGTGAGTCATTACTAACGGGTGGGGACGTGTCACTGCTCACAGGTCAGAGCGAGTCATTACTCACGGGTGGAGACGTGTCACTGCTCACAGGTTAGAGTGAGTCATTACTCACGGGTGGAGACGTGTCACTGCTCACAGGTTAGAGTGAGTCATTACTCACGGGTGGGGACGTGTCACTGCTCACAGGTTAGAGTGAGTCATTACTCACGGGTGGAGACGTGTCACTGCTCACAGGTTAGAGTGAGTCATTACTCACGGGTGGGGACGTGTCACTGCTCACAGGTTAGAGTGAGTCATTACTCACGGGTGGGGACGTGTCACTGCTCACAGGTTAGAGTGAGTCATTACTCACGGGTGGGGACGTGTCACTGCTCACAGGTTAGAGTGAGTCATTACTCACGGGTGGGGACGTGTCACTGCTCACAGGTTAGAGTGAGTCATTACTCACGGGTGGGGACGTGTCACTGCTCACAGGTTAGAGTGAGTCATTACTCACGGGTGGAGGACGTGTCACTGCTCACAGGTTAGAGTGAGTCATTACTCACGGGTGGGGACGTGTCACTGCTCACAGGTTAGAGCGAGTCATTACTCACGGGTGGGGACGTGTCACTGCTCACAGGTTAGAGTGAGTCATTACTCACGGGTGGGGACGTGTCACTGCTCACAGGTTAGAGTGAGTCATTACTAACGGGTGGGGACGTGTCACTGCTCACAGGTCAGAGCGAGTCATTACTCACGGGTGGGGACGTGTCACTGCTCACAGGTTAGAGTGAGTCATTACTCACGGGTGGGGACGTGTCACTGCTCACAGGTTAGAGTGAGTCATTACTAACGGGTGGGGACGTGTCACTGCTCACAGGTCAGAGCGAGTCATTACTCACGGGTGGGGACGTGTCACTGCTCACAGGTTAGAGTGAGTCATTACTAACGGGTGGGGACGTGTCACTGCTCACAGGTCAGAGCGAGTCATTACTCACGGGTGGGGACGTGTCACTGCTCACAGGTTAGAGTGAGTCATTACTCACGGGTGGGGACGTGTCACTGCTCACAGGTTAGAGCGAGTCATTACTCACGGGTGGGGACGTGTCACTGCTCACAGGTTAGAGCGAGTCATTACTCACGGGTGGAGACGTGTCACTGCTCACAGGTTAGAGTGAGTCATTACTAACGGGTGGGGACGTGTCACTGCTCACAGGTTAGAGCGAGTCATTACTCACGGGTGGGGACGTGTCACTGCTCACAGGTTAGAGCGAGTCATTACTCACGGGTGGGGACGTGTCACTGCTCACAGGTTAGAGTGAGTCATTACTCACGGGTGGGGACGTGTCACTGCTCACAGGTTAGAGTGAGTCATTACTCACGGGTGGGGACGTGTCACTGCTCACAGGTTAGAGCGAGTCATTACTCACGGGTGGAGACGTGTCACTGCTCACAGGTTAGAGTGAGTCATTACTAACGGGTGGGGACGTGTCACTGCTCACAGGTCAGAGCGAGTCATTACTCACGGGTGGGGACGTGTCACTGCTCACAGGTTAGAGCGAGTCATTACTCACGGGTGGAGACGTGTCACTGCTCACAGGTTAGAGCGAGTCATTAAGTTCATACGGGTGGAGACGTGTCACTGCTCACAGGTTAGAGTGAGTCATTACTTATGGGTGGGGACGTGTCACTGCTCACAGGTCAGAGTGAGTCATTACTCACGGGTGGGGACGTGTCACTGCTCATAGGTTAGAGTGAGTCATTACTTACGGATGGGGCGAGTCACTGCCCATGTGTGAGAGCGTGTCACTACGTACCGATTAGGTTGCCTCACCGCCAGCATATGGGTGCCCTTTAGAAATGACAGAACATCCATATATCGTCTTGCCCTTTGCCATGCTCTGACCCTTCATGAATGTTCATTTATTGTATTTTAAGACATGAATAGAGCGATGTGGACCGGCTCACACTATATTGCATGTGAAAAGAATGGAGGCCTGATATAGCGCGGTTTTGAATTTCCTGTTCATTCCAAGAACTGCCGCTGAATCAGTGCATCCGCCTTGTGTATCGGGGACATATCTGGAACATTCTCACGCTACGGATGGTTCAGCGCCGGCCAGAGTTATATCAGTCCATGCAGGCTATGTGAGGGCGAGCAAGCGTGCTGAGCTACAGAAGCGCTTAGTGGGATAGCACCTTCACGCCACACATACCAATGCATAGTAGAGGAGGGGAAGGCTGCCGACTGATCACCAGGAATGCTGTTGCAGCCTTCAGCTGTCGCGAAGGCTGAATTGTAATGAATTGAACAGTCAAATTGTTTTGAGAGTGCCTCTGATATGGAGCGTTGTCGGACCGGGGTTCTGTTTTATGACAACGATGTGGCATGCTGGGTACAGGCATGCACCAGGTTTCCTTCAGAAACGTTGAGATACTAACCATGGGATTTGACAAGACTGTCTGTGCTCGATGAGAGTGCATATTGAGCCTGAGGTGGACGGTTGCTCTCGGACGTTTTTGTACCCGACCGTGGGTGCGCACAGCTGGGCATTAGATGGGTACAATTCAGCACTGGTGGGGCACGTACCCCTAAAAACATGCAACACGGCACCCGTGTTGACAGTGTATCAACAATGACGCCGTCAGCGGCGCCTGCTGAATTCAGCCGAGGGTCGGACGGCGAGTCAGCTGTTTGCCGACCACACCCACCTCCTACCCAGGATGTTTAACATTACCTGGATGAAAAATGAAAATTAAAGAACTCAAGTGATATATAGCCGATGTCCAACTCAACAGGCCAGTCTCCCCCATTAATGGAAAAATCCACCTCAATCACTCCACCAGCCTCGAAGAGCCGTGCACCATTACCCACTTAATCAAAAGCTATCAGTGTGCCAATCTCCCCCCGTCCCGGCCTTCGTGAGGTGACCCGTGACCCTTATGACCTTACACCAATCTCCCCCGTCCCGGCCTTCGTGAGGTGACCCGTGACCCTTATGACCTTACACTTGCGCACATTTGCACGCAATGTGCAATTTGCACTCCTATGCACAGCATAATGAAATGTCTAACTATATGTACAGTATTCGGTATATATGCTGACCCATATGCAGCTCTGTGAACACCGTGTTCAAAGGTGTTATAAAAGCCCGCTTTCCTGCCTTCGATCCTGGAAGAACGATAGAGATCCCTCTAGCAATCCCAGCGGAACACGAAATGAATACATGCGCAGGAATGCGCCGACAGTTCCATGGGTAAAAAGGAAAACCCATCTTTTCAGCTTAGCAATAAGAACAAAATAGAAAGTGTTTTAGTGCTCACCTTATGCTTTGAGTACTACCTGTTTCCTGCAAAACCACTCCAAATAGAATTGGAGACATGTAAGCAAAACTTTTATAGTCGGATTCGAACCTCTCGACCTCTGTACATTTTCGTCATGTTTGCTAAAACTGCACCTATTCAAAATAACATGTCACCTAACTATTGTGGTTGCAACGCTACTCGAGAAGTTTTAAGAGCGTGCGGAAAACTGAGTTAATAGCCATTCAATATGTCATGTCGCTATGGTTTGTTTTTATTGTATGCCTTTACGAATGCGATGTTGGAATCTCATGGACTTTCTGAATAATTCCTGCCGAATTATATGGATAATAGCATTACACTATGCGGTGCGCGGGTAAAATTCCCACATGTGATTCACTTATGTACATTTCATTCACCGGTATGGATATATGTACATATATTTAAGTAGTTTTGTCCCAGGATGCATGAACTGGAATATAAAGCTCAGAGCTAAAACAATGCGCAGGGAAAATCGAACTTACACTTAACATGAGCAAATGTAATACATGTTCATGCTAATTGTTTAAGCCTATGCATTTAAATTGAGATAAAATACACTATGACTTCAGAAGCACTTCTAGTTTAGAATATTGTATTTATTTTCCAGTGACGAACTTACGTCACAGAGCCATTCTCCGACGGTTTATCCACGTCCATTTGTTTTTGGCTGGCTAAGGAAGAAGACCACTCGCATGCACTATAGACATGTGCATGTGCCAATGTAATGTGAAATCAAAGTGAAGCTGAAACACGTCAATTGCACTAAGCTAGAGAACAGTGAAGCCTGTCTCCATCAGTTTCCTTAAGCAATCATTTACTATGCCAGGTACTGGCTTGAAGAATAAACAAACATTGCAAGGATATGTTTCGTCTAGTTACTCATTAACGTATTCTTGTTTAATGTTTGAATCATGAATCATATGTTTTAATCATTAATGCTCTTCATAAGTTTCACTTTTGACACTGATTTTCCACTTGAGGTAAGCGATATCCACAACTTTTCACGGGTTGTCCAATAGCATCAAAATTGTTGTGCGAGTTAAGTAGTTGTCACTACTTACATTGCGAGCCACTTGTGCATTTGAGTATTTAGCCCGTAGAGGTCGCTCAGTTACGTATTTCATATCCGACCTGTAGAGGTCATCCAGATGTTGACATTGTATCCGTCATGCAGAGGTCACCCAGATCTTGACATTGTATCCGTCATGCAGAGGTCAGCCAGACCTCGGTTTCCCGTCCAGCCTGTAAACGTTGTGCAGGTTCCGGTCGTAACGCTGCCGCCATGTACCCCGTAGAGCCCGCTGTGAGTGTGCGCGCCCTGACCAGTTGTCCGCTGGCGGCGCTGGCCGGGTTCGAGCCCACGCCGACAGCAGCGGCCGTGGCGGCGGCGGCAGCGGCGACGGCAGCGGCGGCCGCCGGCGCCGCCTCCGTGCCGGCCAGTCCGTCGCGCGAGTTGCCGGCGCTCTGCGCCCTGCTGCAGCAGACCACCGCCGGTCTGGAGCTGCGGCTGCAGTCGGCCGGCTCGGCCGGCTCGCGGCGCGGCTCGCGACGCGCCTCCTTCTTCTCCTGCAAAGGTGACGCCAGCGCCGCTCCGTGTGCGTCGTCGTACGGCGCGACACGCACCACGCACGCCTCGGCTCCGTCCGCCACCGGCGCCTACCTGCCTCTTGTCGGCGGGCCGGCACCGCCGCGCACTGACCCCCGCCGCGCCCCGACACCACCGCGCACTGACCCCCGCCGCGCCCCGACACCACCGCGCACTGACCCCCGCCGCGCCCCGACACCACCGCGCACTGACCCCCGCCGCACTCCGGCACCACCGCGCACTGACCCCCGCCGCACTCCGGCACCACCGCGCACTGACCCCCGCCGCGCCCCGACACCACCGCGCACTGACCCCCGCCGCGCCCAGGCGCTGCGCGCTTGGCACCTGTCGACTGCCGGCCACCACACCACACCGGCCCGATGTGGCCAGGTCACGCCCTCACCAGTGCCCGCCCGCGCCCGACCCTTTGTCCTGTTGGTGTCGCGTTCACGGCCGGTCCCGGACTGCTCGAGATCACAGTATCCACCCTGGCACCGTGGCTGCCGTATACAGCCGCGTCCCCTGCCACAGCTCGTCTGTACGGCGCCACGTTAGTGTTCGCGGTAGTGAGTCAGCACCGCGGGGTGCCCAGCGCCGCTACGATGACGCGACGGAGACACGTCGTCCCTCGGCGAGGCTGCTCAACGTCTGTCAGACGCCCGGCGCCGATCGGCATGACCGACGCTTCGCTGGCTTTGCTGGCTTCGCTTCGCGCCGCCCTCGGCCCGACTCGGGAGGCGGCGTGACTCGCACCGCTTCCCAGCCCCCACGAGCCCGGAAGCACGCATGAGCGCACTTGTGATGATCGCCCGCAGGCGAGCGCCAGTGGCCTGACGTTCTCCGGTACATGTGGCTTGTCGTGGATGTGATGTTGTCGACATGTGCAAGATGGACGGCCCGGCACAGTCAATTCGCCCGGGCGGATCGAAGCCTGCGTTTTTGCGCCCGGCAATTCTCTCAGGCGGAACAAGCCCACCGTATCGCAGAACGTCTGTCGGTCGGAACTGGGCGCGACACGTCAGATGGCGCCACAAAAACGCGCCACGGTATCGGCCGCAGCCGGCTGGCCAATCAGATTGGCTGTGACTAGAAATGTCACAAATGTCAGCAATGTGGACCGCTGGCTGTCACCAGCTGCTGCCCAGCAGGCGGGTGTGTCTTCCCGGCCTTGATGCAGAACAGGTTCATGTTGTCATTGATTACCAGCGGAAATACCTGCTGGATGACTACGTCTTCAAGCGAGTTTCACTGGTTTGACCATTCAATGTTCACTGGCATTCAATGTTGTTTATGACTTCAGCATTGTGTTACCATTTCCTACATAGCTTGTTGCTTAAAGACGCTTCATGCGAATATTTGCTTAAGCTAACTTACGGAATCACAGTAGACTTTGCTGCGTGAGCCCCATACCAAAGTAATGGCTGGGGAGTGCGAATACAGTGGCAGAACTTTACTCGGGGGTTAACGTCGCACGAATGGTTCTGCGTGATCCGTTTGGCTGTCGCGTCCTCATGGCCCTATCTGGTCCGTTTGGCTGTCGCGTCCTCCTGGCCCTATCTGCTCCGTTTGGCTGCCGCGTCCTCCCTGCCCTATCTGGTCAGTTGCCAGCTGACCACCTGAGCCAGGGCAAATACAGCAGCGAGCCCGTCGAGCACGTCAACATGTACCTGACAGGCCGGCTGAGCAACACCACCGCCGTCCAGTCCGCTGCGCCCAGGGGCTGTCCTCGATCTGTCCGGTGGGTTCCCAGGGGCTGTCCTCGATCTGTCCGGTGGGTTCCCGGGGGCTGCCTTCGATCGGCCCAGTGTATTCCCTGGGCTGCCTTTGATCGGTTCGGTGCGCCCTGGGCTGTTTTAGATTGGTCTGGTGTGTTCCCGGGGGCTGTCTTCGAGTTCCTCTGGTTTGCTCCAGTTCGTAGTCGTCTGCACTCCGATCTGTCCAGTAGGGTCGGGCCATATATGCTGAGCTACCCGATAAATTGTATTAACCCCGTCGGCGACTGTTACCGAGTCAATACTGTATTAACTTCGTCGGCGACTGTTACCGAGTCAAGACTGTATTAACTTCGTCGGCGAATGTTGTGCAGCAAAGCAGCAGCGGAGGCCTGTTCTAGTTGCTCTGCTCCGTTGTACGCTTCGGTGTTTACTCTGCGCTGCATTGTGGAGTGGCTAATGGTCGCCAATAAGCAACTCCGAATGTGTGCTCTTAGACGTCGGGCCTGGAGGGCTTTTGAATCTTGGCATTCGTACCAGGTTACACAGCGACTGCCGTCATTCGACAACAACAGCCGGGCTGCCGCACGGTGGCGGGGATGGCGGCACAGTTCTCTTCCGTCGACTGGGAACACACGATTCCCACTGGGATTTGAACCTTTTAGCCAATTGAGGTTCCCCTCGTGACGTCACGTGCAGTGGTACCGCCGGGCCCGGGACCCGTGGAGCATCCATACTCGGACAGAACACTTGTACCCATTAATATGCAACACCGTCGCGTTCATGTGGAGGTGCTACACTTGCGGGCTACCATGGATCCGTATTTGAAAATGAGGGTCAGCTGTTCACGGCAGGAAATGAAATCAGCAGTCTGCTACTTAACTGCTTCTATGTGCAAGTATCATCGGAGGCATCATAGGAACAGACGAGGGCCCTCCAGAGAAGCAGGGCAGGCGGAACGAACGGTGCCATGTGTGAGATTAAGTGGCTTCTTGAACCTCATCCCGGGGCGCTGTTCTCGCGAGCTGGACGCTGATGCCACGGTTATGATGTGCTGATGAAAAGTTCCTGTTCCGTCTCCGTCGTATCAGGAAATCCTCAGACCTGTCACCAGAGCTCCGAAACATTTTTTTTTGCGCGGGATCGGAGGTGTTGAGAAATGCACTCAAATAGTCGCGGCTCCTTGTAGGCTCCTTCCATACCAAACGATATCGTAACTGTTCACAACAAGTACGAATCGTTCAGGATTGCATTGTACTTGCGAGCGGAAAATGAAAACTCGCGAAATGTAAATTTGCACTTTAACTAGTGCCAAATGTCTGCACATTTATGGGCGGGCAGTCCTCACGAACCTTATCAGTCCTCACGAACCTGATCAGTCCTCACCAACCTGATCAGTCCTCACGAACCTGATCAGTCCTCACCAACCTGATCAGTCCTAACGAACCTGATCAGTCCTCACCAACCTGATCAGTCCTCACGAACCTGATCAGTCCTCACGAACCTGATCAGTCCTCACGAACCTGATCAGTCCTCACGAACCTGATCAGTCCTCACGAACCTGAACAGTCCTCACGAACCTGATCACTTCCACCTTGTGTTCTAAGAAAAGTTGACCCAGATCGACCAATCGATGGAATGTTACAACCTTCGTACAATAAATCGACGCACTTTTTTCTCAGCACTATATCTAGCACGATTTTATTCCGGAGACCTTCTTACGAAAAACCTAGGAGTCCCTTGGAGAAATTAACTTGCAATATGTATGGGTCAGGAAAAGAAGAAATGCTTGGAGTGAAAGGTAACTTACAAAGTCCGCGTTGTTCACTATGCGCAATTATGCAAATTGTGCGGACACTGGTGTTGTGAATATGCGAATTGAGGAAACTAATTATGGTTGCAAAAGCTGGTGCTGCTGCTGCTGTACTACGCAATACACCACATCTTCGACTCATAAAAACGACTGAGCAGATTTCAAAACCAGCTACACGTATTTAGTGTTTCAGTGTACCACAAACACGAATTTAAGTGCCAAGCTGGCGTGTGTTGCAGCTTTATTCCCTTTGTGTCCCAGAGGAAGGCAAATTCCTAAGTTCGTCATATGTTGTACGCAATTTGGCGTTCTCATAAGTGTAATATTACGGTGTATTTTGTGGCATTCTACCGCAGAACGTCTGCTGCGGAGAGTTGTAGGTCATTCCCTTATCTCGGAAGGTTGTTGATCGATCGTGATGCATCAAATAGGAACCCATGTTCCTGAGAGGTGATTGATTGATTGTGATGCATCAAATGTGAAACCATGTCCCTGGGAGGTGATTGATTGAATGTTATGCATCAATTGGGAAACCATGTCCCTGGGAGGTGAATGATTTATTGTGATACATCAAAAGGGAAGCCATGTCCCTGAGAGGTGATTGATTGATTATTATACATCAACTGGTAAACCATGTCCCTGTGAGGCGATTGATTGATTACTTGGGTTTAAGGTCGCGCCGACTATAAGGTCATTTAGCGCCCATCCCGGGGGGGGGTGAAAACAACCAAGCTTTTATAATGACAATATGTAACGTAATATATGTAATAATGACAATATTCACTCCGTCTAGTGGGACTTGTTTCAGCTCATCAGAACGTGTTGCAACTACTGCTCATTATCTAGCTAATATGTTGATGGAATCACTTCGGAATAATAGCGCGAGATCATATCTAGAGAACAAGATCCACGTCTTCATTATCAGCTCATTATTCCATGACCTGGTCACACAGCTTCGTTCTTCTTTTTGACAAGAGCACGCCCAATTCGCGCTTGGTCACGTGACCATTTTCATTGTGTGTACCATGATGTACACGGATCAATGTTGCTTCTATGTCAATGTCTGGAAGCTTTTACCAACGTTGGAATGAACTGCATCTGAAGCATTCAAGACATATTCTGGTTCGTGGTGGCTGACATGTTCTTGTGTGCACAAACTGAGCATGGCTCCGCATGTGCTGATGCTGCATGCGTACATGGAGCGCTCCGTCCATGCTGACTGTCCTCGGCACTGTTCACATGTCAGCCGTCGGACAACAACTCGCGCTGGAGTCCAGTCGCGCGTCCAGCGACGCGCGACCGGACCCCTGTGGCTACCGTGGCGTGTGGCGACGTCATAATGACGTCACACTGACCCGTGTGACGCGACCGTTGCAGACGAGGAGGAGGAAGCGCAGCCGCGGGTGACGCAGCTCACCACTCAGCACAAGAACGCCATTCGCGCGCTCAGAAAGGTCAGCCGACTACCTGACAGTGGAGCAGTGTTCGCTGTCTGAGTGCGTCGTGGACTGTCAGCAGACAGCAGCAGTCTGAGTGCGTCGTGGACTGTCTCGAGTCGGCTGGGAGTTTTCGGTGGCAGGGATGGATGTACCTTCAAGATCAGTAACGTGCCATCCATGTGTAGTGGCCAGAGTCTGGGTCGTCAGCAACTCTCTGTCGAATTGTGCCGACTGCAATATGTACCGGCTGGAAACTCAAACCGAGCCAGTTAAGGCGTTCAGCGACAACACAAAGTCCGACATTATTTCCGACAACGATGTTGGCCGTTGGTCAACACACCTTCAATGGCCGAAGGCTGAAAGGTTGTTGGGATAAATGCAACTGGGTCGTAGTTAGAAGCCGTTTGAAGAGGACTGCTCTATTGAAAGCGGTATAGATGAACTGGTATTCCCGTTTGCGATCCTGCCTGTGTCTGTACAGCCTTGCTTCACTTGCTGTTGTTAGTTCACCTGAAGGCACTTGTCCTGTATGCTTCTGATATTCATGTGTGTGGACAGGGGGTGATTCAGGAATACCATCCGGGGTAACATTACAATACACCATAGAGTTTAGCTTTGCTGAGCATTACACTCAGCTACCTCATTTAGCAAGGAATAAGCCAGAATTTGATTATTCTAGTCAAAAGTGTCTACTATTCATCACATGAATTCTTTGATAATTGAATCACGAAGCGCCCAAACGGCTGAATGTGGGAGTGGCTGAGCAGCATTAGAGCGGAACAGTTAATCAGCGTTCTGTTAATGATTGCCGGCCGTAGCGAGACGTTTTGGCGTGGGAGGACAGCCGAAGGTGGTGCTCTGCCCGGTCAAGTGGCCTGCTGTCGGCAGCTGAGCATTCAGCTGAGCATTCAGCTGAGCATTCAGCTGAGCATTCAGCTGAGCATTCAGCTGAGCATTCAGCTGGGCATTCAGCACAAGAAACTGCTGGCACGTTAGGGGCCTGACCCCACGTCACCATCTACGTGTGTCAGTGACTGTTCCCACCGGCAGAACTACGGTATCTCATGAGCGCCGTTCACACACATAAATATTTACAGCTGCTTCTTATGTTACAGCTGCTATTCTCATACTGTGTTATTAAGGCACTAGGTCATCTTTGAAATTAAACGAAATATCGCAGTGCGCGTTTCAGCAGCGAACTACGAGACGGGCTCATTTCAAGAAAGCATCCGTGTTGCTAAGCAGCGTGCAGCGCTTTCGCATTGGTCATTTAGTAAATGCGAAAATGCTCAGTGTTGCTACATTGGCTGCTTCACTTCGCAAACACAAATGCTACTTCGTTTCCACTGTAATGCGTAAATGCTAGATGAAGGGACCGCCGTGTAAAGGAGTCTGGATACAGTTATGATATTCGAAAACAGAATGCATCACCAGGTTTTTCGAACCAAGTTCAATAATAGTCGAACAGTCGAAGACTGAGCAATATTACACCGATGGCTTATCTCATCATTAAGCAATAGGCGCTATGTGATAACTACGCTCAGTGCGGTCTGGAGTTCAAATAACTGCCCGGCCAACTCAACACTCAATGTTGTATCGACATTACGTGCACGTGCATAAACCTTGTGTCTTCAATGCAAGCGTCGTAGAAACCAAAATTGTGAAAACCACATAGTGCAAAACAAGATAACAGAAGTAGCAACTGGAAATTGTATTGGGCATAATTTTCGAGAAAATTTGTTGCCATCGTTTATACCATTTGCATGTTATCAAGAACGGCCGTCAAAATATGACGGACAAATGTAAGTTGGTAGCCGTTGGTTCAGCTTCAGAGCAATACTGCTGTCAATTACCACATCGACGTGTCATAGCACTGGGTATGTCGGAACGCCTGTTGTGTTCGGTGTGACAGCTCCCGGACTGCCATAGCACTGGGTGTGTCGGACCGTCTGCTGTGTTCGGTGTGACAGCTCCCGGACTGCCATAGCACTGGGTGTGTCGGACCGTCTGCTGTGTTCGGTGTGACAGCTCCCGGACTGCCATAGCGGCTGGGTGTGTCGGACCGTCAGCTGTGTTCGGTGTGACAGCTCCCGGGCTGCCATAGCACTGGGTGTGTCGGACCGCCTGCTGTGTTCGGTGTGACAGCTCCCGGACTGCCATAGCACTGGGTGTGTCGGACCGTCTGCTGTGTTCGGAGTGACTGTTCCCGGACTGCCATAGCGGCCGGATGTTTCGGACCGTCTGTTGTGTTTGGTGTGACAGCTCTCGGACTGCCATAGCGGCTGGGTGTGTCTGACCATCTGTTGTGTTCTGATAACGAACTGAACGCGGCTTACAGCGAACGCTCTCGTCGGGTCTGATTAATTAACTGAGCTTTTATCCTTCCATCCACTAGATAAAGTTGTTCGTAGCACGTCGGAAGTTTCGAGAGGCACTTAAGCCCTACGACGTTAAGGACGTAATTGAGCAGTACAGCCTCGGCCACGTCGACCTAATCAGCCGGGTGAAAGGTCTCCACGCCAGGTAGTGACATGTGTGCATGACCGGGTGTGCCTTGGTGTCGTTGCACGCTACAGTAGGTGTCGCTCTAACCCGTCTATCTCGTGTTTCAGTCAGAGCGCTGGGTTTGTCTGCCTGCTCGTGTGTTGTGCCGTTTCGCTGGATCTGTCGCGCGGCGTGTGCTACAACTCCACCCGCCTCGTCGCTTGGCCCGGTGCCAAGTCCAAGTCCTGTCCACTCCTTGTCCTTGTCTCGCTGTGGCCGTTGACGTCACGTTTGTGTTCGCAGATAAAATTCTTAGTGGCTAAAAAGAAGTTTAAGGAGGCTCTGAAGCCGTACGATGTCAAGGATGTGATTGAGCAATACTCGCAAGGCCACACTGATCTGCTAGGCCGCGTACGAGCTCTTCACGTCAGGTAACCTGATGATGACGCTATTGAACGGAACTGCGCCGCTCCACCGAGCATCAGCCGCAGGCCTCTTGTGACAAACGTCCGGTGTTGTGCATATTCAGCGCAGAATCTGAAATATGGGACGGGGAACGGTAAACAAAAGTGCAGAGGATGTTGTCCGCACGGTCGAAAATTCACAATCATGGAGACACGGTGACTAGGGAGGAGGATGCAACACCCTCTCTGCTTTCCTCACAGCTGAATTAGAGCTGCGAAACAAAATGGCTGACTACCCAGACGAATGCTTATCGTATCCCTATGCAAGCGTACCCACTTCTTGTAGTTCATGGCCATTGTTCTCTTTACGGACTGAGTCAGTGGTTAGATCCAGCATCGAAACAAAGAACTTGAATCAGGGACGAACCTCATGCATGCTTGTATTGGCACAGTGGGGAAGATGCATTACAGTTCAGGCTGGGTATATGTCTGGTTCATCACATGTATATATAATGATCCAGGCTAGACAAGCTATGCTCCAGAACAAATAGGAACGTCTAGTGGTATCCCGCAAGAGATTGATACAAAGTATTCGCGATTGAAATAAAGCTGACTAAATTCAAATTCACGGCAGGATTGCGCTCTGAAATGACGTAATCACGCGTGAATATACATTGAAAATAATTCGGGCAAATAGTGCAAGGATGGACGGGGACATGTGCTAAAGTGCATTCCCATTTATTGGATCGTTCAGACACTATAGTGCTATTGACACGATACTGCCAGGGGAGGCACCCATCCTGTGTGCTAAAGACTTTTGAACATGCAATTCTTGAAATCACCGAGCCAATAGGCGGCTGAAAAAAAAACTACAGACAGAACTTGCGCAGTGTCTTTGTCACCATTGCCCGAAAAGGTGTATGCGCTGATTCTACCTCAAAGTTTAAAATATCATACCATCGACTGGGAAACCGTGGCATGACTGGTTGCTCCGTCCCCGTACCAGCGACCATGATCGAGAAGGCATCTGACGACGGTCCCCCGCCCTTTTAATGTTTCCCTCTTCGAAACTTGAGGCCTTTATTTGGCCAGACTGCTACCCTACACCTTCGAAGCTCCATAGCAAGCATTGAGTCTTGCCTCTGGCCCAACAACGCAATGGACAATACAAATCAGACAGCAGCCTGTTATACACGCGTGTACTCAGCACATCACTTGGTATCAATGTCTGGCTGACCTTTGCGCGGTCTCTAGAATAAGTAAAATAAATACAGGCTGGGATGACACAAAGGCATGTGAAATACACTTGTATTGCTCAGTTTTATCCGCAATCCACAAAGATACGACAGGCTGGTATTGGTGCGAATGCCTCGCATTTCTCAGTAAATTTGTATACTTGACCGAATACATCAACTTGCTCGGCATGTGGAAGTGGAACTCGGTATCTTCTTAAAGGCGCTTGGGAGCCATTTACTAGTTGCATCTAAGCAAATGTCTCGCCATGACTGAAAAGGATAACTGATAAGGATTCACAGCTGAAACCAGCTGGTGCACGGGCTGTGTATGGCCATGCTGAAATCCTTCTTGTCACGATAGGGCAACCGCTGTCGCTTAGGCTTTGCTGCATTCCAGTCTTTCTTGGAATAGTGTCCACCTACTTTCGAATGGAAGTCCATGATTATCGACGCATCAAGCGCAACGTTCCACTTGATGGAATGCGGCCTTGAGGCGCGATTGATTCGAAGCATTCCTCGGACGATTCAGAGTAATTGAACCCTCATTTGTTCTTAGTGTCTCATAAACATAGCTTGAGTAGCAGACAGGGGAGTCGATCGTGCATGTCCTACACCCGAAATGTAAGTATCAGCGACTGCGTAGAATATTAGCAATCTCAATAACGAATTCGATGTTTGCTACTGGCTTGATTATGGGCTGCTAAGTCTTGCAAAAACTGTCATTAAAAACTTGGTATGCGGACCGATCTTGTCCGGGCGATATCCCGCGAGAGATGATGACAAACATCGCAGCTGAGCTAACGTGTACGAAGCTAACGGTAACCAAGTGCTGCGTCACGGCGATGTAGCCCGCTCGCTGACGTCTGAATGGTAGCCACTGCATTGGACGGCTGGAGATGTGAGGCCTGCTGCAGTCGTCGCGGCAGTCGGGTGGCGCTCAACACCGCTGTGTGGGCGAAGGCTGAAGCACGCCTACGACGGTGACGAGTTGTCCAAAGGAATAGTTCACTATCTGAAGCAATGTCGGAACCGTGTCGTGTTCGGACGCGTTAGTTGGAACACAACGTGTAATCTGTCCGACACACTTGATGAAGAAAACAATCCGGTAACCACTATAATTGCATAGCAAAGATGTCGTTTAAAGCGTAATTATAATCTGCAAGGCCAATATCATCGGTGTATTGCAGCTTACACAGGCCTCAATATTCCCATAGGCAAAAAGGTGAGGAAAGCCCACAGTGTATTAGGCGAGTCTATGTCAAGCCTTTCACCGAACGCCTAGCGTGCTGGCAAGTGATGCATAGACTGATAATAAACCTTATACCTCAACCCCGACCAAGTATCCCACAGTGCTGCTAGTATCGTGCTATCAATGTGCATGCCTTCCTATTAATGATGTTGTTACTCTCGCCCTCAGGCTCTCTGTATGTGTTTGCAACTGCATGTTTCTGCATGTTTATGTGAGTACATGTGGATGACCCTGTAGCTTGTTACGGTAGTTTGCAGTATTGCTAGTTCTGTCAGTCTGCGGGTTCGCCTATTGCTCAGTTTTAAGTCTGTGGTGTACGGGATGTACTGCTGAGTGCTGGTGTATGTTGCTCCACGTCTCGGCTCTGTTACATCACCCATCCAACAGCATCTCATGCTGCACACGGAAATTGCCTATCGATAATCGATATCATAAACATATTTGCTAACGACGAACTCATCGTCCTTGCACATCGCTCAACATTGGCAGCAACGCAGACTATTCAATTCGCAGTGGCTTTCCGACGGACTTGAGTGGGGTCAGTGAAAAACACCATGGTGACTACCGAGCCAGTGTTCTTTTCTCCCGCTACAGACACATTCCTGGTCGCTCCAACACATGTCCTTGCATATCAAAAGCTGAGTAAATAAAGTTTTTTTTTGTCAGCCACCAGTCACTCCAACATTTCGGCGCAGTCATTCAATTGACCTGTCAATATTGTTCTGCATCAATTTGTCTCATCTTTGTTATCAGTCTGTATCGTGCTCGCCAGCATACACAGGAACGGATCCAATGGGAGTGGGGGACAGGGTGCATGTGGCCCCACCACTCCTCCCGTCGACAAACTGGAAAATGAGCCCCTCTAGCAGTGCTCCAGTGCACCTCAGCCCTTGAATTGTTCAGCCGAAACAGCCCCCATGAGTAGAAAAGGCATCGCTTCAGGGACACGGCGAGTGTACCCTTCTTAATGTTTCCACAATTAGTGGCGACCTCCGGTGAATGACGCCTCTCCACAAGAGAGCTCCTCCCCCACCCAAAATAAATAAATAATGGATTGGCCCCTGATCATACCAGTATATTGTTCCACATCCTCCTGAAAGGCTTGCAGCCAAAAGCTATGCATTGGAACGTCAATCATTTCGTTGAGCTTGCTGGTTGACGTGTGGATACGGCGGCTGACTATCTTTGTCAGGGTTTTGGCATGTAAGCGGTTGAATCGCACAGTGAGATGCTTGTGACGCCATCAGTCTATGGATAATTGTGTCGGACATCAGCCCCGAAACGCATTAAGCTATCAAAGTCTCAAGAGTACCACGCAATGGCCAGATAAGGTTCACAGAGTGCTCAGCGTAAACACCATGTAGCCAATGACGTCGCAAGGAAATATTATCTAATGTGAATGCAGGCTGAATCACTGAATTCAAATTATCTGAGTTTCGAACCAACTGTACCTGGCCTGAACTCAAAGGACCGAAACATGACCGAACCTTAACAAATGACATATGATTCCTGCCCGAGCAACGATCACTTGTGTAATCGTGATGCATCGGCTGCCCAGACGCGTATTTCTGGACCCTATATCACAAAACGTCATGGCAGCAGCTCCGCAAAGGCTCCGTTAGTAGCCAAATTTGAATTAGTGGTCGACCGGATCCTTCACTTTGAAAACGCCCATTTTGATAATGGCGCCATGCTGCCAGGAAAGCAATGAAATCACCATATGAGGAAACTG
This sequence comes from Ashinkailepas kermadecensis, assembly GCA_034440615.1. Taxonomy (NCBI): domain Eukaryota; kingdom Metazoa; phylum Arthropoda; class Thecostraca; family Neolepadidae; genus Ashinkailepas; species Ashinkailepas kermadecensis. Next base: position 912,171 of record JAOTOM010005153.1, on the reverse strand, counting down.
AATGGGCTGAGGAAGAATTTCGAACCACCACGTTGCAGCCCTTCCATTATTCGCGATAAATTTAGGACAGATGTGCAAATCGATACGCCTTTTCTCTTTCGCTGCGCTTCTTTGGTGGAATCAGCAAAAGTCTTCACCGTGTCAAACATCACGAGATCAAAGAAGCCGTTCCCTTCGGAGGCACGGCCATCTTCGCCACATGAGGCTGTGGTCGCGTAAGATCAAAACCACATTTACTACCTTCAAAAACTTAAACATGCGTGTCTGGATGTCACTAGAGTGCTTCTCTGTCGATAGGTGTGCCTTATCTGAGCTGTTTAGATGGCTTTCAGATGCTGCGTTACGCCCTCGCAACCTTTCGATTCCTAATTGGGGGCAGATCAAACAAGATACACAAGACATACAAGGCAAACGAGTCACTTGACAACGCGCCAGCCTTGCACAGCCCAATTAGCGTATCCAGCCACGTTTAGGGCCCAGTGGCATGGCACATTGCCTTGCCTTCGAATGAAAAGGAAAGGAGAGGGCTGCCAGTCTCACACCATGCGTATTCTTGGAAGGGTTTGTGATATATTTTGTCTGTATCTCTGATAACTCGATGGCTGCTTCAGATTAGGTTCGTTATCCCCAGCGATTATTCTAGAAACATGTGCAGCACCTTTCGATTCAAATTGATGACGTCAATTCTTGCGCAATAACGCAATCACTGCTAACACATTATGCTACAGAGTGATAATGTTCATGCATTCTAATCTGATGTTAATTTGGTTTGGTGGTGGATGAGTTTTTCCACTTTCAACCCATTGCAGGTTGTTTATGTACACGTCTGATTAATTGCTGTTTTACTTGTGCTTTGTTCCTGTTCTTTTCCAGCGTGGGCACATCACTGTACCATATAGGCTCATTATCCACCGAAAGCTTTAACACGCGCCCTGGAGGGCCTCTGAGAATTACGCGCACTGGAGGGGGGGGGGGGCGGATTCCGCCCCACCTAAGATCTCGGCTCCTAGTAAAGCTGGAGGAACGAAATTTGCAGGGTGGATGGGCACGGTAGTGATCTCTATTGTGTGCAATTTTTGTGACCTTAGGTCAATATCTTCATCTTCAAGGTCAAATGAGGTCAGATTGGCAAAATTTTCAGGTTTTGCGTGGCTTGGCTTGTCATCGTTATGGATCGCTGTGATTGTGTTTAAATGCTCAAAAATGGGCATCAATGATGTTTTGGACATTACTAATGATGCAATGCAGATGCTAGACCCAACATTTGACCTCAGGTCACCTATATAGCACCACTTTATCAGGTCAGTTACCTGTTCCAGTTACCGGAACCGGCCGCCAGCCCGACTGCTCCGTCGGGCAGCTCGGAGCAATCGGCTTCATGAAGAAGGGAGTGAAGTACATGAATAAAGTATGGAAACGCAAAGACAAACAGTACAAATGACAATCAGTAGTGCATTTATGGCTACATTCCAGTTGATCAAGTTTGGTTCCATTAACCTGTCATGAACTTGACCTGACTTGACCTTGGTGACCTAACATGACCTTGAAACTATACAGCATATCAATATGCATCAAACAAGTCGCTAGTGTTGCCTAGAACACTTCCCTTTTGTCAGTATACTGGAAGCGCATCAGCGCCGATTTTTGTGGTCTGGCGCTATAACATTTTTTGATTTTAGCGACCCCTAACTTGAAAAATTTTCGGCCGATTTCCATTTTTCTTACTTTAAACGACGCGCCGTTCATTTTTAAGCAGGTACACCGAAAATCGCGTATATCGTCCGGTAAAATCTGCAGTTATTTGCGAAAAACCGGAGGGGTGGGCGGATTTCGCCCCCCCTCCAGTGCACGTGTTAAGACAACGTATGCGCTATCAAGCCCATTATAGAGAGTACTGAACAGTGCCCTTATGTTCTCGTGAAGCTTGCCTGCGTTAAATAGAAGCAACTGTGGAGTGCCGAGAAACAAAATCATATTGATCATGCAACTCCTCACAGTACTGTTTTGTCTCGTGCCGCACACAGATCGCCAATAAATACCGGTGCTAAGATTACTCTGCAGTAGCTTGCCGACTGCCGCCCAAGACCGTAACGGCTGGGAGCAAACCGCGATAAACTATAATTATGGTAGCGTCAAGCTGTTGCACCACGTCCACCGTCCCCGGGAACGACTGCGGTATAATATATCTTGGAAATGGCTTCCAGTTTGGAGTAAATGCAGGAAAATGTGTTTGTGAGATTTGTATCTGAGTACAGCACGTGCAGATGCTGCCAAGCTGTGACATTGACATATCCGTACATCTGGGGAAGCAGGAACTGTTCCAAGCTGTGCGAGGGGTAAGAGCTATTTTGAAGCAGATTCTTGCCGTGCAGCACTCGTGGGATCAATGTTGAGCTCATCGAAAGGTTTGGGCGGAGCCACTCCCTCCCCTACCCCCTCCCCTCTCCTCCTTCGATTCCTTCGCCCATGCATACACTTGTCACATACATGACAACGCATATATCGCAAATCAGCTGTCAATTGCGCAGATCTGTGTCCATTAGCTCAAATATGCAAGCATGCAAATGTAGATTGCTCCAGGTCATGCATCGAATATGATTTCGCAGGTTGGACGTCATACTGGGCAAGCAAGGATCAAAAGCGAGAGATGTATACGACTCCAAAATCAGCTTGGCTTCCAGAGTGGTCAAGGTGGAGCGGCAGGTGAGTGTGCGCGGCTGTGACGTCACGGAAGACGGACTCGTGACGTCACGCAAGGTACAGTTGTGACGTCACTTATAGCTACGGAGGAAACCGTGGCAGCGTTGGATGCAATGGCGACAGTAAACTGTTGTGACCACATCGCACTGTTCTGCTCTGAAGCTTGGCTACTCTGCTCTGAAACTTGGCTACTGTGCTCTGAAGCTTGGTTACTCGGCTCTGAAACTTGGCTACTTTGCTCTGAAACTTGGCTACTCTGCTTTGAATCATGGCTACTCTGCTCTGAATCTTAGCTAATCTGTTCTGAAACTTGGATACTTTGATCTGAAACTTGGCTACTCTGCTTTGAAACTTGGCTACGGCTAATCGTGTTGCAATAGCAGAGTGCACTGGTGTCTCCACAATTCAAGTGCTCAAATGATGCATAGGTTCGTACTGGTCTGCATCGTGGCAGCACTAAAGTTTGGGAGATGGCGTCGGGTAGGTGTACTTCGGCAGAGCAGCTGTCAGACAGCCGACTAGCAACGCTAGCCAGTCTGCTCCTCGCTGTCCTGCAGCTCGGCTCATGGAGAGCAGGTGTCAGCAGCCGGCTGCCGCCCATGTTCAATAATTATTAATTCACACTGGAAGCATCGAAGTCTGGCATCTGTGTTTCGTATGGTAGCTGAAATTGGCCTGCAAATGGAGTGAGCAGGCAGGCCACATGACTTGGCAGATTCGGCCCGGTCCTCGAATGTGGGCGGTGTGGTCGGCGCACGGTGAGCCAGGCTGACGGTGAGTCACTCAATAGGACTCGATGGAGTCCAGTCTGGAAAGGCAATATGGAGATTGCCGCAAGTGATGGCCGACCGTGCTCTTTTCGTGATGACCTGCCGTTGACCTTTGGTGCCGATTGGGACGGCAGACGGCCTGGGATATTGATAGTATGTTCAGTGGATGGTGTTATGCCAGTGTGGTTTTGAAATTGCGTACTGCTGCTCTTTCTAGACTAGCATAAAGCCGAGGACGAGTCACTGCGAAATAAGAAATACACAGGTGCCCGAGAGGAAGGATTTGTATGTATATTTTTATGAAAATCCACTAAGAGACATAAAACAATGTTTAGCAATGTTAGTTCAAAACATTCAATCCAATGTCCAATGTTCATGCCATGCTGTCATGGATTTACCCAAGAAGCCCACCACTGTGCAAAAACAAAACATTTGGTGCTGCACAGTGGCGAAGCCAATACTTTTATAAGGCGGGTGCGGACCCAAAAAAGTATGAATAAATGGGGAAAGCTTTCGTCGTGAAAAGCGCACCGAAAATTGAGGTTTTGCGTAGTTAAAATTTCAAAGTTTACATTTTCATCTAGTGTATTTTTGGTTGCTAGGGCGGAACCGACGGGAATCCTCCCCCCCCACCCCCTTCGCCGCGCCTATGGTGTTGCATGACAACACGAAAAAGGTGTTGGAAGCGAACACCGTGGCATCGTGGTATCCAGTGCAATATGACGCTAATGCATTTGAGAGACATTGTCAACAGTGTTCGGTAAGTCGCTGCGAAGCTGAGCAATCATGCTCTGAGCTGCCAACAGACGGGTGGTCCGCGCCGGCGACACCCTCCGCCAGCCAGCGTCCTCGGTCGTCGTCCATTGAGCGCGTGACCTGTCGCCGCCAGGTGGAGGACATCGAGTCCAAGCTGGACCAGCTGCTGGACATGTACGTGGAGGACCGGCGCCGGCTGCAGGCGGTGCTGCCGACGTCGCCGCCGCCGCAGCCGCCGCCCGGGCGGCCCGAGCTGACCGGGCCGCCCGTGCCGCCGCCGCAGCCGCCGCCGCCGCCGCCACCGCCCAACTGCTTCCCCCTGCCCGGCCTCATGCCCAAGTCGATCCTGGTGGACAAGATGGCGTCCGAGCCCACCACGCCCATCTACAAACTGCAGCGACTGCCGCCCATAGCGAGAGGAAACAGCGACGTCTCGCAGAGGGTGAAGAAGAAGGTGACGCTCAGGTGGGTAGCGCTACGGGTAGCCGCGCAAGTTGTTACGAACACGTGGAATTTGACCACACAAGAAGTGACGCTATTTTTCCCCAAGTGCGAATATTTCCTTGTCAACGTTCGGATAGTGGTAGTTCGATGGTTGCTGAATATTACTGGTTGCTGAATGTTTGCTGAATGTAATGGTACGTTCACGTTGATTTCCCAGCCAGAATGGAAGATTTCAGCTTATACAGCCATGGTGTAACAGGGTATTTATAATTGGGTGGGTGGGGTGCAAAATACTAATCTTGCATACGAAATGCAAGAAAACATCATGTGTGTTTTGCTCGCCTATAAGGGAGGGGTGATGATGGTGGCGTGATACACGTATTTTCATAACCACCCCATGTTGCACCCATGCAAACGACCCAAAATACAAAACGATATCACGCGTTAACAAATGCAGATTCATTCTACATACGGCCCGGCTAGATCCAAAACACAGGTACGCTTCGCCTCGAAATGTCGGTGATGTTGAGGTCGCACTCAAGCCTGGTCCGCCTCAATTACAACTGTCTCGGATGTGCCAAGGCCAAAGGCCCGCACTCAAAGCCCATGCATATCGTGCGCTGCGGTAATTTCCCGCCTGCCAGACCAATCCTAGAATATGCATGCAGCCGGCCAGGTATACTTTATTCTCGGGAAAGGCTGGCGCTCAGCATTATTCAGTCGCCTCAAGAAAATTGTCGCTGCAAATTCAGGCCAGCGAAATGCGATTCCGCGGCCGTTGGCACACATCGGCCTCAATTCGCCACAGCAGGCTCGGGAACAGCATCAGCCACAGCAGGCTCGGGAACAGCATCAGCCCGAGCCCAGTAAGCAGCGGCGTCGACGCGTTACTACACTCGTCTGCGTCAAAGGCGGGTTCAGGAATTCTCATGGGGGAGGGGCACATTTCCTTGGGGGCGCCTTAGGCGAAAGGGTTCGCTGAAAACGGGGGGGGGAGTTCCACTCGAACATAATAAGGTTTTTCCTCTGAAAAAGGCGCTTTTGGTTGACATCTGTTGGGAACTCCGTTGAGAACTGGGGAGGTGGAGGGGGGGGGGGGGGCACTCAAGCCTTCCTGAATGGACGCCTTTCCTGGCCGGCGGTGGGGGTTTGGAACACGCCCCCAGTGCCCCTCTGCACGAGCCCCAGGTCTACGTTTGTAATTTGATTTGACAGCCTGGAGGTGCGGCGTCTGAGCCCTCGCATCAGCATGTTTTGCCGTATGAGCTTACTTGGATGTCGGCAACGCTCCTCGAAACTGCTTCGAATTCAGCCAATCATTTGAAGACATGTATTCATACTGAATAATTGTTTAAAGGTTGGCACACATCGTGGGTATTTTGCTCGAAGGCTAGAGATCACACGGTTCCCACTCGGTCTGTCAACTCCTGAACTTACAGGAGAGGAAAAAAGAAATGAATCGTTCAAGATAAAGTTGCTCGCACGTTTGATGTACAAGATTGTGAGGCACGGCACACAAAAGCAGACAAAATATATTTTAGTAGAACGACTGGGAACAGTTGCCCGATGCACCGTGACAGAGTGGCGGCTTGATGGTTGAGTGCCGGTGACAGGCAGACAGTGCCAGGTGGGGTGGGCACGCATTAAAGCAGACTCTGTTTGAAGTAGACAACTACTCTGAAAACATACTGGCAAGAAATCGTCCGCTGAGACGTGCAGTGTCGCGGTTGCCTGCAAAAGCCGCCAGACACGGGTACGCAGGTGAGCAGAATTGTCGAGGAAGACGTGCTACAGAAGAACGTCAGCTGCGCTATGGGGTACGTTTGAGATTGGGTCAGTTAGTGTCATTAGGAAATGAAATATACATAGTGATAATACACTACAGTAATGTGTTGCGCTTCGTTGAGTAGCTTAATATCAGGTTATTGCAAACTTCGCTTAATGGATTTGGTTCACGTTCTGCCGCCTCACTATAAAGAAAGAGAACCGGTTGTGACCTGCTGGACTGACTTCGAAGCTGGCTCTCCGACATATGAGTGGATGACTTCAACATGGTAGCATTTGACTAGCAATGACCAATGTGATATGGCGATCTTGACCGTTAAAGTGGTCATGTGAGACCTATGTAGTTGCTTCCAGCGTGTTCAGTACAGGCGGAAGCATTTGTGGTAATTAATTCGAACGAACATAAACTCGTCGCTGAATGCTAACACGAATACCAATACGTCTCTGGAGAATTCGTATACGAATATGAATGCGACGTACGTGCTTGTTTCCCAAAATGCCTCTCCATGGTCTTGAAAATACCAAAGGACATCCAGAGTCACCTTTGTTCAAGATATACCGATATATGCGCAGAGGAAGGCAACCTAAGCTGTATAAAGCATTGGGATTTGCAAATTCGGTGCCTCGCAAAGCACAATATTCCACCCAAGCGAAAACGCAAGATGGTCAAGGCTCATGTCATTCAGGAATGGTCTGGGTGCACACTTTTCTTACGCTTGCTGATTAGCCACTCTGATATTTTGTGACGACCGATAGGCTGTGAAAAACGTTGATTGGCTAGATCGCCGTCTATAATTTTTGGTGATTCTCTTGTATAAATATGTTCTCTATATAACTGATTAAGCAGGAGCTTGCGGCGCTCATACACAGGTATTTTGATAGCTGAGGCTTGGAGAGACGACAGTCTAGGGGGACAAATCTTTACTTTTCACAATTTTGGGTGGACACGCCCCCCCCCCCCCAGCCTCCCCAAGATATTATGCTCATGATGACAGGGAACAGTTGCAGGTAATGCAAGTTCAAGCAGGCCAGATTTCTCAAGTCTATGGCTGGGCGCGAAATGTTCCTGGTAGTCGATGCAACTGAAAACTCAACTTAACCACTAACGAAGTGTATGGCCGTAGTCAGCAGCTAATTAAGTTCTTGATGAAGTTCCGAAAGTCGCTTTTCTAATCGTCTTGTAAAGCAGATCTTGGTCAGCCTGCACGTTTCCAGCGACAACGTTTCCAGTGACAACGTTTACAGCGACAACGTTCTCAGCGACAACGTTCTCAGCGATAACGTTCCCGCACGCACGCGTCGCGCGTGCACGAGGAGACCGACAGGAGGGGAGGGCCATCTCAGCGGACTGTGTCGCCTGACTCTGGTGGTCGGACGACGAGCGGACCGGTGCCGGTGTCGGCGGTGACCAGCCGCGCTCAGCCGCGCTGCGCAGTGTCGCTGACGGACGGAACCGCCGCTGCCCGTCACGAGGCTCCAGCGGTGACAGCTCGACCGGAAGTGCATCGTATCCGGTCCCCAGCGGGCGGGGCGCGGCCGCACCAGTCGCATGTTTGTAGACTGCCCTGTGGTAGAGTTAGGTCGGGACGACTGCCGACGGGATGTCGACACGTCAACACGACACAACACGTCGTGTTGTGTCGGCCGTCTGCAAGTTCTGACTGAGGCATGATTGTCGGTACGAGACCATGACAGCAAACCTTGGACAGCAGAAGACAAATGGAGGCACGAACCAGTGATCTTTATAGATTGCGTATGTTGGTGTGTCTTCTTTACTGCTCGAGTTTCTAGGCACATAATCGTCCTGCTATGCCTTTGCGGCGGAGAGTGGCGTACGGGTGGGGGTGGGAGGCTGTTGGCACATACCATCTTTCTCGGCATCGTGAGTTCAATATTTTTGGCAAAGAAGTTTGGCTATGGCATCAACTTGAATACGAGTAGATGTTTAGTTGCTTTAACTGATGATTACCATAGACACCTTGTACCTTGTGCATGCTATTGCAACATGCATACAGCACCTGATGCTGTTTCCATAGCTTTCTTCAATTCATATTGAACTTTTGCAACTGTTTAAATCACTTCCTAAAAGTTGATTGTCATAAAGCAGAATCACACGTTGCATGTTTGATGCGAGTGTCCTGCAATTAGGTTGACGATAATTTCCTTTCACTTTCAGTTGTCTGGCGAGCCGGTTCGAATGAACACACGGTGACATTGAGTTGGAAGTTGTGTTGTTCAAGCGTGTTCTTTCCCGGAAAGCAGATATGTCAGTGTAACATTTAGAAGCGATATTGCTGCATTGGGTTTCAATCTGAAATACAATGTGGGATACGTTAATGACTGTGTGTGGATACGCAATCCACAGACACTCACATACGCACACTTTTCTTCCACCCTGGGCGTGTGCCAGCCTCCCCGACAGAGGTGCTTAGCACCTGGTGCTAATCCGAATGTCTTATTTCTAGCGCGCTGTAAGGGTTCTAGCATGACCACAGCACCTTGGTGCAGGTTCCTATACGCTGCCACGGCGTAATTTGACATTCACCTGGGATGGAAAATCCTCTGAGTGTGGAGGTGCATGCAGATCGTGTGCTTACACGTGTCAATCGTGGAACAATGCTTCCAGTGTATCGCAATAAGCACAGGCCACCGAACCTAAACAGTAGACAAGGACTAGTATGCTCAGGTTTCGTTATTTCCCCTCGATCCTAATGTCATATGAAGGATACGCTGGAATTTTCATGTTTTACGTAATATAAGTATGTGTTATTACGTTTTCACCTTCCTGATGTTTTCAAATCTACTTTTTCTATGATAGACGCTCCCTTATCACACAGATTTAATAATTTCATTGCAATTATTTGAATAAAGTTCACATGCATTGTGGTCTCAATCAAACCAGACAGTGGAACTTTCGTCCTCGGGCTTCCAAGACCGCAATAATCACAGAAAATATAACCACCACTGAACAGACGTTGGGAAAGTACCCACAAGTGATTTTTCCAGTCATACAGTAATTGCACTAGAGCTCATAAAAATGCATCCATCTTATGCAGAAGTGTTGGAATGTTCCGCTACGCCGGCTAGTGACCAACGGTATCGGCATTATATTTCAACGCCGTCTCAATTTTGGCTATCCAGAAAAAAAATCAGTGTCAAATGGAAGGTCCTGCGTGCCTCTGGATGTGGCAGAAAATAACGGCTGATGGCATTACCAGTTGGTGTCCTTGTGTGACGTCAATCGACGTCAATCCTTGACGTCAATCGGCTTTTTTGGTTTTGTGGTCATCCTAGTGTAATTTCATGCGCCAGATTGGAGCTCACCAGCCATGTCCAGCGGAGATGGTGTCTATAAGGTGGAGATTCTCCACCCCATATAATCCAAGGGGACACTTTCATTCTCACATTACCGCCATTTTATGAACTTGCTTTGTTGTTGATTGGGTAGCCAAGTCCAAAATCTCAGACCAATGCAATTCAATTATCCGAACTTGAGCTACTTGAGCCGAGTCTTAGGCCGATGATCTGACATCAAGCGAGACCAGACGTTTCCCAGAATATTACGAGCTGATCAAGAAAAAGTGGATCAGACTGTATCTCTTGCTGCAGGACCCCACTGTCTCGCATTGGTGAACCTCGGCATTGTGTTGAAGGACCATGTTGTTTGTGTTGCAGGACACCATTGCCCTCTGTTTCAGGAGTTCACTTTCCTGTGTTGCAGGTTCCCAATTCCCGGTATTAAAACCCAGTTACCGGTGCTACAGGCACTCACTGCCCGGTGTTGTAAGCCCCATTGCCCGGTGTTGCAGACACTCGCTGTCCGGTGTTGTAAGCCCCACTGCCCGGTGTTGCAGACACTCGCTGCCCGGTGTTGTAAGCCCCACTTCCCGGTGTTGCAGACACTCGCTGCCCGGTGTTGTAAGCCCCACTGCCCGGTGTTGCAGACACTCGCTGCCCGGTGTTGTAAGCCCCATTGCCCGGTGTTGCAGACACTCGCTGTCCGGTGTTGTAAGCCCCACTGCCCGGTGTTGCAGACACTCGCTGCCCGGTGTTGTAAGCCCCACTGCCCGGTGTTGCAGACACTCGCTGCCAGGTGTTGTAAGCCCCACTGCCCGGTGTTGCAGACACTCGCTGCCCGGTGTTGTAAGCCCCACTTCCCGGTGTTGCAGACACTCGCTGCCCGGTGTTGTAAGCCCCACTGCCCGGTGTTGCAGACACTCGCTGCCCGGTGAGACGGAGCCGCTGCTGACGGTGCCGTCCAGCTTCGTGGAGGTGCCCGAGGCGTTCCAGGCGACTCCGCACGTGACGGTCGAGAACGAGCTCAGTTTCCCCAACTCGGTCATGGACTCTGACTCGGGTGAGTGGACACTGGCCGGCCGCTCCGGCGCGCGACCGACGCGCGGGTAGCCGGCAACCGACGCGCGGGTAGCCTGCAACCGGCGCGGCGGGGTAGCCGGCGACCGACGCGCGGGTAGCCGGCAACCGGCGCGGCGGCCAGGCATTCCCATGTGTCCGTTGTGAAACGCAGTGGCTGACGAGGCTATGGCGGCGCGATAGCCTCGTCGGCTGATGACGCATCTGTGGTCAAGGCTGCGCGTATCTGGTCGATGTCTCGCCTCACTTGGCATCCCCAGACTGGACGCACTCGTCGAACCTCGTTTATTTCACGATTGGTTTCACAGCGTTCTTGATGTGCACAGGCACGATTGGGGTGGTCCGCTGACAGTACAAAAGACAGCGTCAGATATTCGTTAAACGTGTCGGCATGCATAGCGGAGGAAAAGGAAAGCGCAATTGTAATAATGCACTGACGCAGCGTCACACCCTTGTATAGCTTCCCCATCTCCTCAGTCACACATGTTTACCTGCTCCTGGACTCTCAGCTTGCCTGTGATAGGCGGAGGTCGCGGCCGGGATTTAGCTGCACCACAAACATGAGTATGACCATAGCTCTGCCTCGTATCGGCCGCGTTCAAACACAGTAATAGTCATTGGCTTCCAAAAATGAAATATGATGGTCGGAATTATTTTGCTTGTTCGTCGAAAATTGAAATTGTGACAGATTGGAGGTTATTCGTGTCGGAGAATATAAATACTTGTCTTCTACATAGCCTAATAAACATTAAGGAAGCCGGTCAAGGAGTTCATCGTGTTCCAAGTATTCCTTAGACTATTGAAATGAAATGAGTGTATAGTACTAGGAAAACGATGTTAATTAATGCGTGAACATACTGCTGCAAAATGTACCGTTTACACACACACATATATATATATATATATATATATATATATATATATATATATATATATATATATATATATATATATATATAAAGCGCCAGTTACCATCTATCCATGATGAAACCTGTTTTCCATAGGTGTCCATTGACACATGAACCAAAGGATAGTGATGATGCCTACAGCTTCTCCACACTAGTGCTTTCACTCACAAGCTCAAGTTAACCTGGACCACCACAAGACGCGGACTATCTATTAATAACGATGGTATGAACCTATTATATTTTCACTGGAAAATGGCTTGACCTAGGAGTGCACTTGCTGCGATTTCCCCATAAACGCAGACCTCGCTGAAGCCTCCATACGACCAAGTTTCGAAACCTGTTTTCTTGTAGATGCTATTTACTTATTCACTTGAAAGCGTGCGCAGGACATTTGCGAGCCATGCACTGCAGGCTGTCTGCGGCACGCACTGTGTCGGGCTGCTGGCACGAGCTGCAAATAGTCACGAGCCATGCACTGCAGGCTGTCTGCGGCACGCACTGTGCCGGGCTGCTGGCACGAGCTGGAAATAGTCACGAGCCATGCACTGCAGGCTGTCTGCGGCACGCACTGTGTCGGGCTGCTGGCACGAGCTGCAAATAGTCACGAGCCATGCACTGCAGGCTGTCTCCGGCACGCACTGTGTCGGGCTGCTGGCACGAGCTGCAAATAGTCACGCCTAACATAAGCAACGCAGGCTGTCTGCGGCACGCACTTTCGGGCTGCTGGCACGAGCTGCAAATAGTCACGAGCCATGCACTGCAGGCTGTCTGCGGCACGCACTGTGTCGGGCTGCTGGCACGAGCTGCAAATAGTCACGCCTAACATAAGGCGTGAACACCAAACACTGCAGGCTGTCTCGGCACGCACTGTGTCGGGCTGCTGGCACGAGCTGCAAATAGTCACGAGCCAGCACTGCAGGCGTCTCCGGCACGCACTGTGTCGGGCTGCTGGCACGAGCTGCAAATAGTCACGAGCCATGCACTGCAGGCTGTCTGCGGCACGCACTGTGTCGGGCTGCTGGCACGAGCTGCAAATAGTCACGAGCCATGCACTGCAGGCTGTCTCGGCACGCACTGTGTCGGGCTGCTGGCACAGCGCAAATAGTCACGCTCTAACATAAACGGAACACACGCAGGCTGTCTGCGGCACGACTGCGGGCCACAAATAGTCAGCCAGCCTGCAGGCGTCGCGGCACGCACTTGTCGGGCCTGGCAGAGCTGCAAATAGTCACGCTCAACATAGAGCGTAACACAACACTGCAGGCTGTCCGGCACGACTTGTCGGGTCGGCAGACTGCAAATAGTCACGAGCCATGCACGCAGGCGTCTGCGGCACGCCGTTCGGGCTGCTGGCACGAGCTGCAAATAGTCACGAGCCATGCACTGCAGGCTGTCTCCGGCACGCACTGTGTCGGGCTGCTGGCACGAGCTGCAAATAGTCACGAGCCATGCACTGCAGGCTGTCTCCGGCACGCACTGTGTCGGGCTGCTGGCACGAGCTGCAAATAGTCACGAGCCATGCACTGCAGGCTGTCTGCGGCACGCACTGTGTCGGGCTGCGGCACGAGCTGCAAATAGTCACGAGCCAGCACTGCAGGCTGTCTCCGGCACGCACTGTGTCGGGCTGCTGGCACGAGCGCAAATAGTCACGCTCTAACATAAGAGCGTGAACACCACAACACTGCAGGCGTCTGCGGCACGCACTGTGTCGGGCTGCTGGCACGAGCTGCAAATAGTCACGAGCCATGCAGCAGGCTGTCGCGGCACGCACGTGTCGGGCGCGGCCGACTGCAAATAGTCACGAGCCATGCACGCAGGCTGTCTCCGGCACGCACTGTGTCGGGCTGCTGGCACGAGCTGCAAATAGTCACGCCTAACAAAGAGCGTGAACACCAAAACGCAGGCTCGCGGCACGCCTGTGTCGGGCTGCTGGCAGGTAAATAGTCACGCTCAACATAAGGCGTGAACAAACTGCAGGCTGTCTGCGGCACGCACTGTGCCGGGCTGCTGGCACGAGCTGCAAATAGTCACGCTCTAACATAAGAGCGTGAACACCACAACACTGCAGGCTGTCTCCGGCACGCACTGTGTCGGGCTGCTGGCACGAGCTGGAAATAGTCACGCTCTAACATAAGTCCAGGCTGTTTAGCTAGAGCACCTTAGACCACGCTTAGTGCTGACACCAGCCATTTCGCCTGATACTAGGCCTGGCTGTCGCTGCTATTGGATGGCTTCTTCCAATTTGTACGTGGCAGGTCATATTATCGGCCTGTCGCAAGCCCCAGCATTGAGTCCTGGTTAATTTATATATATATATATATATATATATATATATATATATATATATATATATATATATATATATATATATATATATATATATATATATATATATATATATATATATATATACTTCTTTCTAGATATAGATATCTTACATCAATGCTTTCCCATTATTGGCGGTAGTGGTGTTTTGGTTCTGCTGTAGTATTATTTGCCTATTCTATCCTGGCATTTTTAATCCGTGTGTCTGGAGATAGCTTTTTTCTCTTTTTTAATTTTTTTAAATACATTTAATCCGAGTTCTTGCTGGGGTGGCTTTATGAACCAGGGTCCTATCGCTAAGCAGAGCTTGTTGCGTGAACTCCGGCCCCACCACCCGATCCATGAATTCCAGTTCAACGGCAGAATTTTGACCGAAAGTTTAGCGTGCCGTCAATGCACCGACACGGCCGCCCGATAGCTCGTCCCCGGCCTTATCGGGCCAGCTGCCAACTGACCCTCCCAGCCGGGGGCTAAATGCGAGCGCGTGAAGCGACTCGAACCCTGTGTTGCCAGGACAGGGGAGACCAGTGCAGGCCAGCGCTCAAGCCAACTGAGCTACCGGAGCGGCAAAGTAGCTTGCCAGTAATTAAAAAAATCAAGGACCTACGGCGTGAGACCATTTTGTTTGCGTATTGTGAAAGAAAAGGGTTTCGGGTTTCAATTGAATTATCTTGGATTTATTCACATTCTAAATGGCCAAAGGTGAAATATCACATGTTTTCTTACCTTCTTTTTGTTACGAAATTGTCCTTGCGGACCCCTCCTAGGAAATTGTCCTTGCGGACCCCTCCTAGGAAATTGTCCTTGCGGACCGCTCCTAGGAACGTTTCTTTCGGAACCCCGATAATCATGGCGCACCCTAAATATGTCGGCTAAGTTAGCCTGTCTTACCTAGCTAAGTTAGCCTGTCTTACCCCGAACCCCGATAATCATGGGCCACCCTAAATATGTCGGCTAAGTTAGCCTGTCTTACCCAAATTAGGGCCACCTAAATATGTCGGCTAAGTTAGCCTGTCTTAGGGTGTATTAAATGTTTACCTATGCCGTGGCAGTGCCCTAGGTCGAGTTAATTCAGATCAAGTGGTAAATCGTTGAAAATGCCCAGCGAAAATACATTCACATTCCGTATCTCCAATCCATGTAGTACATCACGAAGAACAAATGGACTTTGGACCTCATATACTAGTATGCGAGGTGGGTATGAAGTTAAGAGGTCAGTCGTTGAAAATGCAACAATTTTATCCGTGTATGGTTTGTCCGTATGACATATCATGAAGCGCATTTAACTTAGTCATGTTCATCCAGCTCAAATCAGGTCAGCTGTTCCATTTTTTGCTTGCAGTCTTCTGTGTCTGAACCTTTTCCGCCGATCTTACCTTTTCAACGTGGAAGCAAGCCTGCACTTGTGAACTTCCATAGCTGCACGCTAGTATCTACGCTGGAGCACAACAGAGATGCCAACTGTTGCAGCCAACCGAGTTGAAACGTGCTCAGTGCATAAATGTTCTTGTTTGTTTTTACTCGAACTGTGTGGATGCATCAGGCTGATGTAGACACAATAAGCTGGACGAATTTAATTCACCAAAGGCTTTCGGCAAAGCCGCCCTAATTTGCCAGCCCCGACACGAAGAATTGAATGCCTGGTCTTGGCTGTGGGAGCACAGCATCATCGCCGGTTAAATGGCCTGGTCTTTGGCACAGCACCAGCGCTTGTAAAATCATGTGACACACAGCAATCATCAGATGTTATCAAATATCAAGTTTGTGGGCGCAACATAACCGTACCAGTCCAGGCGCCATAAAGTCCAAATAACAACGAAGTATCGAGTTTTGAATCTTTTACACCAATTTTGCCGGTGACCTTCCATGCATGGCTACGGACAGTCTCTCTGTGAAGGGAGGCATGCTTGGTGAAAAGAGCTTATCTCGTGAACATGAAAACCTCGTAATTTGGAATAGTCTTGCCGAAGAAAAGTAACTTTTCTTCGACTTTCTAGTGTTGTTGGAACACCGCTAAGGGTCTCTATTTGTACGAGGTGCTTTTTCAGACACAGACGTGTAGTGTTTCACTGTATATATCCCAGATGTCTTGCTGATGCCGACGTGTATCTCTTTTCAACAAGGACAGTGTAAAAATTGGCAGCTGGCGACAGATAAAATGACTACAATAGTTGTACGACCCACTCTTCTTTCTGCTTCATTTCCGAGGCGACACAAAATGTTCGATATTCATCTGTGTCCATATCTCGCGAACCACAAAGTGGTCATATCACATCGGCCACGGCCAAATCACAAAGAGTGAGCGTCCCGTCAGCTCATTTGCCTAGGTATTGGTGAGTATGCTAATGACTTGTGAATTCCAGTCATAAAGAGTGACACTTCACACGTCAGCTCATTTGCCTAGGCATTGGTGAATATGCTAATGACTTGTGAAATCCAGTCACAAAGAGTGACACTTCACACGTCAGCTCATTTGCCTAGGCATTGGTGAGTATGCTAATGACTTGTGAATTCCAGTCATAAAGAGTGACACTTCACACAAATAAATATAACTAAAACAACACCGTTAATGCTCCAGCCACTTTTGAATTCATATATCTATAAATACTCACACTTGCATCAATTTTGCGATATCTTGAAAGCAGGCTTGTAATTGGAAGCAGATTAAGAGACGTGGAGTGTGTAGAAGAGCAACAATAAAGTGTTTTTTGCCACTTGGTTATTCTGGGATCCGAAAGAATATTTGTGTTTTAATCAAGTTAGTTTGCCTAATCATACACTTTGCATCCAGCTACTGACATTGAAGTAACTGCGAGACCGAAATACGATCCTGGATAGGTGATTAAGATGGAGCTACTGACTGCATTCAACATTTTTGTATTCTAAAAAATGAGCTAATTATTCATCGCAAGATGCATAACACAGTGCTGCGGCACCATTTGCTCCATATAATATGTTGTTTTATAAAACAACTGTGTGCAAAATACCGCTATCCCCTACCCCTGTTCCACGTTGTGCTGCCGATATCCGAGAAAGACATAGGCGCATCCATTTCACCCCATGGTGCAGTACTCGACTTCACCACCAAGCATCCGTCCTGACCTGACCTGACCTGATCTAACCTGACCTCTGACCGTTTGCATGTATCACCAGTCTGCACGCCGCCGCTAGAGGCCACGGAACTTATACTGGATGCTGTAAATAAGGCCACTTTATGGAGCGAGTGGCAGCTGCAGGTCTGACACAGGTATTCCGGCCGTGTGCTTGTCGTGGCTCGCCTTGTGGTCGGTAGCGGGTAGCGCTTTGGTCGCCTTGTGGTTCGTAGCGGGTAGCACTTTGGTCGCCTCATTGTCGGCAGCGAGTAATGCCTTGTGGTCGCCTTGTAGTCGGTAGCGGGTAGCGCCTTGTGGACGCCTTGTAGTCGGTAGCAGGTAGCACTTGTGGTCGCCTTGTGGTCGGTAGCGAGCAGTCACCAGCCACCGTGGATGCACCAACCAGCACACCCCTCTAGTCACCGTAGCTGATCGGCCCGCACTGGAAGTTCGCACAGATGTGCCTCGGTAGCTCGCGCTGCCTGACTGGGTGTTGGTCACGTGGTGGTGAGCCGCGCATGTCTCTGCTCTGGCTTGGAATGGTGGTTGTGTTGTTGTCGATGTGGCGCCGAGACAGTTGCGGTGGGGCAGATCGGGTACCGCCGCGACCTCCGGCCAGGTCGCCCCCGACGCTGGCACCAGCGTGTTAGCTTGCTGTGGCCGTGGCGCTGACTCGAAGTGGTGCGAGTGGCCAGAAATGAAGGTGCTGACTAGAAGAGTCAGGGAGGCTTACGTGCTCAATAAAACCCGTAGAGTGCGTGAAACTACTATACACCTCTACACAGATGAGGATCGCTTCAAGCAGGGAAATGTAGTAGAGTTTGGAGGAGCGCCGGCTCACCCATCTGCACACACATGCAGCGTTGCCTACCGTGTGTTACGTTGAAGCATTGCATGCCCGTCCGGTAACGAAATTTCGTAATGACACGTCCATCAAGGATATATATATATATATATATATATATATATATATATATATATATATATATATATATACATTGCGCGTCGGAGGCGCGATAATGCCCTCGTGTGCGCCACTGCCCAGCTGTTGCTGAGTCGGGTGGCTCCCTGCCACAGCATGCGGTGGATGGTTGTTGGCGAACCTCTGGCGCAGACTTGCTTGTTGTGGTCTTGTAGCGGCTTACCTTTCATGTCGACGGCTAGGCAACTGTGGGCCAGAAAATCCGTCCCTAAGTTTGGAATCAACTCCTATGAGGAGAAAACGTTAGTGACGCGGAAGATCCAGCGAAACATGCGCTCGGAACCTATGCGCAGTGTGTGACAGGGAACGCAGGTCCGAATAAGAGGCGAATTGACGACCTGCCAGGCGTAATATGAATCCTGAGTTGGCGGGCCCGGGAGAAGCCTCCGGCTGGTTGAAGGATTAAGGACGCCAATCCGGGTGCCGGTATCCACCAGAAACCGCTCTCCTAATGCTGAGTCGTGGACGAAGACTAGCTGCACCGAGATGAAGGAGGGCGCAGCGACACATGACGCAGTCTGTACCGACCCGCTGAGATAAGCAACCAATCGCAAGGCGCAACACAATTGCGAGCCGCCGAGCCAAACTTGGTGCGGTGTCAGCAGTAGTGAGGCGCCGGGCCAGCGCCGGTCGTCAGATGGCTGGAGACCGGTGCACGGGAGGCAGTGGTGCGATGATCTGCTTTGCCGCCGGGATGATCGCCGGCGGCGAAAGTGACGGTCAGCGGCGGCGTGCGGCAATCTTCGGCTGCGTGTTGCTGAGCGAGGTGCTGCACTGCGACAGTCGGGGCCGGAATGGCACCGTGCAGGTCAGCCACAGAAGCTTGGTGTCCGGGTGCGCTGCCGGCGGAGTGCCCGGAGTGTCGGAGTGCTTCCAGCCGCGGTGGGCTGTCCGGGGTCCAGCTGGCCGCAGCGGCAGCAGCAGCAGTGTGCCAGGTGCTGGGCACCGACCAGCCAGCCGCGGAGGCGGTGTTGCAGTACCGAGTGACACCCATGTACCAGTCGGCTGCCTGAGCGAGGACGTCTAGCTCCATGTCATCCGACAGGGGCGCCAGAGCAGTGCGTGCCGCTGTAAGCAGACGCTCTGCAGCTTACGCAAGAAGCTTGCGAAAGAGATTGCCGTCTGCCGGTGAATCATCTGTGGAGGAGATTGCCGCCTGCCGGTAGGTCGTCCACGGAGGAGATTGCCGTCGGCCGGTAGATCGTTCGCGGAGGAGATTGCCTCCAGATCATAGGGGGCGGGGAGGTCAAATCGATCCCCTCGCACTGCTAGAGTAAGTCGATAAGTATGCCTATCCCCTCCCCATCAGAACAACATGTGTGCGTGTAGCTCATATCAAGTTGATCGGTTCCCTCCTATTACACAAACAATAGCAATGCGGGCGCATCTATGCCCAGATATATGCTCACAGGCCATGCGGGAGGGGAGGGGCCAAGTAATGGGAGTGTAGCGGTAGTGTGCCATCCACCAATTGAGGTACCCGTGTTAAAACCCATGCGACCTTCCTATCTATAGCCACGAGGCGGTATGCCGAGCGTGCTCCAGGTACCCTGCGCCGACGGTACCGACCTTTGTTACGAGCAGCACTGGGCTATGCCCAATACTGACGCCTATTTGGAGAAGCTTTCACTCGAATTGACTCCAAGTGACGGCGAGAGACGTCCGTGCATCGCGTTCGGCGCGAACGACCATCGAACGCCAGGATATGGAAGCATCTCGCTGGCCGCCGCCCTCAATCCTGCCTTCGACCACGCAGCGAATGGCCTCCTGGATCCTAATTCCGTTGAAATGAATCGTTGGCCGTGATGAGATATTTATACGGGCGTGAAAGCTTTTACGGGATAAAGCTAAAATTAGGCTGACTTTCGAAGATGAAATGCGTCTGTGCCGGGACAGTTCTCGGCTCGAGCACAGTGCCAATCCGGCACTGAAGGCACGAATATCGACCGGAATTGGAGACCCGCACCCAAGCATCGGCTTACGGCCATACTTGTATGCGCATTGTATGATGATGATGGCATTTTTCCTGTCGCCCGCCCTTGGCGGCGGAGTCCGCGAGTTCATTTGCCAGCTGTGCCAATGGGTCAAACTGAGCTGGCCGATGTGACACGTGCCAATGGGTCAAACTGAGCTGGCCGACGTGACACGTGCCAATGGGTCAAACTGAGCTGGCCGACGTGACACGTGCCAATGGGTCAAACTGAGCTGGCCGACGTGACACGTGCCAATGGGTCAAACTGAGCTGGCCGATGTGACACATGCCAATGGGTCAAACTGAGCTGGCCGACGTGACACGTGCCGATGGGTCAAACTGAGCTGGCCGACGTGACACGTGCCAATGGGTCCAACCGTGTGGGTGGCGTAACCCGTGTCGATCAGTCCAACAGTGCTGGCCGTAATACTCGTGCCAGTGAGTCCAGCCAGCACCACAGCAGATGTCAACGGGTCCAACCATGGCACTTGTCCATCGGTCCAACTGTGTGGGCCGCATGGCGGATGTCCTCGCCTCCAGCCACGAGGGCCGGACACCTGTACCACCTGACGGGGTGTGGCACGCCAGCCACGAGGGCCGGGTACCTGTACCACCTGACGGGGTGTGGCACACCAGCCACGAGGGCCGGGTACCTGTACCACCTGACGGGGTGTGGCACGCCAGCCACGAGGGCCGGACACCTGTACCACCTGACGGGGTGTGGCACACCAGCCACGAGGGCCGGGTACCTGTACCACCTGACGGGGTGTGGCACGCCAGCCACGAGGGCCGGGTACCTGTACCACCTGACGGGGTGTGGCACGCCAGCCACGAGGGCCGGACACCTGTACTACCTGACGGGGTGTGGCACACCAGCCACGAGGGCCGGACACCTGTACCACCTGACGGGGTGTGGCACGCCAGCCACGAGGGCCGGACACCTGTACTACCTGACGGGGTGTGGCACACCAGCCACGAGGGCCGGACACTTGCATCATCACCTGACGACGGGGTGTGGCACACCAGCCACGAGGGCCGGGTACCTGTACCACCTGACGGGGTGTGGCACGCCAGCCACGAGGGCCGGGTACCTGTACCACCTGACGGGGTGTGGCACGCCAGCCACGAGGGCCGGACACCTGTACTACCTGACGGGGTGTGGCACACCAGCCACGAGGGCCGAACACCTGTACCACCTGACGGGGTGTGGCACGCCAGCCACGAGGGCCGGACACCTGTACAACCTGACGGGGTGTGGCACACCAGCCACGAGGGCCGAACACCTGTACCACCTGACGGGGTGTGGCACGCCAGCCACGAGGGCCGAACACCTGCATCACCTGACGGGGTGTGGCACGCCAGCTACACTGGAGACGGCGTCGCCATGTGGTCTTTCCCGGCGCATTGGCTAATGAATGTCAACTCCAGTCACCATTATTGGCCGAGATGATTACGGTTAATGTCACACAGAAAACCACTGAGTGGGATACCATGTGGCGCCAATGGCCTCCCGAGTGCTCGTGGACACCTTACCGAAACAGGAACAGAAATGTGTGGGGCATCCAAGTACAGCACACACAATGCAATGCGGGACGAAAACTGAGTTAAATGTAGGCATTTGGCGTCCACGATATCAATACCTACGGATCGTTCAATTTTCATTCATTGGGAGTGAGTGTTTGTCACATGTGTATTTCACATGAAACTAGTTTTTCTACGTGGGTGCAGTGTCGCTAAGTCGCTAACTTCACGATATAGATATGCTGCATAGTCCTAAAAACGCGAATATGTTAACTACGTGCATTGCTAATATTGATGGTGAAGAGGTAGCTAAAGAGGTAATGTTGATGATGCAAAAGGCGCAAAAGAAGAGTAGGAAAGCCAGCATGGCTTACACCAGATTTGACAAAAGCAATTAAGGCTAAGAAAGATGCATTTAGAGTATTTAAGGAAGCTTCAAATATAGTAAATCTAAGGTTGTATCAAAAAGCTAGAGACGCTGTGAAGCAGAAAACCAGAGCAGCAAAGCGAGCAAAAGAATTGGATTTGGCTAGGAACTGTAATGGGGACAGTAAAAAGTTCTTTAGTTTCTACAAGCTAAGTAAAGTTTCAAGCACAATTGGTCCACTGGAAGTAAATGGGATTATATTGAGTGAGGATGGTGAGATGGTTGAGGAATTGAGCAAGCAGTTTAAATCAGTGTTTACATTGGAGGATGTGACTAATCTGCCAACTGTGAACCACAGCTCAGCAACAGGTGATCAGTTACATGATGTTGATTTCATTGACAGTGATGTTGTTTTGAATTATGTCAGGAAAATAAAGCCAAACAAGACAGCAGGACCTGATGGAATTTATGCTAGGGTATTGCGGGAAGCTGAAAAAGAATTGGCAATTCCACTCAGAATAATATTTTGTAGACCAGTTTCACAAAATGAAATTCCAACCGATTGGAAAAGGGCAAATGTAGTTCCTATTTTCAAGAAAGGAGAAAGAGGGAAAGTTGAAAACTACAGGCCAGTAAGCCTCACATCACTAGTCTGCAAGGTACTTGAATCAATTATCAAGGATAAAATAGTTAGTTTTCGGGAAGCAAACAGAGTGATTCAAGATACTCAACATGGGTTTAGAAAAGGGCGATCGTGTCTCACAAATCTCTTGGACTTTTTTTTTTAATTTGCTACAGAACAATTTGATAAGGGAAATCAGGTTGATGTAGCATATCTTGACTTTAGCAAGGCATTTGACAAGGTACCTCATAAACGGTTAATGATGCAGCTTCAGGCCCATGGTATTGTGGGTAACATCCTAAAATGGATAGGGTTGTGGCTTTCAGATAGACAGCAGAGAGTGATGCTAAATGGTACAAAATCATCATGGCAAAATGTTCTTAGTGGAGTCCCCCAGGGGTCAGTACTGGGACCACTATTGTTCATTATGTTTGAAAATAACATTGAAAGTGGCCTAAGCAGTAAGGTTTTGAAATTTGCAGATGATTTGAAGGTCTTTAGGGCAATAACAGGGCACAATGAGCAGGTCTTGCTGCAGAAAGACTTAGACGAGCTTGTGAAGTGGTCCGAAAAATGGCAAATGAAATTTAATTTTGATAAGTGCAAAATCATGCATGTAGGTAGGCAGCATATCAAGGCTCCATGCTTGATGGGTGGCCAAGTACTATCTGTGACTCAGCAGGAGAAAGACTTAGGTGTTATTTTTAACACAAAATTGGGGGCATCAGAACAGACCAAAGAAGCCAGGAAGAAGGCACTAAGAATGCTTGGGGCAATAAATAGGAATGTATCATACAAAAGTGAGGAAGTCATCAGGAAACTTTATTGTGCATATGTCAGGCCACATCTGGAATATTGTGCCCAAGCTTGGTCCCCTAGTTATGAAAAAGATTGTTGGCTTTTGGAGAGAGTACAAAAGGGGGCAACAAAAATGGTGAATGGTATGGGCAACCTGGCATATGAGGACAGATTGAAGTAATTGAATATGTTTTCACTTAGATATAGAAGGCTGAGAGGAGATCTCATCGAGGTCTTTAAATTTGTTCATGGTCAGGAACAGGGTTATCTCAGGGAACTGTTTGAATTTAATAGAATTGATGCAATTAGAGGTCATCAATTCAAAATTACAGTTAATCACAGCAGGACAAGGTTAAGACAGTCCTTCTTCACCAACAGGGTAGTAGAACACTGGAACCAGCTGCCAGAAACCATTGTCAGTAGCAACACACTGAACATCTTTAAGAACAGCATAGGCAATCATTATAAGAATAGGGGGCTTGTTTTTCTGTATTCCAGGGAGAGTTGATCAACACATTTGGTGGACAACTGGTTCAGTGTACAGAGTGTAACCAAGAAGGGCCCTTGTGGCTCATAGTTGCACTGATCTTTTATGTCTTTATGTCTTTATGCCGTCATGAAGTTCGTGTTATAATAGCCAAACGTTATAAGAACCAAACGAAAAATGCTCAAGCTCAGCGAGCGCTGTAATCAAGGAGCAGGGTAAATATAGGCGTGTCTCGTACAACGCACGTGCAGCTCCATTAACTTTTAATACGGTGAAAGGTAGTTATTGGGATTTATGGGTGCGTCGACCATATCGTTGGTCATATTGCGCCCACATCTCGATAAATCTTAACTCGTTATTGAAGCATTCCCAAGAATAATGCATTGAGTAATCGTTCCATTTTTGGCATGTTAATGGCCTCGATTCCTATTTGTAAACAAAAGTGAAGAAGCTTACCATTATTCTCAATTGGAGACTCTTTATTCAGCTTTCCAGCATGCCTGGAAATATCAGCGACCTATCAGCCGTCCACAAGTGTCGCATTCTATCACTATCCTAACCTCTACACGAGCACAATACATGACATACTGTCAGACGTGCGAGGCATCGATGTTGTAAGGAAATCTTCGCATTTGGATAAGAACTCTCCACCAATATCAGCAATGATCTGAGAGTGCTCTGATGCATCAACATGTGTAGCTCCACCACTACTGCCAAGGCTGATGGCTCCGAGACGCGACATCAAGCCCAGGGTGTCTCTGGCTGAGCATTACATCATTATAGCGATCATTGGCGTCGGCCGGCAAGTCGAAATCGGATGTTTTTCATCTGCATCGAATTGCGGCAGATTTTGAGTTGTGACAAGTACGAATGCATAGACTGTCCCCGCGAATTGTTACTGAGGCATCCCAAGCCTGGCGGAACCGTCAACCGTCCAACCTTCAATCGTCGAAACGAAGTATTTTCGGATACGAGCCAGTGTTAAGTAATCGATGAAATATAGCAAGGTGAAACCTTAAGACAGTGCTTCTAAGTGAAGGCCGACTGCCCAGGATAGTTTCTGACCAGATACCAGTTTCCAGATAAGCTTTGGTCGTGCTGTCATGACGTTCTGTAGATAATTGGCACCGTGGGGGTGGTTTTTATGCCGTGCTACATTGGAGTGACCCATTTGTGCATTTTTGTGTCAGATCTTTAATTTCCGGGCATCATTCGGTGCTTTATCGTCATGCTGAGTTCAAACATACCGTTTTTGTCCCCAAATCATATTTTCGTTGCCCACCCGTCCATCTTAAAGTCACCAAGGTTTACGCCTTTTTCACTCTTCGCACTATCACTTTTATCGAGGGCGGCATTCCTTGTTAAGCACCTATCTGATATGTCGGTACATTGGTGTTGTACATATGTATCGCTTTTGGTGCCCATCATCCTCGTCGTTTTGCCACAACACTGGGCGGTATGCAATTACTTGATTGGTAGTTCATTAGCTGGCTCACAAGTGGCAGCACCGTCGCGCCGCAGTGAACAGAGTATTCGGCAACGATCGACCGAGTTTATGGATGCATGGGGGTCAGATACTGATGTCGATAGACATTTTGAGATGAAGGATGAGTGGATTCGCTGACAGGGATGATGAGCTGTGAGGTTCGTAGAGACGGTGCAGCAGAAGGTAACGGCTATCTATCATTATCGACGCATATCGACGCATCGACGCATTGTACTTGATGTTTTGAGCGAAACAATCCGAGTTCCAACATTTGATCAGCAGCTTATTGCAATCCAGCCACCGATATCTCTGCCATTCCCCTCTCACCCTCTCTCATCCACTCTCGCCTTCCCCCCCCTCCTTCTCTTTCTCCCCCCCACACTCCCCACCCTCCACGCATATCGACGAATCGAGCATCGGTGTTACGAAGAGTACACATTGCCACATAGATTCTGTCTGTCTGTCTGTCTGTCTGTCTGTCGGTCTGTCTGTCTGTCTGTCGGTCTGTCGGTCTGTCTGTCTGTCTGTCTGTCTGTCCGTCTGTCTGTCTGTCAGAACCTGGATGTACGGCGGCTGGAACGTCGCGTTCTGTACGCCAATCAGCTGCATGTAGTTGCCCGTCAAAAGGTTCAGATCAGGGATTCTGAAGTGCTGCACTTTTGAAACGAACGACCATCAACAAGCTGGCAGGGATTAAGCGTGGCCACGGAGTGACTTAGCGGCATATAATCACAAAATGTGATGTCATTGAAGATGTGTCACCTGATCTTGAGTCTGTAATAATGATGTCTTATTTACGTGCGATTCATATGTGACAATGTGTAATATGTGTAGCGTCCATGCTCTATACGTCGCCTTGAGAGGAGGATGGGAATGGTGGGAGAAAGGGAGGGAGGAAGGAGAAGGTGAGAGTGGATTAAAGAGGGTGAAAGAGAAATAGCAGAGATATTATTAATTGGATTTCAGCACGCTGTCAATTGAAGGTAAGCGTTTTGATTGATTCCCTCGGAACATCGACTAACCGCAAATACGTGGATAATGATATATAGCTATTACTTTCTGCTGCATTTTCTCTACCATTCTAACAAGTAATCACCCCTAGCAGCAAACCCACATATCTTCCATCGAAAAATATCTACCTGCATCAATATCTGACCACCCGTGCCTTTATAAACTCGATCAGTCGGGGCGGGTTGGCTGAGTGTTTAAGGTGTTGAGCTCTCGGTACCAAAGGTCCCGGGGAACACTCGCACCTATCGGGACATTTTCCAATCCCACGGCCCACCGGCGAAGCAGTGTGGGCGGCGCCACAAACCGTGGACGTGCATAAAGTGCGTCGTGAATCACCCAATACACAAACAAACTCGGTTGATCATTGCTGAATGCTTTGTTCACTGCGGTGCGACGATGCTGCCACCTATGAGTTAGCTTATGAACTACCAATCAAGTAGCTGCATACAGCCGAGTGTTGTGGCAAAATGACGGGGGTGAGTTACACCAAAAGCGGTACATATCTGCAACACTGATGCACCGACATATCCGATAGGTGTTTAGTCAGGAACACCGCCCTCGATGGAAGTGATAGTGAGTTTAGGGAATATAAATGGCATATTTAAACTGAACATAAAATACATCGAAGGTTTCCCGGAAATCGAAGATCTGAAACAAAAATGCAAAAGGGGTTACCCTGATGTTACATGTGCATTGAAATTACATCTGACGTAGTGACATAAAGCATGCCTGAGTTCGAACATGGCGTTTGCAGTGCCGGACAAGAAGTCAAGTTGACTCCTCACTATTTTTGTTCTGAGACAGGCAGAGGTATGCGGTTAACGGCGTGAGGTAGCCCCGTCCTTGAACCCTCCAGGCTCCAGAGCTACTTGGAACATTTTTCGTTTCCTTTTTATTTGGCCTTCCAGGTCACGTAAAAAATAGGTCAGTGTCGGGGTGTGGTAGGTCATTCGGTTCTCGACATAGTTTTGGGACTCTGATCGTGAAACAAATGCGATTTCGTGTTTCAATATCGTTGATATACTAACTGAAGACATATTCTAACATACTGGCATACATAAAGGTAAAAGTCACCAATCAGGTTCAGGTTAAGTACCTTGCCATAAGTCACGAACCATTCTGACGATTTACGAAACATGTTCGGTTCGAAAAATGTAATGAGTTTCACTAACGAAGCCCTTTTCCATTTTTTGAACATTTTTTATGATAAAACCAAAACAATTGAATTACTTTGGACATTTTCAACACAGGAAAAATAATTATAAACTTTCCAATCACGCTTAGAAATCCTAATCCCATCCAAAGTAAAATCCTCACACCGGGTTACCTGTTAAAGTGTTAAAAGTTAAAAGTGCTAAGTGCTGTTGGACTTGTGGATTCAGTGTGGCCACCAGCGCCTGGCCACCAGCGCCTCGCCACCGGAGCCCGGGCGGATCACGAACACACAAAGTTTCGCCTCCCTGACAATCTGGACCCACATATCCTGTGCAGCGGCGTCCTTGTTCGCTTTAGCTATTGAGTGGCTGCGAGCCGCACGCGCCGAGAAGTTTGGATCAAGACGTGGCCATACCGGCACATCGATCGAATAAGCAAGACGACTGAATTTTTGACACGAGCACCAGCGACGGAATTCGGTCTTGCTACAACTGCACGCGATTGAACGCTCAGCCACCCGGGACGTCTGGCCCTCCTGCTCTCTCCAGTCTGGATGATAGAGCGCGACCTCATTAATGGATGGGACGGCTCGTAAATTCCCAATCTGTGCGTTAAGAGTCGCACCGATTCCGCCCAACTTCTAATCGAGTTTGAGGCAGCTCATTCAAAGCGGGTGTGCCGATGTTCTGACAGACGATGTGCCAGGCTGGTGGCGTGCCGAATTCATCACCGGCGCCAACTCAGTGGCCTTGTCGGCCGCGTGGCTCCACGAAGTTCCCGCCGCCCTTCAGTGGTTCTCTGACACCCACACCGTCGTTGCCTACCCGTGTGACGTGCCACCCTGGCGTCCTCATCTCTTGATTTCTTGCATAGCCTGGTCGTGTCAGCCGTGATGCCCTCATTACCATCTTATCGATTCCGACGTCCTTCTCCCTACTAACTGCATGGCGATGTGATCCTTTCTTTTCCGATCCGATTCTTTGCCATCCTCTTTTAATCCGGATTTCTTTTCAATTTATGCACATCTTGTAGCATGTACGGCATGTATAAATATACATGAGCCTCTTTATTTCAAATATGATCCTTTTCGATAGAAAGTGATAGCTTAATTGAAACGATTACAGTATGTGATTTTGCCCTGGTATAAGGCTTTGATTTTCTCAAGCAGCCAGAAGGGAATCGCCCAACACAGTTAGTACAATACACTACAAACTGAAAAAAACGTATCGTACAATTAGTGACATTGGCATTCGCGGTGCTGACGAGAAAAGAGACCACTGATAACTGACAAATACCATATTCACTATGCTAGTCAGTTTGATAAAATTTAAACAGGCCGGTAGCGTTATAATTAGCGCTCGTATTCAAATTCGATTAAGGAAAACATCCGCCCCACCAAAAAAAATGTAATGCAGCATTAAAAGAACTGTACTGTGCAGCCACAGGTGGGGAGTGGAGAATGCTTAGCTATTGGCGCAATATAGCCGAAGCAGCTGACGAGCCCAAAAGTCCCGACTACGCACACAGATTGGAGAATGTCATGCGACGGCTATGGCCTATGCGACACCACCGCTGCTGAGATTGCCTGTGGGCATTGACTGATAACACCACATCAAACACACCATTTGCCACACCAGCGTTGACCTCAATCCTCTGCTAATCTGCACACAGTGAAGTGCCAGTGCAGTCCAACCGGACTTTAGCCATGTAATGAGTCTACAAACATAGACATAAGTGGACTCGCAATACCAGCCGCCATTCCAGGTCCGCTTCGAAGACAGTCGCCACGAAGAAACGCTTCGGTTAGAGCAGACTTCGGTTTCTTTATACGGATTTGACACCAATAATTGACATCTTGCTAGGGCGGCGGGTTGTTGCGACCACCGGAAGACGCATGATGGCGTTGTGCTTCATTCGCGTATCTTTTGTTGGAAAATGGTTCCCAATATTTTCTCAGGTCATTGATGTGCGACATTATTTCATTTTTGTATCGACCGGATCGTAATTTTAACCTGTTATACTGCGTAAAGCGTGTTATACTGTGTAAAGCGACGTAGCGTGCTAGGCTCATTGCAGTGTTTAATATGCTGTAACACGATTCCTGCCATTTCTAATGTTAAGTCAAGCTCTCGACCTTGCACGAGCCGGCTGTCATCCAACTGAAATGCATTCTAAGGCATA
This sequence comes from Ashinkailepas kermadecensis, assembly GCA_034440615.1. Taxonomy (NCBI): domain Eukaryota; kingdom Metazoa; phylum Arthropoda; class Thecostraca; family Neolepadidae; genus Ashinkailepas; species Ashinkailepas kermadecensis. The sequence goes on along the minus strand of JAOTOM010005153.1, from coordinate 882,435 downwards.
TTAAGACCTGATTCCCAACTCTGTGACCAATTTATTCCCCGTGGACTCAAATGCAGTCACTGGCAGTGCGCTATCGGTCGTTGTACGTGAAGCTTGGTGTGAAATGCAGTCTGGCCCGACCTGATCTGTTATTTATGCACATGGGGTGATAAGGCAGCGACTTACAGTGCGAACCTGCGCTACCATTGCACTTACTTCACGCTTCTCACCGAAATAGATTCGGTAGACGGCTGAGCCCAGTGGCGTCGCCACGAAATTCTTTCAGGGGGGCAATGTTGATAGGGGGCCTCCTGATCCCCGAAAGGGGGCCTCCACTGTGTTATGGCCTCCTATTGCTTTTTAGGCTCTTAGTATAGTTCCCGAATGGGAACATGATTTCATATTGATGTCTTGTTTGTTCTTGGCATGGTGCATCATTTACGCAAAACGCGATAGCAAGAATTTTGTTTTTTCTCGCTGAGAAATATCGACGAGAAGAATCTTCCCGCTGGCATCTAGATTGTAGCGAGCTGGTGGGGCTCGTGCTGAGCATATCTTGAAGATATCTCCCATTGATCAACCCGCTTCTATGTCCACCAAGTTTAACTGAATATAGCTAGGTTCATGACTACTGTTAGTCATTCCCACCAGCTTGATCTCATAAACAAGCTTAAACGATCATTTATCAGTCCTAGGACGACAATTTCGCGAAGGTGACAACGAGAAGTGGATTGAATTGGTTTTCTGATCGTCATCTTAGGGATTTTTTTTTTTAAAAATAACATTTGGTGCTGGCTGCAAGGCACTTGGCATATAAGCTAAAATAATAAATAATCCACGAATAAATTCACGGCAAGAACAAGCATTAAACAACAATGCATCAATGGCAATGCAACAATGTAACAATGACAATGCATAAATAATGCATAACCTTCGAATTCCACGCCGTCACGCCCATGGTTATCGCTGTGCTGTACCGTTTTGTAAATTATGTCGTTGAGAAGGTATTGAAGTTGGGAAGCTCTAATCATGCAGGCTGTAATCACAGAAGACATTTTTGTAGGAAGAAAATACATGTAAAAACACCATTCCTCCCATTTAATATGGGGCATCAGTGTTGTTTTGTATGCTTGTGAGTGGAAATTTGTCCCCGCAATGTTGGCTTTGCTCCATGGGCGTACGTGTCTGAAAAATTATTGGGGGACCAGTGACGCACCTATATTTGCGTGAAGGGGAGGGGGCAAACGTATTTGGAGGGGTCCACCTACTCAATAAAGTCTTCCGATTTCGAACACTATTTTGTCAAAGGGGACCTTTTTAAATAAAATAATTAGTGATGAACTGAATTATCCTGTGGAGGGGCCTAATCTACCACTATCATTTCTGATTCGTCGGATTTCAACCCTAGCTCCGCCACCCTGTTCGAATGTATTCTTTTGGTATCCCTTGATAAGTCACCTCGCACTGCTGAAATTACACCTACACAAATCACTTTAAAATGTAAAATTTTCAAATTTCAGACATTTCAGTTCATAGTGCCCGGTCGCCACGACGCCAACGTTAGTGCACGTGCACACCCATCTTGCGCATTCGGCGCATTCGCCACACTTCGTGCGATGCTACGGATTCTGCTGGGCCTCCTACGCTTTGCTAATTGCTGCCACATGATAGACTTGCGCCATATCTGGCGTGATAAAATGCTTCGTTTGGCCGTTCGCTGCGAAAATTCGATTAATTAAATTCGACCATTACTTCCCTACTTCCCATATTTTTACTTCGATCCCTACTTCCCATATTTTATGGTGAAGAAATGCGGATACCTGCTGAGCTTTGATGCACCATATCTTTGATTACACATGCTTCCAGGTTGGCTACCGAACCGAGGCCCTGCCTGAGTGTACTTCTTTGGACCCGTTTCGTATTTCTTCGTCTACGGATGTGTCTTAGGGCTGCAATCCATTTTTGTTAGAGGCCGAACGCATTTTCGAAACCCCCGCTCGTTTTAGGATTTTGTTGCTTTTTTGCGCACCGAAGATTTTTTTTAGTTGTCGGGGCGCTTTCAAAGATCTCGATGTGTTTACTTAGTGCCCGGTATTTTTGTTCGTTTTGGGACCATGTTGCTTTTTGCGGCCCCAGCCTCTTTTCAGGCCCTTGTGCGGTCGCATGGCCCCTGTGTGCCTTGAGAGCTTCCGGTGTTTTTTTTTTTGTTTGTTTTTTTTTAGAGTTCCCGGTATATTTATTTATGGCTGCAACGCATGTTTTTGGGCCCTGTCGCTTTTTGCGAGACTGCGCTTTGCAGGGCCAGTTGCATTTTCGGTCCCCGTTGTGCTCTTAGGGCCCCGCTGTGTTTATTTGGGGCTTCTGACGCACATTTGTGGGGCCCCAGTACGATTTTGGGGCTTTGGTGCAATTTGTATGGGTCCTAACGCGACTTATCGCGCCCAGGCGCGTGGTTCCGGGACCCAACGCCAGTTATCTGGGCTCAACGCGATTTTTGTGGATCTCTTCTGAATTTTCTTTAAATTCCGAATCCCGGCCTGATTTTTCGAGTCCCTGGCGCCATGTTTTTGTATCTCACCTCGATTTTCTTCGAGCTCCGGTATGTTTTTCGATGCCGTACGCGATTTGTCAAGGCATCTGATGATATGTTCGGTGCTCCAGAACTATTGTCCTGACCCGGACTTTTTTTGGAATCCATCCTTATTTTGTAGGGCTCCGGCTTTATTTTTCGGATACGGATGCGACTTTGGGGGTCACACGGTGCCTATGTGGGGCCCTAGACGCCAATTGTTGGCAGCCCCGACGTGAATTTGTGATGCCCAGACCAAATTCTTGGTACTACCGATAGAAATTGTGGGTCCGAGCGCGATATTTGGTGGGACCGGTTCGAGTTTGCGGGGCGCGTTGTACTTAGCTGTGGCCCCAACGCGATCTTGGCGGTACCTGTTGCAGATTTTCGTGCCTCGGAGCGAGTTTTCTGGGGCCCGTCGTATTTACTTGGAACCCCTACGCGAATTCTGGTGGACCGACGCGAATTTTTGTGGCCCCAGTGCGACTTTTGGGGGCCTCGGCTCAATTCTTGGGAGCATATCCCTCTTAGGAGGGAGGGGGCATTTGCCCCTTTGATATGTCACTGCGGCCACCGAAGGACTTTTTTTTCAGCCGATGGCACCTTTCGGAGTATAAATGCCCTCCGGGTAATTTTTTCCAGACCTGTTCTTAATTGTCCGGTGCTGTGGTCGATTCGATCGAGTCTCGGTGTGAACTTTTGGACATCGAGTTCTATTTTTTAAAGGTCCTTATGTGATGTTTTTGGGTCCTGGTATGATTCTTCGGTCTCCAGGTGCGATTTTTTTCGGTGGCCTGACACGCTTTTTCAGTGCCCAACGGGTTTTGGGGGGACTTTGACCCGATTTTTGGGGGCGCAGAGTGACATTCCGGTCTAGAATTGATTTTTGGGGCAGCTGCAACCTTTGGGGTCCAGGCGCGACCTTTTTGGTCCCCAGTGAGATTTCCAAAGGCTGCGACGCGACTTTTTTAGTCCAATGTAATCTTTTGTGTCCCAACGTCATTTGCTTGGATCCCTAGCGCGAGTTTTAGCGACCTCGACACTTTGTAGGGGTCCAATACGTGTTGGATGCTTTTGGTGTCATTGTTGGGGCCCCAGAGTGATAATCCATGTCCGGATTGTTTTTCGTTGCTCCGGCTTCATTTGTGTCCCAATGATACTGTTGGGGAACGGTACGACCTATCGTGCCCCTAGCGTGATTTTCATGGTCCGGGCGTGAATTTTTGGTACCCCTAGGCTCAGCGTGATTTTCAGAGGCCCGGCCGGATCTTTTGGGCCCATATCGTGATTTTCAAGTACCCCAGCACGACTCCTGCCATTGCAGGGGCTTCTTGCAAATTATGGACCTCCTCTCGCGTCTTAGGGGTCTCGTCTCATTTCCCGGAGCCTCTTTACCGGTTTTGGACGTCTCCTCGTGCGTCCTACCCTCCTCCATATTCAATGGTCCTCCTCTCCCGTTTTGGAGGGCCTCCTCCCACATCCTGGGGCCCCTTTAACATGGCATGGGGCTGCCTCTCATGTTCCAGGGGCATCCTCTGTCAAATTAGGGGCCTCCTGCCACGCCTCGTGGGCCTCCTCCTTTGTCCTCGCAAAGCTTACCCGTCTTGAGGGGATTTTAAATTTGGGAAACCTCGCCTCCTTCCATACCTGCTACCTACCACTCCCATCTTAAGGGCCTTCTCTCATTTCCTGGGAATTCCTTCCGGTCGTCGGGGCCTCATTCGGCCCTGGAGACCTCCTACCCCATCTCGAGGGACTCTTCTCGAGTCCGGCAGGGGCCTCCTTTTCTCTTCTAGAGGCTTTCGTTTTCAAATTATGGGCCTCCTCTCACGTCTTCGGGGTATCCTGTTCTGCGTTTTGATTCTATATTTGCCCATTTTAAGGGTGGCTTCTTATCTCCCGGTGGACTCCTGTTCTCTCTCAGGTGCCTCCTCTTCCAAATTACAAGCAACCTTTCCTATCTCAGTTACCTTGTCATTTCCTGGGGATCTTCTTACCCGTCTTGAAGCGTTCTTTCTCGCCTAGGAGCCATCCCTATTATCTAATTGCCATTCTCTCCTATTTTAGGGGCTTCCTCGTTCATCATAGGGTCTCATTTCCAACCTTATATCGTCCTCGTCCGAATTAGGTGCTTTCTGCCACTTTCCTGGATCATCCTTTTCTAACTTGGTGGAACCTAACCCGTTTTGGGGACTGCTTTTGCGTCTCCGAAACCTCTTCTCATATCCACTGGCTTTCTCTTCCGTCTTAGGGCCACCTCTCATTTTCTGAGTTCTTCCTTCCCGTATTGGGGCCTCGTTTGCAATCATGGGGGCCTCCTTTGCAATCATGTGGGCCTCCTTTCATTCCTGGGGGCCTCCTTTGCAATCCTGGAGTCCTCCTTTGTAATCCTGGGGGCCTCCTTTGTAATCCTGGGGCCTCCTTTGCAATCCTGGTGCCTCCTTTGCAATCCTGGGGCCTCCTTTGCAAACCTGGTGGCCTCCTTTGCAATCCTGAGGGCCTCCTTTGCAATCCTGAGGGCCTCCTTTGCAATCCTGGAGTCCTCCTTTGTAATCATGGGGGCCTCTTTTGCAATCCTGGGGCCTCCATTGCAATCCTGGGGGCCTTCTGTGCAATCCTGGGGCCTCCTTTGCAATCCTGAGGGCCTCCTTTGCATGCCTGTGGGCCTCCTTTGCAATCCTGGAGTCCTCCTTTGCAATCCTGGGGCCTCCTTTGCAATCCTGGGGGCCTCCTTTGCAATCCTGGGTGCCTCTTTTTCAATCCTGGGGGCCTCATTTTCAATCCTGGGGGCCTCCTTTGTAATCCTGGAGGCCTCCTCTGCAATCCTGGGGGCCTCCTTTGCATTCCTGGGGGCCTCCGTGCCAATTGTTGGCACTCTCTAGATTTCTGGGGCATCCTATCCTCTCCTAGGTGACTCCTTCTTCAAATTAGGGGCCTCCTCTCACGTCTTGGAGGTCTCCTCTCATGTCTCGTCGGCCTCCTTGCTCACTATTTTCCTGTGCATTTCCGAATAGGGGCCTCCTCAAATTTCAGGGGGGGGCGCCCACCCCAGTCTCACGGCAGGGGGGCGACTGCCCCCTCTGCCCCCCCGGTGGCGACGCCCTTGGCTGAGCCTCAGCGGCCGATACCCGAGCTGCACCGAAATTGTGACCTTTGATCTCCTCTGGGAAGTCGATGGTTGTCGTGAAGTGGGAAAATGCATACGAGCCACTCGAGCCCGCGCTCACTGGAATAACAGCGCTGACTAAGTGCCGTCATTGTGTGAATGGTCCTGCTGGCACAGATCCCTCTCCCGCCTGCTGGCACAGATCCCTCCCCGCCCCGCCTGCTGGCACGGACCCCTCCCCCGCCTGCTGGCACAAATCCCTCCCCGCCCCGCCTGCTGGCACGGACCCCTCCCCCGCCTGCTGGCACAGATCCCTCTCCGCCTGCTGGCACAGATCCCTCCCCGCCTGCTGGCACAGATCCCTCTCCGCCTGCCGGCACAGATCCCTCCCAGCCCCGCCTGCTGGCACGGACCCCTCCCCCGCCTGCTGGCACAGATCCCTCCCCGCCTGCTGGCACAGATATTTCCCCGCCCACCTGCCGGCACAGATCCCCCCCCGCCTGCTGGCACAGGTCCCTCCCCCGCCTACTGGTACAGATCCCTCCCCGCCTGCTGGCACAGATCCATCCCCACCAGCTGACACATATCCCTCCCCCGTCTGCTGGCACAGATCCCTCCCCCTGCTGGCACAGGTCCCTCCCCCGCCTACTGGTACAGATCCCTCCCCGCCTGCTGGCACAGATCCCTCCCCCGCACCAAGAGGGACTTAGTTCTTCGCTTTGCGCTTCGTCAGCACATTTAGGCCATGAGACCTGACCTGACCTGACCTTCGAACAATTGTGACCTTTTCTACCCTGATGTGCCAAGAGCATTTGGTAGACCCTGGGTGTGCGGTGTACCCTGGCCATCCGATCGGCGGTGCTGCGGCCGACACTGGGCACCTGCGACCTCGCGGTGAGCCTTTTCTGCACCGGCAGGAACACCCGCCGGTGCAAATCTGCATGCGCCATCGCCGGCAAAACTGGGCAGCAAAAGCACCGCGCGCGCTTATCGACGGTTGCCGGGAGTAGCGGGCTGCGGCGGCCGCCAGCGGAGATATGTGAGGTGGGGACGCCATGTGGGGAGTAGTGGCAGGTTGGACACGCGACACAGTTCACACCGGGCCGTCCCTGAGATATGTGAGGTGGGGACGCCATGTGGGGAGTAGTGGCAGGTTGGACACGCGACACAGTTCACACCGGGCCGTCCCTGAGATATGTGAGGTGGGGACGCCATGTGGGGAGTGGTGGCAGGTTGGACACGCGACACAGTTCACACCGGGCCGTCCCTGAGATATGTGAGGTGGGGACGCCATGTGGGGAGTGGTGGCAGGTTGGACACGCGACACAGTTCACACCGGGCCGTCCCTGAGATATGTGAGGTGGGGACGCCATGTGGGGAGTGGTGGCAGGTTGGACACGCGACACAGTTCACACCGGGCCGTCCCTGAGATATGTGAGGTGGGGACGCCATGTGGGGAGTGGTGGCAGGTTGGACACGCGACACAGTTCACACCGGGCCGTCCCTGAGATATGTGAGGTGGGGACGCCATGTGGGGAGTGGTGGCAGGTTGGACACGCGACACAGTTCACACCGGGCCGTCCCTGAGATATGTGAGGTGGGGACGCCATGTGGGGAGTGGTGGCAGGTTGGACACGCGACACAGTTCACACCGGGCCGTCCCTGAGATATGTGAGGTGGGGACGCCATGTGGGGAGTGGTGGCAGGTTGGACACGCGACACAGTTCACACCGGGCCGTCCCTGAGATATGTGAGGTGGGGACGCCATGTGGGGAGTGGTGGCAGGTTGGACACGCGACACAGTTCACACCGGGCCGTCCCTGAACGGGCGCCGGTCGGAGATATGTGAGGTCGGGACGCCATGTGGGGAGTGGTGGCAGGTTGGACACGCGACACAGCTCACACCGGGCGCTGAAGTTGGGGGGGGGGGCGGGTGGGGGGGGGGGGGGGGGTTGGACACGCGACACAGTTCACACCGGGCCGTCCCTGAGATATGTGAGGTGGGAGCATGGGGAGTGGTGGCAGGTTGGACACGCGACACAGTCACACCGGGCCGTCCTGAGATATGTGAGGTGGGGACGCCATGTGGGGAGGTGGTGGCAGGTTGGACACGCGACACAGTTCACACCGGGCCGTCCCTGAGATATGTGAGGTCGGGACGCCATGTGGGGAGTGGTGGCAGGTTGGACACGCGACACAGTTCACACCGGGCCGTCCCTGAGATATGTGAGGTGGGGACGCCATGTGGGGAGTGGTGGCAGGTTGGACACGCGACACAGTTGCGTTGAGCACCAGCAGAGCCCGCCGCCGATGAGTCTGGAACCAGCAACAACGGCGAAGCATCGCGGTTTAGGGTGGGGCGCGAGCCGCATTGGAGTCGCTTCTTCGCAATCGTTCCGGCAGGGTTAAACCACGCCTTTGACATGGCGCTGTGCAGCCTTCACCAGTGTAGGAGTGGGTGCGCGATCACCTGACGTTTCCAAAACGGAGGAGTTAGCAATATGAGAAGAAAAAAACTAGCATGCTGCATGCAGCGAAATCTCGTGATTGATACCAGACTGCAATCTTAGGCTTCTCGTTGAACTCCAACAGGAGTTTAACCAAACTGGGAAGCAGTAAGTGAGATTAAGGAACGCTGCACCAGGAGTTCAGCGTTCCTTTTCCTGTTGAAAAGGAAAAGAAAGTTCATTTGTTTTAAAGCGAGACTTAACGTTTAATCGTTTCCCGTGTAGAACCAATAGCCGATGGGCACATAGCATGCTCAGCATATTATTCCGGAGTATCTTCGGATAAGTGGTACCAATGTGCGATAAGTTGCATGTCAACCCATAGGTCAAGCATCAGACGGAGTGGAAATGTTGACCTCATTTTTGAAACTTTGAAATAGTGCCCGCAAACACCATTTTCTTGTGCATCTGAGAAAACATGAAGGCCGTATTCAGCTCTAGCGTCTGAAATAACCCCGGGCGACTCAGAAACCGGAAAAGTCCATCTGAGATCCAGTTGGGTCAATGACCTCGAATGACCTGGAAAGGTCAGTGACCTATGTAATCGCGTTGGCTCAGTTGTCCATCATTCCACAACACCCAACGTCGGCCATTTTGGAGCAGTGAGATTAAATGTCGATAATCAGCGATTTCGGCACGAAAAAAAACTGCCTGACGTACCCACTTGCGGCACCACAGCTCAGCGACATGACGCAATTTTTCTGTGCCGCAAATATGTCAATGCCAAGCGGCGACCTGCTTGGCGAGCCGTTTTTCGGCGGCCACGAAAACAGTTATTGCGGGGTGCATAGATTCCTGGACATTGCGTATCCTCCTGCCTCACGTGGGCTAGGGCTCTCGGCTGGGCAAGTGACAAATTCCTCGACATTGCATATCCTCCTGCCTCACGTGGGCTAGGGCTCTCGGCTGGGCAAGTGACAAACATGTACAGGGACCGGCTCCATGGCGTCGTGGTGTAAAATCTGGACACACGTCGGGTTGATGTGACGGGCTGGACTACCCAGGCAGGTGGTAAACTGTGGCGACCATTGTGGTGGCGATAGCCAAGTCAATAGTTCGGATTCACGCATAGAGGCTATTTTTCGGCCGCAGGAGGCTATTTCTCGGCATATTCCCAATTAGCCATCCATCTCGTCCAACTTTCCGTCTAATGAGATGCTTTCGGACTTCCAGCTCCCGGGGTCTTCCAATGTTACTTGCCGAGCCAGAATAAATCGATGAGTGTCGATGGGAAACCGAAAGTTATCAGCCATGATCTATCAAAGTAGCAATCGACAAGAAATACAGCAAAACAAGCGCGGTGGTTTTGAAGTGTTACTTCATCAGGTGTGACAATGCAATTTCCTGCCATGTTCAGCCCATGCCGGGTGTTCGTGTCTGCTTGTTTGTGGAGCATGGGCGGTGTGCGTGTGTGGAGTGTGTATGCGTGTGTGTTGGGACAAACACACCTCGGCAGGGTAGTGGTGGGGGCGTGCATGGCGATATTGATGACCGTGCTGGCAGTGGGCGCATCGAAAGCACCCGAATATACTTAACCGAAGCGCGTTTACCAACATAGCATTGTGCGGCCTCCCATGTCCCAAGTGTTTGTGGACGCAGCGCAAACAGCAGCCCGCCAAAACGTGCGCCACGTGTTCTGTTAACACACGCACCGATGTGGCCGAGCATACACGCAGTTCCAGTGGAAGACGTCGCGTGTGACGCCGCCTGAAACACCGTCCTAGTAATCCGACAGGCCTACATACTGCCCGTGCTTTAATCGATGCAATCTACACCGCTCATTTGCCGTCTACCCGAGTCACAATCGGCCGTCGTTGCACTGCTATTCCACGAATCGCGTACTGCTATTGGTCCGGACACATCAATGGAATGACAAACTCACCAGAATGGCTGCAGCGACGGGTTACGCTTGGTTTGCAGGTTCATTGTTTCGTTAGCACCATGTGAAGCCATTAATGCTGACATCCAATACATGCTCTGACTAACTATGCGAAGGATACACGGATCTGCTACTTCTGTTGCCCAGGAAATTGTACCTGGTGACACCTATGGAGCAGAGGGAGATGTCCAAATGTAAAAAGGCTCGAATGCTAATTAAACGGATTAGTCACTATAGGCGATCAATTTGTCAAATTGACATCCGATGCTGCCGTTTACACCAGTAGGTGTCCGAATTTGTTCTCTCAAGTTGTCATATAAGATTATTACTCTAGCACGAAACATGTTTGTTCAGGGCTTTTCATTCGAAGAATTCATCTCGGCACTGCACGTCTGTATTTCTCCGCTTCGAGTCGACAACTGCCGCGCTGTACTGACCGGGAAGCGGGCGCGCCCTCCCCAAGCATCATATATCACATTTCCTGCTCGACTGTGTTTCTTGTCGACTGTCGGTGGCGAGAGCGTGAGACGCTGACCCGACACATAAATCACCGGAGCAGCGATGCACAATTCTGAAACCAATGTCAGTTTGTTCGGAACAATGTTGTCCCCTAAATCTAGCGGGCTCAAAGACGAGGACATTTGGCTACTTCTCAGCCTCATTTACACCTGCAGAGGTGGACCCATGGCAATCGGTGCCACAAAACTTATACTCCAGATAATTATCGTCTTCTTCAAGGGGAGGATCTGTAAAGATTGAAAGCCATTCTGGAGGCTCCAGCTCCATTAAATAAAGCTAAGGATTGGCGCTTGTTTTGTCCTTGGAATATGTTTATCCCTGGAATGTTTATTCCTGGAATATGTCTATCCATGGAATATGCTCCCAGGGCAATTGCATGCTGTCTGGGACGAATGATGACTGTGATAAGGTATATAAAACAAAGCAATTGAATGAGTTCAATTACCTAAGCCCCCCGTGTGCAGAGAGGATCTGCACACGGGTGAAGGCTCGTCGACTGCAAAAGTTCCAAACATGCACGTGGACCGGCTCCATGTTTTCAAACGTAAAATCTTGGTGCAAAATCTGGACGTACGCATGGTTGATCCGGCAGACTGGGCCACCTACATGTGAACAACTGTGGCGGCCACCTGCTACACTTTCCCCCTGTCCACCTGTCTCACAGGCATGCGCATGGAAGGGAGACTATTGATGGCATTGGTGAAAAAAATAATCAGTTATTCATGTTGTAATACGCCATGGTAAACAGCGCCGTTTGTTACATCAGTACACTGAAATGTAGTGCCATTGAATAGATGATTGGTCGTTGTGGCAACATTCCTGGGTTACGAAGAAATTTGATCCATTTCATTCTTCATGGTACTCTCTTTCAGCCGCAATTTTCTGTTTTCCAGTTGAGGAATTATTGGCCTGGATCGCGGGTGTTGATTTCTGAAAATTATTGGGGGGGGGGGGGAATACATGAAAACAATGGGCAGGTCTAAATGGATTGGGAGGCATACTCCATAGGGTCCCATGTTAAAAGTTGAAATTATTGGGGGCAAAGCTAACGCTGAAGGGGCACTTGCCCCTCAAAAGAAAATAAAACAACACCTCTGGCCTGAACATAGATGCTTGGTGGTAAACAAGGAGCACGAGTACTCATTCGAGCAGTCGAGATACCAAAGGAAACATTGGACACACATGGCGTGTAAAGAACTAATTAATGAAACTTAATGTCTGTATGCAGCTAAGTACTTGCATGATTGGTGCACAACAGTGCTTCCTTGCAGAACAGAAGACCCGACACAAATCCGATGTATATTCAAGAGCGTGACATCCCATAATTAGTCTTTTCTAATCAAAAGGATTATCCGGATAAAGTGGAAACGGAGACTAGGTCCCGGTGCTGTTCCTCATCTAACCTTAGTACGTAAATCTGGCAATGCGGGGGTCAATTTGATCCGTCGTAATGCTTTTCTAATCTACCCCTGAATATTTCCTGCCAATTTTTACATATTGGCATACGTCCACCCGTAATTGATAAGCGCACCTATGTCAAAATGGAGTTTCAATTCATTGGGATCATGGATCTTGTCTCAATGACATTTTATGCGCATGTTGAAAAATTGAGCATCATGGAGCATCATGAACTAATTGCACAGGTCAGAGTGAAAATCAATAAAAACGTGTAGACAAAGATGAGAAACTGGCCAGAGGTGACCGGATGTCAGGTCATTGCATCAACCTGAAATTCGAACGGAAAATTGTCAATGAAGTTGAACTTGAAATTGGAAGATTTTATGCATTGCTGAGTTCCTAATTGGTGTACTTAGAAATAAAAAAAAACTGAGCAAACATGCTAAATAATTTCACCAAATAGTATTCATACATATTCACCAAATAGCCAGCCGATTATGTGTATGGCTAGTGTTGTTTGTGTTCACCTGCCCATGACCGACCTCCGGCTGCCGGGCTGCCGCGACACCTGTGTCCAGTCCAGCCGCGCCCGGCCGTCAGCCGACTATGTGTATGGCTAGTGTTGTTTGTGTTCACCTGCCCATGACCGACCTCCGGCTGCCGGGCTGCCGCGACACCTGTGTCCAGTCCAGCCGCGCCCGGCCGTCAGCCGACTATGTGTATGGCTAGTATTGTTTGTGTTCACCTGCCCATGACCGACCTCCGGCTGCCGAGCTGCCGCGACACCTGTGTCCAGTCCAGCCGCGCCCGGCCGTCAGCCGACTATGTGTATGGCTAGTGTTGTTTGTGTTCACCTGCCCATGACCGACCTCCGGCTGCCGGGCTGCCGCGACACCTGTGTCCAGTCCAGCCGCGCCCGGCCGTCAGCCGACTATGTGTATGGCTAGTGTTGTTTGTGTTCACCTGCCCATGACCGACCTCCGGCTGCCGGGCTGCCGCGACACCTGTGTCCAGTCCAGCCGCGCCCGGCCGTCAGCCGACTATGTGTATGGCTAGTGTTGTTTGTGTTCACCTGCCCATGACCGAGCTCCGGCTGCCGGGCTGCCGCGACACCTGTGTCCAGTCCAGCCGCGCCCGGCCGTCAGCCGACTATGTGTATGGCTGGTGTTGTTTGTGTTCACCTGCCCATGACCGACCTCCGGCTGCCGGGCTGCCGCGACACCTGTGTCCAGTCCAGCCGCGCCCGGCCGTCAGCCGACTATGTGTATGGCTAGTGTTGTTTGTGTTCACCTGCCCATGACCGAGCTCCGGCTGCCGGGCTGCCGCGACACCTGTGTCCAGTCCAGCCGCGCCCGGCCGTCAGCCGACTATGTGTATGGCTGGTGTTGTTTGTGTTCACCTGCCCATGACCGACCTCCGGCTGCCGGGCTGCCGCGACACCTGTGTCCAGTCCAGCCGCGCCCGGCCGTCAGCCGACTATGTGTATGGCTAGTGTTGTTTGTGTTCACCTGCCCATGACCGAGCTCCGGCTGCCGGGCTGCCGCGACACCTGTGTCCAGTCCAGCCGCGCCCGGCCGTCAGCTGACGCGGCGTGTCGTGCCCGCAGGCGACCTCGGCAGCGACAGCGACGCCAGCGTGCGGGTGCCCAGCCCGTCGCACGCGCCCACCGAGGACGACTGGCTGCCGGAGCCGCGCGCCGCGCCGCCGCCCCAGTCCGGTCTGGTGCTGGTGGTGCCCACACTGGTCAACGGCTACGGCGTGGGCATGGGCGGCCTGGGGCCCGTGTGACGCCGCCCGCCGCCCCAGTCGGGTCTGGTGCTGGTGGTGCCCACACTGGTCAACGGCTACGGCGTGGGCATGGGCGGCCTGGGGCCCGTGTGACGCCGCCCGCCGCCCCAGTCGGGTCTGGTGCTGGTGGTGCCCACACTGGTCAACGGCTACGGCGTGGGCATGGGCGGCCTGGGGCCCGTGTGACGCCGCCCGCCGCCCCAGTCCGGTCTGGTGCTGGTGGTGCCCACACTGGTCAACGGCTACGGCGTGGGCATGGGCGGCCTGGGGCCCGTGTGACGCCGCCCGCCGCCCCAGTTCGGTCTGGTGCTGGTGGTGCCCACACTGGTCAACGGCTACGGCGTGGGCATGGGCGGCCTGGGGCCCGTGTGACGCCGCCCGCCGCCCCAGTCGGGTCTGGTGCTGGTGGTGCCCACACTGGTCAACGGCTACGGCGTGGGCATGGGCGACCTGGGGCCCGTGTGACGCCGCCCGCCGCCCCAGTCGGGTCTGGTGCTGGTGGTGCCCACACTGGTCAACGGCTACGGCGTGGGCATGGGCGGCCTGGGGCCCGTGTGACGCCGCCCGCCGCCCCAGTCCGGTCTGGTGCTGGTGGTGCCCACACTGGTCAACGGCTACGGCGTGGGCATGGGCGGCCTGGGGCCCGTGTGACGCCGCCCGCCGCCCCAGTTCGGTCTGGTGCTGGTGGTGCCCACACTGGTCAACGGCTACGGCGTGGGCATGGGCGGCCTGGGGCCCGTGTGACGCCGCCCGCCGCCCCAGTCCGGTCTGGTGCTGGTGGTGCCCACACTGGTCAACGGCTACGGCGTGGGCATGGGCGGCCTGGGGCCCGTGTGACGCCGCCCGCCGCCCCAGTCCGGTCTGGTGCTGGTGGTGCCCACACCAGTCAACGGCTACGGCGTCGGCATGGGCGGCCCGGGGCCCGTGTGACGCCGCCCGCCGCCCCAGTCCGGTCTGGTGCTGCCCACACCAGTCAACGGCTACGGCGTGGGCATGGGCGACCTGGGGCCCGTGTGACTCCGGCCGCTGCCCGCCAATTATGTGCAATACTCCCCCGATTCCAGGCTCTCGCCAGCAGAGGCGGCCCCGCCGTCGCCGGTACACGCCGACAAAACGCACCGCCTCTGACTAGCATCACAAGTGATATATCGCCACCACGTATTTTCTCCGGGTGTTCGGCAGGTGATGACCGTCTCGATATACTCAGTCGGCGCACGGTAGAGTAGTTGGCGTGGGAAGGTGTGCGCCCCACACCGGCACCCCGCCCGCATCAGTTGGCGCGGGACGGTGTGTACCCCACACCGGCACCCCGCCCACATCAGTTGGCGCGGGACGGTGTGCCCCACACCGGCACCCCGCCCGCATCAGTTGGCGCGGGACGGTGTGTGCCCCACACCGGCACCCCGCCCGCATCAGTTGGCGCGGGACGGTGTGTGCCCCACACCGGCACCCCGCCCGCATCAGTTGGCGCGGGACGGTGTGTGCCCCACACCGGCACCCCGCCCACATCAGTTGGCGCGGGACGGTGTGTGCCCCACACCGGCACCCCGCCCACATCAGTTGGCGCGGGACGGTGTGTGCCCCACACCGGCACCCCGCCCGCATCAGTTGGCGCGGGACGGCGTGTGCCCCACACCGGCACCCCGCCCACATCAGTTGGCGCGGGACGGTGTGTGCCCCACACCGGCACCCCGCCCGCATCAGTTGGCGCGGGACGGTGTGTGCCCCACACCGGCACCCCGCCCGCATCAGTTGGCGCGGGACGGTGTGCCCCACACCGGCACCCCGCCCGCATCAGTTGGCGCGGGACGGTGTGTGCCCCACACCGGCACCCCGCCCGCATCAGTTGGCGCGGGACGGTGTGTGCCCCACACCGGCACCCCGCCCACATCAGTTGGCGCGGGACGGTGTGTGCCCCACACCGGCACCCCGCCCACATCAGTTGGCGCGGGACGGTGTGTGCCCCACACCGGCATCCCGCCTACATCAGTTCGTCTGCTATTTATGAATGAACACGTGCGATCGCGCGTGCGCACGGTGGCGTGATACCTGATGATTTTTATACCGGGGTGCGGATCGCAGGGCGTGTGCGAACGCTACATAATCAAAACTAGACTGTCGGGACTGTAGTACAATTTGTGACGCGATCAGAGCGGGCAATGCATTGTGATATTTCTCTTCGAGTGCTCGAATGGTATTTATTTGGCCGGTTGTTGAAGAGGTGGCGACACGTGTGGTGTCCCACCAGCAGTTCCACTGTCTATACGCGCCCCGTTCCCGTCCAGTGACACAGCGTGTCTGCCAGCGCCCCTCCCCCTCCCCCACGAGGAAGCAGTCGGGCCCCGGTCCGGCCGCCCCCTCGAGCCCCGGGGGTCCGCGCGCGCCGAGGCCAGACCGCTCGCCCGCCCCGTCGAGACTGCACTTCTTCACATCAGCTCCTTGAGCCTCTTCGCAGATTTTCGCCTCGTCGCCGCGGTAGACCCGCAGCCTCGAAACCGTTTCCCAGGCGGTCGGCAGAGTGGCGCAGTTCCTCCTCTCACTGCGACCCGGGAGCGCCGCTGACCTTCTCCACCCTCGCAGCGTCGTGCCGGCGGTTAGCCCGCTCGGCCGGCAGTTTTGCCACCGTCTACAATAAACGATAAGGGAGATGCTGTGCGCACGAGGTCGTTTGTCGCAGGTGACGAGGTAACGGGTCGGAGGGCGCCGGTCGCACCAGCCCATTCCCTGGCATCAGTCACAAGTCACCCGGTCGTCACGCCCACGCCAGAGATTCGCCAACAGTGTCGGCCACCAAGCGCGTGAGACTAACCAGATACTGGATGCTGCGTCGGAAATTCCTGTGCTATTACGCCATTAGTTCGTCAGAGATTACCCGGTTTGCAGTGAGCCAAATTGTGTGTTGATAGGCAGACATGCCTTGAACATCAGGGTGGGTTAAAATGGGAAGGCCCATGTAAAATGTAATCCTGGGAAAGCAGTGGAAACGTGAAAATTGTTGGTTTCCACATATTTGCACCAATCATTTTTCACAATACCAAATGTTGTCTAGTCGATGTGGCATATTTAAGTCCTGCATCGGATAAACAGTGGCAAGCTTTTGAAGGAAGACAATTGCTATTTACGCGTCCAAAGACTCACCATTCCTAACGAGCAGCAACAAAGCCGCTGTCACAACCGTAACACGTCGGGATACTTTGAGTATATCGCAACCAAGTTACGTTTGCTTGGCGCAGGGGAATGAAGATAAAACACATAATGTTGCGTCGCTAGTGAACGCCACGGTGTAGTTCTTGGACACCGCACTACTGTAAACGTCTGGCCACAAAGATACACCGATTCCAGTCTGCAAACCGACTGTAAATCTTCCCAAACCTCGTTCTGATTCAGCCAGAAGTGCACGCATCGTGAGCGTTCGCTGTCGGAGGGAGGTCCGCTCGCACCAACGCAGTGGTCCGGCACCGGCCGCTGAACTGGAACACGAGCGGAAACACCAGACGGTCGACTCGCACAGCTGGTCGGGGTTACAGAGTATGTCTATTGACAGGCAGCGAATGCACACTCGACAAGTACGACGCGGTAAAGCATGGCTTGCACTCGCCGCCAAGCGACGACGCACATGGCGGACGTCAGAACCTCGCCGCGAAACCATTCACAGAATCGTCTCTCCGGCTAGCAGCGCTGGGCGACACGCCGTGTGTGTGTGTATGTATGGGGGTATTAATTAACGCATCGGCGCAGTTCGGGGTGCACTCGCATTCTCCGCGACTGGCGGCACGCGGCCGCGACAACCGACGCGCCTAATTCGAACTTCTCCGGCGCGGCGAGTGGAGGCGACAAGACAGCGCGCACACACGTGACGGAGCAGAGCAGCGGGGCAGTCGTCAGGTGTACGACCACCGCCGCCGTGACACTATCACGCGCCAGCCTCCCTGAACCCGCCGCCGACAAGCAGCACGTCACGACGACGGTCGGCCGGCCGACATCTCACTAGCTACAGCCGCCGCCCCGGCCGTCGCCCCGGCCGCCGCCTCCTCCGCCGCCACAGCAGCGGGACCGAGCGGCGCATCACAGCCGACTCTGGCGCACCGGCGCCCGCTACGGTGACGGGTCGGAGCGGTCCAGGCGGGGCCGCTTCCGCGCCGACGAGCCGTCGTCGGTGTCGGCACCGCCGGCGCCGCGCTTCTTGCTCTGGTCCTGCAGCTGCGGCCGAGCAGCCGACATTAGTGGCACGCGTCGCGACACCGCCGACACAATACTACCGGACTGGCTGGCTCTCGACACTGTTGTTATTGTTGACATCATTACCGCAATCAGTGTTAGCATTATTGGCATTATTGTCGCTACCAAGATTAGCATCGATCTCCTGCTAATATAAATGTTACAACCGAACGGTGTTGTTGCTACCGAAACTCGGAACGAGGCTATTTTGGTCCGCTGACAAATTGATGCAATGTATAAAAATCGGCTGCAGTTCGGACAGTGGCTTGCAATAGACTTTCACAAAGTGAAGGGTAGCGACGGAAAACGTCCAAATCCTCTCAATAACGACGAAGTAATATATCGGCACAAAATTTAGCTAAAGTTCGGTAAGTAGCGCTTGCGAAATGTACTTGGATGATGGCGGCATCAACAAAGCAATCAGCAAGCAAAGTAAAGATTCATTATCAGCAAATATTATGAACCTGGGAACTGCGCTTGCAATTCAATGTAATTCCATCATATATCATGGAAGGCCACTCTTGTCGTCAAGTATTGGTTCACAGGAGTTGCAAACGAGCCTCTATAAATTGTGTCCCTACTCTGATCTCGAGCATTTTAAAACACGGCATTAGAATGATCCCGTGGCAAACAACACACTTGTGCTCCGCGACTCTAGTGCTATATGGGGGAAAAACGAACATCATTTGCTATATAATTTGACCATGATACAACACAGATTACATGCTGAAATATTGTAACATATGAGAATGATAACTTTACAATCAAATTGCCTTAAAATGACTCAACTTTCAGCGTTTGCTTATTTTTAGGGAGGAAACAAAACGCACGAGAGGAATTTGTGATATTTTTCGTTTTTGATGACATTTGTTTTGCATATTTGACCATTATGTCTAAAATTCGAAGATTCTAGCTAAAGTAAGCATTTTTTTTATGAGAGCAAGTTGACGTCAAACAACGTTTTTCGATCCGCTCTACGCATTATGAAAATAAAAATTGAACAATCAAAATGTTGAGATTTCAAAACAATTTTGTTCGGGGTCAACACAAAAATTAGGGCCATGGTCGATTTCGCCTTCCTTTTCTGATTCCAAATTTTTTTTCTTCAAATTTCCCAGAAAATGAACTCCCAGAGCCAAAAACATGAAGTCAGTTGAGAAAACAGACCCTAGCGACGTCATTTTTTTTTTGGGGGGGGTAATTTTTGAGGTTGGTTTCTGGCCCTACTCGTCGGTCGCTTTCCGATGATACCTCTTTCGTTTTCGTGCGACGCTTAGTTTCGAGATTAAAATGGGGGGGGGTTGTATCAACCCCCTCCGAGACGGGGAGTGAGGGTCTGACCGGAAAGACGGGGAGGGTTAACAAGCATATACACATACACGCACACACACACACACACACGTGTATATATTACGGGTGGATATGAGGTAGGCTTGGCACCGAAATGCGCCGTGTTACCCACTGTTTTCTATGAAAATACCAACACTGAACTAACTGGCAAATGAACCTAGGTTATGAAAAATAGATACCACTGCTACAAATTATTAGTGGATTATTACGAAATATGATTACACTTATTACGGGTCGAATACGATGAATTAATCAAGTCAAGGAATGTAGCCCTGGTGACGGATGCCAACATTTAAACTGTTCACCCGAAAACCTCACCTTCTTCTCCCACCGCCAGTGGAGATACCGCAGCAGTATGTTGGTCTTCTCCGTAACAATCACTGAAATGTACCAGTGAGTTAGAACACGGCAAATATTTCCGTAGGAGGGCGAGCTGCTTATCCAGGTATCGTGGGACAAACAGGTACCGCCCAGCGAAGCAAAATTCCAACCCCGAAAAAACCTGGGAACGCGTCAAACCTGGGGAAACAACACAAAGGCACCACGTGTCCAATGCGTCAACACCAGCGTATTGGGCGGAATGTTGACCGTCAGCGATGAAATTGCATCGCAACATGCAATGCAATTTACCTGCATTGGCAAATCCCGCAATTGGCAAATCCAGCGAGTCATGTAATACCATCGCACTATCACGTCACGCAGAACACACGCACGACGTGCTCATTGTCCGGCAGTACTGGTGAGTTTCCAATCGGCGCCGGGCCCTCCACCGGCTGGCCATACGCACGCGGCCGTCCACGGCCGGCGCTTTTCAGTGTGGTGGTTTCCATCCCCACCGAGGTGCCAAACCCTTCCTAGACATGGACAATGGCAACTGCATATTTACACGAAATCTTGCGACAATTTCTGATGACAACGTTCGACAAAGGTGTGTCATGTTTTAACAGATATTACCGATGGCCAAAGGTGGGTTTGCAGTGTGTATTGGTTGGTAACTGTGGATAGGGGAGTATCGGGGGAGTGCCCGAGGAATCAGAGCAGGGTTACAATAATGGTTTTTCGTTAGGTGTGAGATGTCGAAACGAGCCCAGCAGGATGCCGATATTTGCCATGGAATTAGTGTCATTTAAAATGCTTTTGATGTCTTTCAGAGTAACATTTGAGTCAATAGTGCGGGTACTTATGACTGGACCTTTATCATTTGTTTTGAGATTCATAATTTAAGACGAGCTATATTCGGGATAGGGAGAATAATAACTATGCTAGAAACTGATATTGTATGCCATATCATATTATAGGCCATCCCTTTACCTGAAAATGCATTGGAAAATGTTCGTGTATCACCATTCCTTATCGAGAGCATGCACACGCTATTTATAAACGAGATACTGTTAGAAAGGAGACATGAAGACTTGATAAGCATTCATCAAGGAGAAGGACGCCGATTCTTCTCGGAGAGGGATGCGGATTGAGTGTTCAGAAAGTGGTATATTCCACCCTATTTTACGAATAATTTATCACTGAATCAGAGGGCAATGAATCGAATTCGAAGAATTCTAGCTTAAATTGTGCTATAATTTCTCTGTTTTGTAGAACCCAAAGGAGGAGGGATATGGGGTTCCTACCACACTCCCTTAAACCCGCCAGTGAATCACGCAGGAGTCTTCATATGATTAGCTTATCAATTTAGTGTGGCGCAGCATTCGCACTACACGGTTCCTTCCAATGCAATACCGACACAACAAAGCCGACACAACAATACCGACACAACAATACCGACACAACAAAGCCGGCACAATGCCACGGGAATCGTGCACAGGTTCCGAGGGGAAGGGTCACGGTTCTTCTTGTGAGGGAGTGAGGAAGGTGGAGGTGTTGCGGCGTTTATCGGCAAAGCAAATCTGGGCCAGCGAGAAATCAGCCCGATGCCAGCCCGACTGGGCGCTACGATTTGCTTTCCACGCCGAGGAAACTCCAGCTTGCGCTGCTTTTCAAGACTTGCCATGATTACTTATGTCATCAGACTGGTGGGATCCATTCAGACGTGATCGAAGCAGGTTGAAGGCCCTCTTAGCGTCTGCCATCCACCCATCTTAGCTGGGCTGGGTGTCTAGTTTCATCGGAGGAAAGGACTGTGTCACTGCCTGAATGAAACAACAGAACACACTCAGAGACAAAGGCAGTTAGGGAACTGTTTAGTATGAAGAAAGACAATACAGAAAGAGCACTAGTGAACGGAAGCAATGGAGCGAACGGGTATTGGCGATCAAGTTTACTGGTACGAGATTCATAATTTAAGACGAGCTATATTCGGGATAGGGAGAATAATAACTATGCTAGAAACTGATATTGTATGCCATATCATATTATAGGCCATCCCTTTACCTGAAAATGCATTGGAAAATGTTCGTGTATCACCATTCCTTATCGAGAGCATGCACACGCTATTTATAAACGAGATACTGTTAGAAAGGAGACATGAAGACTTGATAAGCATTCATCAAGGAGAAGGACGCCGATTCTTCTCGGAGAGGGATGCGGATTGAGTGTTCAGAAAGTGGTATATTCCACCCTATTTTACGAATAATTTATCACTGAATCAGAGGGCAATGAATCGAATTCGAAGAATTCTAGCTTAAATTGTGCTATAATTTCTCTGTTTTGTAGAACCCAAAGGAGGAGGGATATGGGGTTCCTACCACACTCCCTTAAACCCGCCAGTGAATCACGCAGGAGTCTTCATATGATTAGCTTATCAATTTAGTGTGGCGCAGCATTCGCACTACACGGTTCCTTCCAATGCAATACCGACACAACAATACCGACACAACAATACCGACACAACAAAGCCGACACAATGCCACGGGAATCGTGCACAGGTTCCGAGGGGAAGGGTCACGGTTCTTCTTGTGAGGGAGTGAGGAAGGTGGAGGTGTTGCGGCGTTTATCGGCAAAGCAAATCTGGGCCAGCGAGAAATCAGCCCGATGCCAGCCCGACTGGGCGCTACGATTTGCTTTCCACGCCGAGGAAACTCCAGCTTGCGCTGCTTTTCAAGACTTGCCATGATTACTTATGTCATCAGACTGGTGGGATCCATTCAGACGTGATCGAAGCAGGTTGAAGGCCCTCTTAGCGTCTGCCATCCACCCATCTTAGCTGGGCTGGGTGTCTAGTTTCATCGGAGGAAAGGACTGTGTCACTGCCTGAATGAAACAACTCAGAGACAAAGGCAGTTAGGGAACTGTTTAGTATGAAGAAAGACAATACAGAAAGAGCACTAGTGAACGGAAGCAATGGAGCGAACGGGTATTGGCGATCAAGTTTACTGGTACACACACGGACACATTCAGGAAGAAAATTGCGCACTTTTACCGCATAGTTCTCACTATTTTCCCATCACATCGGTGTTTTTGTTGTTCCGTTTCATTCAATTCCACTACCAAGCATGCCAGGCAACCATCACAAAATTTGTGTTTGATGTGGAATATTGTGGAAACATAAATCAGGTGGGATCGACACACAGGTAGACGTTGACGAGCAAAATGGGTTTGGTAACCAAGCTTTGCTTCCCTCTGCCAGATTTCGTTTCGGGGCGGCATTACAACCATCAGAAGAGACCATCAGCACAAATACTTACCACAAGTTCATTTTTTAACCACTTTCCATCTTTTACCAAACTCATCCAGACCCAAATGGGTGAACTACAGGCGGTAATAGGGGCTGGACTTGGCAGCCCGACCATGCGACGACGGCCCAGGGGGACACCGGTCCAGCGAGCTGTCGGTACCTGTTTGTCTCGCGACAGCCCGATCCCGTTGGGTCGAATATGCCGTGGTCACCAGATTTACATGATATTGAACTGGCCGGCCGGCGGTACTGCCACCGCCTGACACATATCCGGACCGTGACATAGGCTGGTGGTGACGTCACCGGCGACAGCGGTTCACCGACTACCGTCACGATGATCAGGAACCATCGTCGAACGTACTTGCTCGTTCGCCGAAAATCGTGCCGAGTCTGCATACCAAATTGCAATATAATTCCATAATGCAACACAATAACCATGTGCTTTTTAAGTTGCATCACTACCAATCTAAATTCCAACATTCCTCATGAAGTGCTTTTAATCTTTGTTTTCAACTAACGAGGTTCGCGGACGTACTCTTGCCGACGGGCAGCTTTCAACAGCACTTCACGTTGTACGTGGTGTGTTCAAAAAGTAATGAGAGAATGCTGATAGAGCAATTTATTCCAGCGGTACAAAAACAACCACACACTCAACGTTCCTTGCTCAAAGTGCTCTCTTCACGCATCCACACACCGGCCCAAGCCACTCTTCCACGACTGGAAGCACCTGTGGAAGTCACTCACGGACAGACGTCTGAGAACGTCTTGCGATGCCTACTTCATGGCCTTCACATTGCTGAATCTATTCCTTTGCAGCTCAGATTTCAGCTTCGGGAATAGCAAGATATCACTGGGAGCCAGATCTGGCGAGTAGGAAGGATGGGGAACCGTCTCTATCCCCACATCTGTCATCCAGCCGGTCACCAGCAGACTTGAACGCACCGGCGCGTTGTTTCGGTGGAAGAACCAGTCGCCGGATGCCTACAGCTCAGTCCTCTTCCTTCTGACCTCATCTTGGAGTCACCGGAGAAGTTCTAGTTTAGTTATAGAATATTGGTGGCTCGACGGATCATTTGTCACGAATCTTTTCCACATGTTCGTCGTCCGAGGCATCAACAAGACGACCAGCCCTCTCTTTGCCACGGATTTCCAGGTATCCGCTGCTGAACTTTGAAAACCAACGATGCACCTGCGCCTGTGACGCGGCCTGGTCACCCTAAGTCTGCTGAAGAAATGCAATGGCCTGAGGCGTTTTTGTAAAAGGTAAGCAAAACCTAACCAGGGACCGCTATTCGAAATTCGACTCCATGGCACCAAATGGCAGCGAAGCGCGCGAGCAGCGCAGGCGAAACAAAAAGCAAACTCACGTGCAGCAATTGCTGGGAGTCCGACAGGCCTGACATTCTGCATGTGGATGTGCATTGTACCCAACTCTGCTATGTAAAAATGTATATCAATGGGACAGCCCCTAGTATGTGCTTGAAAGCAAATTTTCAATATTTTGTTTTAACACACAACGTAATACAGTAATACAGTACTTACATTCCTAATTTTCTTACCCAGGGCTAGGTCTGCTCTTCTCAGTTTGAGATACATCAACCTTCACCACAATAGTTTTCTTCCTCAAGCACTAGGTAGCTTTTGTGAAAAGAAAGGGGTTGTCGGAGGTGTTCCCGCGAGGACAGGATACTATACATCTCGCACCGCAGCCAGCACTTGGCATCCATCCCAGATAGCAAGGAGGTAACGTGTTTGAGTTGTGTTCCGGGACCTCGCGTTCAGTCCCAGGTAGCTTTTTATTTCTGTCTCTAGTGATATAATTTGTTGAATGTATCGCATCCAAAATTGTTTCAGCTCGGCGTACACCTTTGAAGGCACTGAGTATATTACCATTCACGGCAATGCGCCTATGATGGTATGCACGATGATGCGCCTATATATAGTCGATATACTCCGAGATTCGACTGTAGTACGCCTTGAAAATTTTCCCGAGCTCGTCCAGTGCCTCTAGATGCCTATCCAGTGCCCCTAGATGCTCTAAGCACAAGCGACTTACACTGGCTTAGATTACATTCCACACTGAAAGAGCACTGTTTATATCAAATATTAAAATATATTCCAAACAATCTGGTGTTGATGCATCTCGTATGGATTTAATAACGTCCATGTATCTCGTATTGATTCAACAACGTCCCTGCATCTCGCAATTGATGCAATAACGTACCTGCATCTCGTATGGATTCAATGACGTACAGTCATTTGTCTTGTTTCATCAACACGTCGCGCACTAATATTACTGCGCATTATATCCACTGCCACCGTGACAAGGAGTGGAGACAGGACTGGATATGGGAGGGACTATATCCACCGCCACCGTGACACGGAGTGGAGACAGGACTGGATATGGGAGAGACTATATCCACCGCCACCGTGACACGGAGTGGAGACAGGACTGGACACGGGGGAGCAGACTGCTGACTTCGTTTTTACACACTTCGTACTTTGTGATAACGTGTTTCATCATCATTTAATTACGAGTGCTCCGAGGAATCGGTGGGGCATCCAAGACTCGAACTTGGAGGGGGAGGGGAGGAATATCCTGGACATTATTCAGAGGTGGGTGGCGTCCCAACTGGGACTACTGTGCTGATGACATGTCAGTCATAAGTGGTACTCACGATCAATAGCAGCTTCCAGAAATCCCTGGGTTGGGGAGCATTATTTCCCTAATTTGCGTGCCTTAGCCAGTCGTCGTTTAACTGGAGATTGACACAAGATTCATCTGGAATAGAGGCGACACCCAATTTTGTATACTCTACATTAATTTTGTCACTGGTGGACCAACGGAGGTATGTATAATTAAGACTTTCTCACAGGTCTCTCATATGCGGAAAAACGTCGACTTCCGACATATTACTGTCACCAAATATCACTGCCATTAATGTCTGTTATTACTTCCGACTTGAGCAGATGCTTCAGACGTGCAGCCTCAGTGAACCTCAGATGAAGCACTCCAGCCATGCATAGCCGAAATTCCATACTCACATAAAATGCACAAAATACGTCCACCTTTCCCTGGTCCCTATGCCAGCTTCTGTAATAGACGTGAGCATAGGACAACTAAATGAATGAATGCATGAATGAATGAACAGCTTTTAATGTAATAAGGTGTCCATAACAGCCACTATACGTGGAGGGCATGTATTGTGAAATAAATAAATGAATAAATAAATCAATGAAGGAATAAATACATTAATACACATAAATAAAGTGTATATACATGCAGTGTGCAGATACCTGCAGGCATGTATGAATGCAGAAAACACATTGTCTAATTGTCCCTTGTGATCAATTGGATATCGTAGATACGTAGATATCGTAGATATCAATCACTCATATTGACATGTGCATGCATGCATGCATGCCAGTATGAATGCACTTATTCATGCATGCATGATGGGTTTGTTCCATGGTTCATATATTGTAATAAGGTGATATTGTGATTAGTCATGAAGTACACCTAAACCAAATTTCCCAGTTTTTAAAACGGCCATTTTTAATAAACGCTCATGGAAGTTGATATCTACGAAATACACCCTACCCCAATTAATCACAAGAGACAATCAGACATGTTTTCTGAACATGTACAGTTAGCCGAGGGCAATATACATAACTCGTGTTGAGATCCCAGCACCGCCTCCCACCAATTATAGTTTGCAGTTGGAACGCACCTTTGGGAATAATCCAAGCAATATCGCATGCAAATCCGAGTGAGCCTCCAGAGAGGAATGCAAGATACACAACCTCGCTCTTTCGGGTTCACGAGTTGTCCCTTCCCATTGTAAAGAAATGGGTGGTTGGATTTACTGTCGGAATGATGATTCGTGTGCACTGTCTCGCGCGAAATTGGGTGGGCTGACGAGATCTCAAGGACGGGAACTAGAATTGGGTGGGCTGACGAGATCTCAAGGACGGGAACTAGAATTTCGTCAGCCTAAGAAACAGTTTGACGCAAATAAACTTACCGGTAAATCGCTGATCAGATGAATGGTCGATGAGTCAGAAGTCTAGGTACATTTGGCAGTTAACCCTACCATCATCAATGGACTAACGAGCGATTCCATGACAAGTCACCAGGGCAGACCACAAATTGGCCACCACACCTTCTCCGGTTTTGATAAGACGTGCACGGGGTTATTTGACGCCCCGATTATGATTCCGACATATTTACTTTCCTAGGTGAAAGGAGCGCGAGATACAGGCTATGTAAATTATGATGTCACGGAGAAAGCTCATACCGAAAATAATTTAGCTTTTAATGACAGCAATCAGCTTATCAAACGTTTATATATTATTTGGAGGCGGGCGGCCTGCACATTGCAATACAAGTAAGTGAGATCTCCTCAAGTCAGCTTTTTACCTAGTGACCCAGTGACGTTGCATGGAGCTCGCGATCTTTCAAGAAGTCCAACATGAATTGTTTTCATTAAACAATATATATATATATATATATATATATATATATATATATATATATATATATATATAAACGTGCTCAATCAACTGTCTAACTGACGACGTAAATATTTTGTTTGTAAAGCCGACTCCACGATGGGCTACATGAGTTAAATGTCAGGGTCTGATATGACCTCCAGATAGTGTTATCTTATGTGACTCGGAACGTAGCTGACATAGACGCAATTCGAAAGATACACGTTCATTGAGCACAATGGTGAAATCGGTGATATAATGGTATTAATGGGGTATTAATCCTGGTAAAGAAAGCGAAAACATCAAAATACGACGTTTTAAAAAGGCCTCGTGGTAAAAAAATGTCACTATTTCAAGTGACCTAAAGTTGACCTCGGGAAATCGAAACTATTTGTACTACATTGGTCATAATTGTCTCCCTCGAGTGATAAGGTAGGCAAGCTAACACTAAAAAGCTTGTTTTTACATTTTCTATATGCACGTTCTCCGTGACCTCAAAATTGCGTTGACATGTGACTTGCGATTCCGTAGGCCCCGAAAACTGAGCATTGCATCATCGAAATCTGGGTCATTGCAACCGCTTATAACCATTTTGATTAATATCGGAGGGGTGCGGTGAACATGCCTCGACAGTCTGTCCTGGAAACGCTCCGACACCGATAACGGCAAATCGACCCCGTCACGCTCCTCCAATCAGTCCACCGGCAGGTCACGGTCGTAACGACCCCGGCCGATTGGCATCGGCGTCGCCGCTGACATCCAGCTCTGGGTCACCGCATAGAACGGCTGGGCCGCGACCGCGCACCGTGAAGCCCATCGCATCGGACCGGACCGATTAACCTGGGCTAATCAGGCTCAAAGGCAGGCTGTGAACGGAACTATGTCATTGGCACGTAATGAGGTCATCGCCGACCGGCTGGTGTCGATCCGTGATGAGCCGATAATGTGCTCACGCGCACGGCCAGATGCCCTCCCTGGGCTGTCGAGGTGCATGCTGGGCACATTAACTTCAATTCTGAATGAATGAAGCTCAGAAAAACCGCCTGGCATTAGCTGGTAAGCAAGGTCAGATGATGACTTCTTTATGGTAGCTGATGCATGGCGTCCTTCCGGTACGAAACATTTTGCTCAGATTACGGCCCACGCTCTTTCCTTGAAAAGTATCCCAGGACGTGTAGGACGTCATTGCGCAAATACTACGTGAGGAAATAAAAATATTCAAATGGATCTAAACATTAATCCACCGTAACTCATAAACGACAATCATCCATTGATTGCAACCGGTCAATATGCATGGCGCCGGGACGAAAAGGTCAACTGCCAATTCGGTTCGTTGTTGGTTTTTACGACGCGACGACTATTGGGTTATACAGCGTCGCCAATATCTCACGCTAATTGATCGTTGGTGAAGAGTAGTAACAGGTGGGACTCGAAACCACCGCCTTTCGGTTGGAAGACAGGCGCCTTACATCTAGACTACTCGCGCCCGCCAACATCTAATTCAACATGAAGACCAATATATCCTTGAAAACAGAACATAATTACGAAAGCACGCAGCATCCTTCAGCAGGGATACAAAATCATGCCGTATTGAAGGCGGCTTCGTCAAAGTAATACGAATGCGCCAAACACGCATGCGATAAAAAAAAATACCGGCAACAGGGCGATGGTCTGACAGCATTAACTAAACATTGCATTGTGTGGGTAGAAGTGAGGCATATAATATACCGCACTCTAATACCGACTGTACTCCCCCTTGTCCAACATCAGTATTTATCTTCGTAACATATGCTTAAGCTGGTCAATAGTCAGTCAGCTACGCAGTCGTAATGATGCCGTTTGTCCAAGCAAACGTCTCTTTTATTAAATATCTCATCATCATTTTAATTCAATGGCACACAGATTCACTAATTCAATCCACAACGTTGTCATGCTTTCGTTCCAAAATACAACATTTTCTTGAAAATGTGTTCGCCACTATGAACACAAAATGCTGACGACACATGGATTACGCAAATGTTTCACCACAAACATACATCAACACGCAACGAGCCATGTGATCACGCAGAAACAAGCATACGACCGTAAGTTCTCTGTTGGAGCGATTCACTGCCAGGGCCACATGGTTTCCACAACAGAACGTTTAATTAACATCAAATTATAGTAATGCGCATTTGATGGAAAATGTTAGTGTCTTGGCACGAACCAGCGCAGAACATCTCAAATTTCGCATGACGTGGCAAACAATATATTTTTTTAAAGCGCCACAAGCAATGCGGACCTGAACATGAGTGTGCAAATGACAACAGAGAAAATTGAAATTATACTAAGAGATCTCAAGGTGACGCTAGCGACCCGGACACATCTGTGCCGGGCGCCAAAGCTCCACTGTTGCATCAGGCGTATCGGTGTCGCTGCATCGACGCATCGGTTCCGTTTTGTGGCAGGTGGGGACCAGCCGTGACGATGTCATCGGTCCGGACCACCGCACGTTTTGTGGCAGGTGGGGACCAGCCGTGACGATGTCATCGGTCCGGACCACCGCACGTTTTGTGGCAGGTGGGGACCAGCCGTGACGATGTCATCGGTCCGGACCACCGCACGTTTTGTGGCAGGTGGGGACCAGCCGTGACGATGTCATCGGTCCGGACCACCGCACGTTTTGTGGCAGGTGGGGACCAGCCGTGACGATGTCATCGGTCCGGACCACCGCACGTTTTGTGGCAGGTGGGGACCAGCCGTGACGATGTCATCGGTCCGGACCACCGCACGTTTTGTGGCAGGTGGGGACCAGCCGTGACGATGTCATCGGTCCGGACCACCGCACGTTTTGTGGCAGGGGGGACCAGCCGTGACGATGTCATCGGTCCGGACCACCGCACGTTTTGTGGCAGGTGGGGACCAGCCGTGACGATGTCATCGGTCCGGACCACCGCACGTTTTGTGGCAGGTGGGGACCAGCCGTGACGATGTCATCGGTCCGGACCACCGCAGCCACTATGCTTTCACCGGCCGTAGTGGCAGCGGTCGCACGAGCTCGGCGTCCCATATGCACTCGTTGCTGCAGGACATCGATTTCATGTGCTCGTTCCGTGCGCGACCCCGGCACAAGAGCACACGCTGGCGGCAGGCCGAAACGTTGCGGTATGGTTGGCAGGGTGTCCGGTCGCCGATAGCACGATTATGTTCCAAACTCGACCGCTGACGTGTAATTATGCGATCACGCGCACGGAACCAGTTACGGTGAGCTCCACATCTTTCCAACAAATATTGTCTCGCGTTGATTCTGAATTTTCCAAGCTTGCCTGTCAAGTTTCGAAGGCAATGTTTTTACAACACAGTTTCCCGAAGAGCATTAGCCCACGCAACCAGAATTAACGCATGGAAAAAAACTTGACTAACAATATTCACCAACAAAGTGAAAATGTCGCCAGGCTTTGATATACTGGGTACTGGCTTTGGGTTGCACTTCCTTGCTCACCGATGCAAGAGCAGCTAGACCAACACTGCACAGTTGTCACACGACTTTCACAAAAGTGTAAACTTAAGACGGCATGGCACGGATGACGTGACACGGCAGACATGGATGACGTGTCTCTCGCCATCGGTGGTGTCACAATATCCCCTAATGGTGTAGGTACAATCGCAGCTTATCAGTTATTCGCTGGGTGAATGAGGTGAATGAAGAAAAACAGCGAACACCACCGTACAAGAAATTAACACGGGATTTCCTAAGAACTTCCCATCTGGGTCAATTTCAGTGGTGAACGAACCGTGAAATTAACGGCATGCTGCAGACGCCCGCAGATGTATTTATCGATCATAATATGACGATTGATTTGACTATTCTCTGTATTTCAATGACGATTGGAATGGGTTACGTAATTACATTGCTAGCCCCTAAGGCTGCCTGGTGGGCAACTGGTTTTTGTGCAACTTCGAAGCCCAAGCGGAGCCGGCGAAGACTATCGTCGGTGGAATGATTTTCGTGGAGTGATTCTAACTGATCTGGAGATTACATTGTACGTAACTACAAGCAATCCTTAAAAAATGAGCAGTTAATTCTCTTTAGCATGGTTTCATGTAATTATGAATTGATGGAGCATGTTCTGCAATATTTTTCGGTTATTTTCTGTCAGTCAGTTTCAGTTTTGATATAGAAGTATTTCATTGCATGGAAAAGCGGCATTCCTGAGTGGCTGTTGATTTCGTTCCTACAAACTTTGTGTGCAAAAGGCAACATTTTGACAAAAAGCAGTGACGTGTCGAGGAAGTGGAAACCAAGGGGTTATGTAGTTGGCTATTTGAGTTCCAGGGCTCTTCGACCAGTCTCCCAGAAACCAGGGGGACATTTGAATTGATTTGAATTTGAATTGAATTGATGCGTACAAGGATGGAAACATGCATTAGACTGAAACCGCGACCGGTGAATACTTCATTTGGAGTTGCTTGTCAATTTATATCGTGAATTGCCTCTCCAAGTAGAAGTACTTGCAACGCTCGATAAACATTTTCCTACAGTTATCAAAGTTAATACTCGGATATACCAGATTTATCTTATATGCAGAACATTCACGTGATAAGCAGGAGTTATATTGCATACCATCCATGCGGTTCCAGGGAGGCAAATATAAATGTGCCTGGCTACACGCACCTGACTTTGCGCCGGCTGCATCGAATCACCAAACAAACTGACATATTGTCCAGTCGTATTTCCCCAGTTGTCGTATTGTCGAATCGTATTTCCCCAGTCTGTGCGATCTGCCACGACATTGACTTTTTGTCGCAATGTTCATATCGATGGCCGTTTGTTTATTTGGGCTTAAGGGCGCCTGAACTGCTAGTGGTTATCTAGCGCCCACGAAGACTTTCGCCATGCATGGTCGAGATTTCAGCGAGGATCGAAACGTACCATATATACTCATGTATATATGGGTATATATGGTATATATATATATGTATATATATATATATATATATATATATATATATATATATATATATATATATATATATATATATATATATATGCTCAATCCTATATCTGACTTGGCCACATTCTAAAAGTATATAACGAGTAAAATATACAGCAAGAGCAAATCACGTGGTTGGTAGATGGTACTAACATGGTTCTTCATTGAGGAACCTTGGTTTCGAAATTACCTTATCTTGTGATTTTGAGCACCTCAGCCCGATCCTTGCTGCTTAAATAAGAAACGTGCGCCTTAAATGTATAGCGTATGCCACAAAAGGTTGATTGAGCTATCACAAGAAGCAATCCGACTACAAGTATTCAAAACATACTCCATTGGTAACAACGTAAAAAAAAACTTGCATGGCCCATGACGACGTCCTTGCACCAAAATATGCGCGATCACGTAAAGAAATTAGAGAGAAACATAGTAAGGTTAAAGGGGAAATGCTAAGATGTTCCAGAGTTCGGATTCCTGGATTTGTCCCGCATCTTTTCTTTTCAATATGAAGTGAGAAATGGAGACGTTTCACAACGACAATTCGTTGGCGCATCTTGCGTGATTATATGACGGAAGGATTTCCACATATCAGAGGAAGGCGGCCGGGCTCGCACCACCGCACATAAATCGGGACAAAACAACCGCACGGGAATAGGGCTAAGCTGAGCCTCAACGCATTACCGTTGTGAGCAAAGGTGCACAATTCCCGTCTTTCTCGCAGATCTCGGATAAGAGGAAACAAAAACTTGCATCGTCTCAGTCGCGAACAACCAAGCCTACTCACGTATGGTTAAAATTATACAGGACGGGAAACTGGTTCCCGGTTCACTCCCGCTGTAGCCGTATCCCTGGTACGGGAGGCCATGCAGTGGCGGAGTTACGGCCGGGAAGAAACGGCTACCGGGCCTCTGGTATAGCAGGTATGGCCCGTCAAAGGATGGCGTATGGAGGAACGGCCACCGGGCCTCTGGCATAGCAGGTATGGCCCGTGAAAGGATGGCGTATGGAGGAACGGCTACCGGGCCTCTGGTATAGCAGGTATGCCCGTGAAAGGAAGGGTGGTACAGGGAGGAACGGCTACCGGGCCTCTGGTATAGCAGATATGGCCCGTGAAAGGAAGGGTGGAGCAGGGATGAACGGCAGGCAAAGGATGGCATAGGGAGGAACGGCAGGCAAAGGCGAATGTCACTCTTTAAAAATAATAAATTGAAGCTGAGTTACGGGTACGTCGACCTCCAAATACACACGCTGTACCATGGGTGGCGTCCCTTCAGCCACTTGAGTTTATGAGATTCAACCATGAACCTTCAGCCACTTGAGTTCATGAGATTCAACCATGCGCCTTCGGCAACAGTTTTTGAGAGGCGATTGCGGCAAACCCAAAGCTGATATCTTATTGGTTGAAGCTGCTGCGTATAATTATGATGGACCATAGCGTTACATCCGGCGCACGTTACATCCGGCGCACGTCTGCCGCCTGCTCACATCACATTTTCACCATTGTTTGTACGTAGAACTTCAGTGCTTATATTATATGTTTACCTTGATCACAAAACGTTATAACGTTACATCCCACAGATATTGGCGTTGTAATAAAGCCAAATAGCTGCATTATAACATGCCAGCATGAGTTTTGTACTGTGGCTTTGAATCCTGAGAAAATAATGTGTTTGTGTTGGCAAGTACGAGCATATTAAGACAGGCTTCCATTTTGTAGCGCCTTAGTCCGCATCTGACTATAACCGTATTCCGACGTTTGTGGTACTGTAAGATGGTCAGCCAACTATGGGATTACCCAATAGGATGACTTTTGTATTTCTTCTAGCTTAACCCACAGGCAAGCAGGCATTAAGAGATCGTCGCAACCAGTTCCCGTAGCAGTAGTTACAAAAATTACCACTGGTGGCGGTAGTTGTACCACTGGCAGCGTTATCATCATAGCTAGAGATTCCGAAAGGCTCTGGAAAAGTTTCGCTTCCCCGGTTTGATAACCTGCTACTTTGTCATTTTCCGTTTTCAATTTAAAAAGTTTCAGACATTTACTTTCTCTTACCATTTTCTACATAAGACCTTTCCAACACACTTTTATAATTACGAGCGTTTCCCCACCCTAATCTTTTCCTTACGAACTTTTCATTTACGAGTTGTTTTCAGATACGAGCTTTTTCCTTATGAGCTTCGTTATTACCATATTTTTCCGTATACCTTTCCCATACGAACTTTTGCTATTGCGGGCTTTTTGCTCATGCAAACTTTTTCCAATGAGACTTTTTTGCGTACTTGCGTACTTGCGTACAGAGCTTATCACGAGTTTTTTTTTCCAATACGAGCTTACTCACATACCATAAATGAACGTTAAAAATAGATATTCCGCAAGTGCGCGCTAACACTAACATTACCAGCCAACACTAACGAAATAGCGCTGTGACAACGTGTGGTTAAATGGCCTCGGGCGATCTGCTTACCTTGCTCCGACGGGTGGTCAGTTGTTGGCATGTAGATAGGCGCCTTCTTCCCGGACGATTTCGGTCCATTGTCAGCCGAGAATTTCGAGAAGTTCTTGGAGTCGCGGCACGGCAGGCCGCGTAAGAAGTCGGGTATGCTTTGACTCTGAAAGAGTGAAGGGTTGACCATGGTGACGGTGATACATTGTGCGATCGTGACTCCGCCTGCAGGTCATGAAGACTGCTTGGTACACCTGTGGCTTATCCATTCAATTCCCGGGGTCAGGTAGGATAATTATCATCACTTCATCAATTCAAATCAATCTTTATCGGATATATGAAGAAGCACTTCCGAACGAGAAGTTCTTCCTCTTCCACAATATGTCAGACAACTAAATACGGCAACACAACAAAACCAAACAAAACAACAAACAACAAATACGAACACAACACAAATGTCAGACAACAAATACGACACAACACAATAGTCACAACAAAAACAAAACAAACAGACAACAAAAAACAAATGTCCACTAAAAGGGAACACAACACAAATGTCAGACAACTAAATACGGGAACACAACACAACATGTCAGACAACAAATAAAAACAAATGACAACTAAATACGAACACAACACAATATGTCAGACAACTAAATACGGGAACACAACACAATATGTCAGACAACTAAATACGGAACACAACACAATATTCAACAACTAAAAAATACAACTAAAAGGAACACAACACAAATGTCAGACAACTAAATACGGGAACACAACACAAATGTCAACAACTAAATACAACACAACACAAATGTCAGACAACTAAATACGGAACACAACACAACATGTCAGACAACTAAATACGAACACAAAAAATGTCAGACAACTAAAACGGGAACACAACACAATATGTCAGACAACTAAATACGAACACAACACAATATGCAACAACTAAATACGGAACACAACACAATATTCAGACAACTAAAACAAAAACAATAAACGGAACACAACACAAAGTCAACAACTAAATACGGGAACACAACACAATATGTCAGACAACTAAAACGAACACAACAAAATATGTCAGACAACTAAATACGGGAACACAACACAATATGTCAACAACTAAAACGGGAACACAACACAACATGTCAGACAACTAAATACGGAACACAACACAATATTCAACAACTAAATACGAACACAACACAATATGTCAGACAACTAAATACGGAACACAACACAATATGTCAGACAACAAATACGGGAACACAACACAATATGTCAGACAACTAAATACGGAACACAACACAATATGTCAGACAACTAAATACGGAACACAACACAATATGTCGACAACTAAATACGGGAACACAACAAAATATGTCAGACAACTAAATACGGAACACAACAAAATATGTCAAAAACAACAAAAAGCAACAACAAATACGGCAACACAACAAAAACCCGAAGCACGACGTGGAAAACAATATAGAAATTAGGCGGAAAGACAACGCGATTTTCAGCAGGACACAGGAATCACAGTATATCGACTACTTCCTGTCACTTAATGCAGCACAATACATTTGACTACAATTGAATTCACAACAATGGTGATAGGATTTGGTGCACTATTTCCAAATATAAGTGCATATGAGGTTCTAGCACAGAGAGGCAATGCATCTGCCACACAACTTGCAACAGCTCAATGCTGGAGTGCCTGAGTGAGGCATCTCATGAATTCCAGAGTTCAGGGACAAGAGACATTTGTAATGCTACTTTACTTCGAGGCAATGCGGTGGAACTGATGCAGGATTTCAGAATATTCCGGAATCAGCTCCCACATGCGTGTCATGCTGAAGATCAATCAAACAAAACTATCTATATAATATAAATGCACGGAATGTACACAATGAGGAAATGTATGAAGATATACAAACGTGCGTGTTACAGTCTAAGTACATGATTATATATAAAAAGTGCCAAACCATCTTCCCAAACATACCTGACTTCTGAAATACCATCGGTCGAAGCAGCACATCAATATCAACATTCACAGCACTCTATATAAGCATAATGCAAACCATAGCATACAACATATGACGCTATACCACATGCACCTCTAACCAACAACAAGCATACTGTCTGTGTACATATGTTGGATTATTTTCGAGCATGGCGTCAGATGAGGCTTTAGCTCCGTCAGCCTGTAGTGCATTGCAGACAGGCCAACAACTAACTGAGTGGCAATGACAACTTAGCTTCTCCTACAAAAAAAACATGACATGGTACGTGTAGTGTAACTTCGAATTTGACTGCATGCTCAAATGATACCAACATCCATCAGGGTGGGGATTACTTGCTGCATCCTAATCTAAACAAAGCAAATATATTTTTGACGAATGTTTGTGTTGACAAATTTGGTGTATCACACTGCATTTCGGTGAAAATATTGACACATGCAGATCTTCATGATCTTCTTACACCACAAATTACCTATGCATTTAAAACAAAAGCTCATTTCGGTACTAAGCGTCGTATTAGTGGCATGATTACCAATAGTGACCTAAACAACCAAGTGTATTCAATAACATATCCTGTATTCAATAACTTGTCTGTAAAGTAAATGTGGGCTGGCAAAACCTGGCTGCCTACCTCACTACTCATTCACAGCAGAAGTAGTAGTAGGAAGAGACACAGCATTTTCTCATCACTATGTTGATCTTTGCACACATTTCCAACTATTAGGGAGCCAATGTCCAAACATTGATGGTATTCCTTCTTTACGAAGTGCTTATCACTAGTCCAATTTTTGTCCAAAATGGCCAGCCTGATGTGAAGCAGCCAAAGCACATACTGAGACTCTGGGCTGTTAGGATCCGAACCACGCACTCGAAACAAGCTTAACACCATAAGACCTACGGTGTACATCAGATGCTGGACCGAAAATTGGACATCATGGATCCCCCCTCTTGTCTGAGGAGAGCTTCCCACCAATGAACAAAATAACACATTATGTGATAAAGCACCAACATAAGGTGCCACACCTCATAAAGCACCAGATAGACATGTCCCACAGGGGAAAGAGGCAGGCTCTAAGTCTCTTGCGGTGTAGCCACATGGAGTGCATATATAGCAATCCCCTATGAGGAAAATTGTCTGCAGTTTCCCTTGGGATAATCCTAGCTGTGTTCCTAGCTTCCCACCCTGGGAACATAAAACAGTCAGCATAGCATGGCCGGAGGCATTATGGGCAGACCACAAATTTGCATTGTTGAAGCTTGTGAGGACCAATGATGTGTCATTCAATGGTAATTTTAGTACTGCCAAAAAAGTCCTTCTTTGGCCAAAGATTTAGTATTGACAAAGATTTGTCTTATGCACAGCATTGCACCACAATTTGCATAAATCCATATGAAATGAGCAAGTTTCATTTTAAATTAAGAAAATATGACTTAAAATGAAAGAACACAAGGGTGCCAAAAGCATGACAGCAGGGCTCAAGCCAGATCGGGTCGGATCGGATTGCTCATGATTGCCTTGATACACTTGGGAGTTGACCCACTCCAGCTTCGCCCCTTTTTGTAAGAAACATCCTGTTTCCCACCCATGAGTCACATGGCTTAAAAGACGAGATAAAACTTAGCTGACATCATGACTTCCATTAGGCATTTACCATTAAGTTGGTAAAAATGTCAATACAGAAATATGTTCCACCCAAAACTTCATTAAATCTTCCACAGCATACTGACGTGTGCAAAGTGCAGCATGTGAAGATACCAACCAGCATACATTGATTTTTCAGTCAGGCATTCAGCCAGCCAGCCTTGTATGATTATGTAGTACTGGCCCTATATGGATGCTTAGGTGGTGGTGGTTACTGAGTACTTGACATCCAATATACTAGTATGAGGCACCACTATGACCGTTAGACGAGCAAAGGCACAAGGAGGATCTCAGACCGCTGGTTTGGTGAGAGATGGCCAGCCTTGCCTGTGCAATATTTGATGTCATTGAATGCTTAGTATGGGGGTTTACTTGGAAAATTGTAGGATTTCAACTTGATGATTCCTTCTGTTTCTCCAGCATTTTCTTGTGGAAAGAAAGCCCAGACACCACTCTAGGCTATGATGTGCCTTATCTTTTTCCTTGCATAGGTATGCTCTCAGATTGGCCACTGAACCAAGGAGGTTTTTGTCTACTGATGTGGTTTTATGGCAACATCTCTTGGGCTCAGGGGCGTTTTTTAAGACCAGGATGCTTTTCATGGCATTGTAACTTTGTGTGGACCCACTGTGTTTTGATTGCTTGTTTTCAAAGGCCCTGATTTTGCATTCAGTGCTCTGACATGTTTTTTTTAAAGTATCATGTCAGTTCTTGTGGGCCAAGCCTGTTGTTCAGGCCATCATTCCACCTGTGTGGCCACAATGTGTTTTGAGGACACCAGAGTGTTTTAGGGCCTCAAGTGAGCTTTTGATGACTCCTGGTGTGGTTATTTAGGGCCCAAACACAATGCTAAAGCTATGTCTTATCATCTCTGCCTTGTCCCCACCAACTTCTTACTTTTTAGCATGGAACAATATGGGCTGGCCCCACTAGCAAAACTGGCAGTACTCATTTCTTCTATACATTGGTCTGCACCAATAACATTCAAACTTCACACATGGCTCCCATTGTACTTTAAGTGCACTGTACTTATTTGCCCCCAGGCAATAATTATTGGGGCCCATGAAAATTTGTTTTAACATGGGTTGGTTTTCTGGATCCCTCTGGTTCATTTTTCTGGAGCCAGGTCAATTTTCAGGCTCCAGTGCAATATTTTTAGGCTTCTGCACAATTTTCATCAGAGTCCTGGTACAATTTTAGGGGACATGCACAGTCTTTAGAGCACCTAGTATGACTTTTTGGACTCCAGAATGATTTTCTGGACCCAGGTTGATTTTTAGAGGTTCCTGATATATTTGTTCACTGCCTGGGCTTGATTTTCTTCAGGTCCTGGTGCAAATTGTGGGGCCCCAGCACCATTTAGGAGAGCCATCATCCCTCAGGAGAGAAGTGTCCTTTTCCCTAACCTTTGGTAAGCCACTATATGAGGATCAGGTTACAGCCAAATGCTGTAGAATCCACATGTTGTCCTACAGGCAAAAGTCAGCTTTCAGCAAATTGGCAGTTCCCACATTTTGCAGCCATAGCCCTAAGATGGCAAAAGCCACAGTAACAACCACCCAGGTCACAGGGGAAAGTGATACCAACAAAACAGCAAAGCATTGCAAATGCCACTGTTCTTTCTGTTTGTGTGGCACATCAAACTTCTTTTACTATAACTGTACTAAATTATTTGCACAAAGAAAACATTTTTCATTCTGTTGGTGTCCTGAGATACCATGTGTTGATATGAAAAACTTGCCATATAGCATTGTACATCTTGAAAACAATTCATTAATATATCATACATATATGTTTCAGCATTGAGGATATGCTACAACAGTATATTTGCAGCCTCTTTGGGCTATCCATTTTCCGGTCATTGGGGTGCACATTTTAGCACTGCACACAGCTTCAAGCATTACAGTTTCAAGTACTGAGGATCGAGGACGAACCTGCACCCCCAAAGTTACAGATAGTTACAACATTGGAATTCAGACTGCAAGGTATGGTGAATGGCTCAACAAGGCTCACCAGCCACTGAAAAAAACATATATGAAAACACACTGGAATGTCAAAAATCTGCACCAGGGAGGTCTAATACATGAACCAAATGCAAAAAAAACGTATTGTAAGAAAATCAAGAAGCATAAGGCAAGCGCCTTTTCCATAAAAATGCATCCTTTACAAAATATCAATACAAAAGTGCACATACATTATTAAAGACAAACAAACTCCCACACTTCCCACCCCATTATTTTGAGCAGCATGGGATACAGAAATCAATTTGACAGCAGGGAATATTTTTCACACAGTAAACATATTTGGCAGCTATCAGCTGAGATAAATGTGGCACAATGTAGGGGAAGATGGGGGTTTCTGAACACTTATGGCATCATGCAACAAATAGCTCTACTGCTGCTTCTGTATGGCTGAACTAGTAATTGTAGTGTTTACTAAACACAAAAATGAACAAGCTATCCATATTCAAACAGTTTCTTTCAATGAAAATCCTCAAACCACTTGCAAAGAGCAACTTTAAAACAGATAATTATTTTGCAGTGGTGTGCAGTATTCTATGTTCACGAAAATGTTGTTGTGCAGGATTATCTCACAGTAGCTGTTGTGGTAAGCTATTAGTAGCCACTAAAAACTGCTGGTGTAATTGCAAAAAAAAACATTGAAAGTCACTTCCTTATGGTTTCCTTAAGCCAACTGCTTTTGGAAGCCTAAAAATGGTGCCTATGAAATTTGCTAGCTCCATACACAAAGAATCTGTAGAACTATGTGATCAGACCTTTATATTTTGGTAGAGACAGGTCCATCATTTATGATTACCACCATCTGTTGTTATTTATGCACTGAACATGATGTGGGAAACATCCAAAGGTAGGTGTTCGGGAAACAGAACGTGTTCAGATACCCCCCCCCTTCTTCCCCTATATTTTTGTATCGTACTAACAATTGTTGTGACTTTCATCTTCTCATGATTTTTAAAGTCATGTGTGCATTACCCATGCATTACCCATGCATTATCAGGCCACCAGCACCAGGTGCCTGTCTCCACACATATCACCTCACCAATCACACCACAGCCACACTGCCTGGCACTGACAAGATCTTGTCATGTGACATACTTTGCAATCTGGCTTGGGACCTGCCCACCACCCTTGTGGTACTACTCCCAATGGTCTTACTTTGTGTGCTTGTTTGTAAAACACAGGCATGCATTAAAATCCTCAGAGGTGTGCATTTGATGTCTTTCAGGTGTGCATTTGACATTTCTTCATTTGACATGCAACTGGCATGCAATGGGCATGCACTTTCTGCAGACTGACTTCTTTGGACATGTAGCTACCTACCTAGCTAGCATCCATAGCAGCAAGGCAATTTGCTGAAAACACCAACTCTGAAGCTGTTCTGCATCCATATTCAAAAACGAATGCCACAACTTCCAAATAAGAAATAGGATCATGACTCATATAACCTACACAATACTTACCCCGTTTCCACCACTCGACGAGGCGCTATTCGTATTTCCCTCTGCATTTTTTCCAGTCATGGCAGGTTCTGAAAATTTCACATAATTCAAAGTATGCAAGTCAGATAATTCGAAAAATGATTGTGCAATAAAAATATCGTAATCATTCCTGCTCAGCAATGTAGTAAACAATTCCTTCAAGGTGGGTCTTCTTATTTATGCAATTGGTACAGCGCGCATAGTAACAGCTGGTCACAGCAACTCAGGATGAAGAAATACAACAATGTACCGCTGCCGTTTGCATTTTGCAATGTATGCCAGATGGATGACGAGAATGTGGCATTATGCCATTTTGTAGAGAAGAACTAAGAAAGAACTGACAATAATACATGTAAAAAATGACATCGATAGCATGCAGAAATTTAAGGTTAAATTAAAATAAATGTTTCGATTCAACAGCTTCGCTACGTGCAATGCCTAGTAATAGGAAGATAGCGCCTGGTATGAATTTTAATGAATGCAGCTTGTGTGGTACCTTCGTATAAATCTAGCATAAAGTACAGAAGAGTCAGATATACTACATTCTCGTTCAACGGCAGTAGTTACGCCTTTTTCCTTCACCTAAACCACAATGTCTGTCGCAAATGAGCATTAATTGTATTAACAGCATCGCAGTACCTGTTGCTAAATTATGCAGTACCCATTTTGGATAGAAATGTGATAGTTCTAATTATGTGGTAGTTATCTGAGATACTAGTTTGGCTCAATTAAGCATTGCATCTTTAATTGGTGGATCCATTAATTTGTATTGGGAGGTTGGGCACTCGTCTCGGACGCACTGTTTCCACCGATAGACACCACTGATCGGAAAAAGTCGCGAAGCACCACCCGGACTTCTCTAAGGGGCACCAACTTCTCTGATGCATGGGTGTAGCCACGGTTTCGAAATTAAGGGGGGGGACAAACCAGGGATGCGGCAAGTTTGGACAGGATAGAGGGGTAGTTTTTGTGACGACACCCAGACTGTCGGTGAGGCTGACACTCTGGGTGTGGTTCTGAAGATAAGCAAACACCAGGACGTGTCGATGCTGTGGAGGATTAATTTTGACAGGAATTTAGAGTGGTCTATCGCATCAAGGCATTTGCTCAAATCCAGCAGGCAGAGAAGGGACACCTCTCCATGGTCACATGCGGATAGGATATGGCCATATATGGACACCAGAGCGATTTCCGTCGAGTGACGCGGACGAAAACCATGCTGAGTTGGAGGGAGGAGGTTGTTTTCAGGCAGATAATTGTAGAGCTGCTGGTGGACGAATGCTTTACAATTTTGGCAATGACTGGGACGATGGAGATAGGACGAAAATTCGAAGGGCTTGTGGGATCGACGGAATTGAAGACGGGATGAACGAGGGAGTGCTTCCAGGAATCAGGGTCATCTGATTGGGTAATGCTGAAATTAACCAAGTGCAGGAGCACCACACCTATCGAGTCAAAGCACACCTTGAACATGTGGTTGCTGATACCATCATCACCGCAGGCCGACGAGCCGGTCATCCCGAAGACGACGGCTCGCAGCTATGGTGGCGACAACGGTATCAGGGTGAACGCTCAGGCACCTACACGCGGCAAACGGCAAGAAATATTCGGCGTCACTCCCATGCTCCCATGCTCCCACCTCGCCATCCACGTGCGGGCTCACGCCGACAAAAAATCGGTCAAGGTCATCAGCTGTCGCGTCGGGCAGCTTAGGAATGGTCTGCTTGCTGCCGACGAATGACCTGATATGGCGCCACATCGACCTCCGCCCGTACTCACGAATGCGCTGTTCAATATCGTCGCGGCTTTCACGCCTAATTGCAGATCGTACAGCTCGGTTGGCATCGCTGTACTCCGTAGACTGGCGTCCATAGCCATAGACCGCCAGTGCACCACGGCGGTGACACGTTAAAGCTTTGGTTCCATCCGACACCAATTGGCGCTAGGGTTCCTGATCTTGATAGTCCTGATGGGAGCATGGATGTCAATAATGGGTAAAAAGATTGTCAGAAAACCGTCCCACTTGAGTGTGACGAAGGGAGAGTGAAAGCAGAACTCCAGTCAGCCCAAACAAGCATGAAGTAAGACATTCGGACCTGTATGGCGAAAGCATCAGGAAGGAACATTGGTGCTGCTCGATCTAAATCTAGATCTATATAAATATATGCGAACTAATGCTACAAAATTGTGTACGGCAGTACTTCACAATGGCACGACAGTTGGCAATAACCACGTCAAGAAGAGAGCCATTCGGATAGGTGGGCGAGGTCACACGCTGATAAAACAATAATCGGATGTAACATCAGATATCGCACT
Organism: Ashinkailepas kermadecensis; assembly: GCA_034440615.1. NCBI lineage: Eukaryota > Metazoa > Arthropoda > Thecostraca > Neolepadidae > Ashinkailepas > Ashinkailepas kermadecensis. The sequence continues at coordinate 838,096 of JAOTOM010005153.1, read as the reverse complement.
CCTTCCTGGGTCTGCGTCTGAGCCTCTGAAAAAAAAATCGTCAAAAGGCGAAAAGGAATGCCCATGGGCTATCCGCAAACCCTCCGCCGCTCAGCGGCACAAGTGTTTAAAAACAAAGTTATTATTAAAAAAACTTCAGGGGCGGTTGCATATCCGCACGTGTTGGCGAATATCCACCCTCTTTGCCATTGAATGTTAAGGTGTACAGACTACTCAAGACGTTTATCCTATCCGATGTATGCAAGCTAGCCAGGGCACTGTACATATAGAACAGTCTTTAGAACAGAACAGCTGAAAACATTTTTCTTCCGGCATCACAAAATGGACACCTTTTTTCTATTACTGTCTATCTTGGCCGAGAAGTCAATCAATCATCTTAATGCGATGTCTAGCCCCCGAAAAGTCGTTGCTGCTGTCGTACATGGCATGCAATACCTTATTTGGAACGAGGCGTACGCGTTTACAATCACTACCATGACATTTTTCGGCAGCCATTGTCTTGTTGCTGAGAATCCCAGAAGAATATACTAGTGTAATTTGGAGTAATCCGGTCGTGTGAGATCCGGTCGCTGGAAACTAAATCTTCAAAAAAATACTACGCACTTGTTATATTGCCGGAATGATCTCTCCTGAAAGTTTTCTTTTATAGGTATGATCGTGCCTAACATGATGTTACACTCCTGGCATGGTCGGAAAGTGAGTTACATTTCTGAGGCGTTTATTTTCTTGTGTTGCTTTTCAACTAGTTGTCTTAGAACACTGAATGCAGGTTCAAGTTGGGTCACTAAGTAACTTAAGTTGCGTTTTAGGGAAGAGACTCTCTTATCTGGGATGATTTAAAGCGTTTCGCTGTGACAATGTTCTCAAATGTTTTTGAAGTAAGGTCTCGGATGTCAAGAAAGCTCGGAAATATTTGGATATGTTCATGAATCGTCCGTTATGTTTACTTGAACTTCATTCAAAGGGAAAATGCTTTGGAACATCGGATGGGTCCCAACCATTCCTTCAATTTTAGAATTCGTGGATGACGTAAGAACATGACAAGTGATGCAAGAAAAGTTGTGTTAGTTGTCGGGTTCCATCTAAGATTATGAATTTGGGAACACTATGTTCATGCAGTGTCCACCAGTAGTCTGCCGTTGGACATTTAAGAATATCCCGGATACTGCGTACTATGCACCCTGGTACTTAGAGTAGAGAGTGTTGTGTTTCTGACACATTAACGTCAGGGACAGTAGCACAATAGCACAGTCGGGGCTGTTACCTTGTACATGCTAAGAGGCTCACTGGCCACCTCAATCTCCCAATTTGGCCTCCCAATCAGGCTGATGCTTAACCATGGGGTCTATGGCGTACAAATTGTTTTCCGGACAGCTTCGACCATCAAAAATGTCATTTGCCCCCACCCCCACCCCCACCCACCCCTCCCGCGAACGAATTTCTCAAAGTGACACCCATGCATGGTAGACAACGGTGGGGAATAAAAATTGACTACCTTTGATTGCCCTGTTTCGTATTTCAGCTCGATGCTCCGCGCCTGCTAAATAGATAGGTCTGGCTGTCTGCGGGTATGGTTGATAGATAGATAGGTATGATAGAAGGTGACGGGTATGGTTCACAACCAGGCTAGGCTCGATTTGTGCTGATGATACAGTCCAGTTATCATTTTGTGCTCATGCTACATGTGTAATGACTCTTTTTATGGGTTTATTCGTATCGGTGAGCAAAATTTAGATCATTCTGCAACAACCCACGGTTGCGTGGTAATAGCAACCTGCATGGGCGGCTACGCCATCCGGGACGTGGGAGACGCATACTCCACACTTCAAATCAAATTTAACATTACACCTGTGACGATGCATGGAAAGATCGGGCAAAAATGCATCTCGGCTATGAGTGTAGGAGCCAATAAGGCAGGTAGGGTGGTTTCCATTTATTTCTTCCCTCGCAAACATACCACATAATCCATAGCAATAATTACATCTTCACTTATGTCACCAATGAGTATTAACTGGAGAGAATGGCCTCTTCAGCCATTTTTTGCATACCAATAATTTCCTGGTTCCTACACCCATGCTGTTGTCTCCCACAGAAATCAGCCCGTGGAGCCGTAAATGGAAGCTTGGAATCAGGGGCCGATAACAGAACAGAGATAACTCGTCACCTTATAAACAAACTGGAAAGGAAAGAGACAATCACCTTATAAACAAAGAATGGCCCCACAACAGAGTTAACAATCACCTTATAAACAAACAATGGGCACAACAGAATAACAGAGATAAAAGTACCAAAACAAAGGAAGGGCCGACAAAATAAAAATAAAGAATAAAGAGATAACAGAGATAAAAGTCACCTAAAACAAATGGAAAGGGCCCGACAAAGATAACAGAGATAACAGAATAACAAGTCACCTATAAACAAACAATGGGGCCCCGACAACAGAATAACAAACCTTATAAACAAACAAAGGGCCCGACAAAGATAACAGAATAACAGAATAACAAGTCACCTTATAAACAAACGAAATGGCCCCAAAGATACAGAGATAACAAGTCACCTTATAAACAAACTGGAAATGGGGCCCCGACAATAAATAACCTTCGACATCCGGGAAATTTTTATTTTGGATGTGGATGGGGTTCCAAAATATATTAGCCCTCCGTCACAATATTATCCATGTTGCTTTCCTGCTCCTGCCCCTCTGGATCCGCTAGTGGTACTTATAGATGAGGCCGTCTATGAACGATACCAACGTGTGTGTAGGGGTGAGTAGGGGAGAACAGCGGTCCATGGCCCTTCCTTTTTTCGTGACCTCAATCACTAGCGCTACCTGAGGGACAAAATGGTGCTTTAATTTTTTGTTCACTTTACACCAACGTTCCTACGCCATTAGAGCAGTCCCACTCCGAATGTCTTAGGTGGTAAACTAATATTTTCAACACTCCTATTTCCAAGGATGTGTTTCAAAGATGCGCCCATATTATCAGCTTTTGTAAAATAGCATAGGTCATGGGCGGATGCATGGGAGAGCACTGGGGTCATGTACACCCCCCCCTCCCCCACATGCACATGGAAAAATGGCGCCTCTCCGACCAGGAAATGATCCCTTGCAGGAAGGCTCGACTGCATCACTCCCCGTTCTATGAAATCTTAAGCCCACAGAGCCTTTCTCAGAGGAAGAGGCGCCCTTCAGTATATTCGAGTGCACCCTCCCTCTCCTCCCCTTATAAACTAATTTTCAGACGCAGGCTTCACTCCAGAGACTTTGTAACCCGCCGCCCAACTAAAATAGCTGTATCATCCCATGACATAGATACAGTAACGGGAATAATCTGAATGTTACAAATTACCTCAGGAATGTCGCTTATGAAACAATTGGGTTGGCAAATCACGTTCACCACAGAGTCGGAGCCAGGACTTGTATGTGGGAGGTATCCGTCTTTTGCCTGACCAATAACTAAGCTGGTTTTCACTGCCGGCGCGCAGCCTTTGACAGACCGCCCTGTTGCTTGCACTGCATTCGATCTACCGCAATCAACGGCATCACCATACCATTCGGCCCGCGCCACCGGCCCAGGGCACAGTCGCAAGAGCCGGGCTTACGGTGGCTTCTTGCTCACAGGTCACGGGTTCAGGAACAACATAGAGCGAGCGGACCTAGCATGATGATCAGCATAAATTAGATGTGATCAGGATATGAAATTCTTACAACAGTTTCTATAACAGAATAGTTTCCACAAGCGACGATGCTGAAAAGAGAAGAATTAAACTTCCGAATATCACCAATTAACGATACACTCAGCGATTCACGTCGAGACTGCGATCAGCTCTACCACCGCCATGCGTGACTGCCAGATGATGCAAGGAGGCATATATTTTTGCCGGAAACTTTTAGATTCTGCCAGGCGACAGAGTCAAACGGAGTCGTTCCAACTGACGCACAGCCACCACCTCCAAACATGCTTTGAAGTTCAACCAAACAACTGGACCCGGACCTCGCGCACCTGCACTGACAACAGGAGGGAGTGAATAGCTGGGGCGCGAAGGGCGTTGATTATGGCAAATCGCCATGTTTTCGGCCCCGCTGCGTTGCCCCGCGGCTCCAGTTGTCAGTCTGGAAGAGAATAAAGACCAGTCGACCCGGGCGCGAGCGACCCACAGACCGTGGAAAATACAAATACAAAAAAATCATCACCTACTCCAGAATAACAAAAAAAAACACAGGGCAGAAGCAGAACGCCACGAGTGTCCCAGGCGGCATCGGGCAAGACATGGCTGCAGGAAACGTAAAGTTAAAATGGTGCACTGCCGACCAATAAACATTTATCTTTTTCTATCCGAAGCCACGGGAAGGGTCAGAAAACTGGAAGGGGCGGAGTGAAGAAAATAGAACGAAAGCTGGCGCACAGCGAGGAGAGGAGTCGGCACACAGACAATGGGAGATGGATCGACACAGTTCGCGATCAAGAGGTCGAATCATGGACACAGACGGAATGGCTACGGAGTGAAAATGTCCGATGGAGGAGCCAGCTGGAAAGTGACGGACGGCCAGAGAGCGACAGGCATCTGCCACGTGAGTGCCGTCTGTCTGACATGCCTTCATCCTACCAAACCGTGCCGGACCGACCTCATTTCTATAACTACTAATGCCTCCTCAACCTCATTTCAGACTCACTTGGCTAAAGGGAGCGACCCGACTTATAGGGGGAACCGACCAGGCTAAATTCGGTGGAGGGGTAGTGGGTCGCGTAAAATGTACCTATGATAGAGATGTGTGAAATGGCTGGGGATGTGTAGAGTAGGAATATGCCGGGTGGACGTCTGCTGCGTGGATTGGGAGTGCTTACTGGTCGTAATAATGCGGTGTGCATACGTGTACATATATTAGAATAAGGATATAAATACATGAGGGTATTGACAGAGACAGGTGGTGGATGCTCGGCAGTGGACAGACAGAAGGAACCGTGGAGAAGAACTGGATACGAGTAAATGTGGAGTGCAGCTTGGGTCAGCCAGCGGTCAGAAATAAAAAGGGCCACTGTAATCAGCCATGTAAGTCCCTCGGGTCCATGTGGCGTTGCAGGATGGCAATCACTCGATATGAGAGTACGCGTCTTGAAAACTGTGCGTGCAACAATCCCTTTCTTCCCCGCCCCGTCCATTCACTCGGCCCTTACACTGAGAGGACTAAAACATTAACATTATAGCCAAGCTACCCGCCATCGTGCAGCTTAGTTTCAAAATAAAAACCGTAATGGAACTGAAGGGATGCGGTTCAGCTTGGTGGTCAGTGCAACGAATCTTTGCTTGTGTGACAAACATACAAAAATTGCATTTAGGTGAAATAGTTGCCGCTTAACAATCGCCGCCAGGTGACCCTCCCGTGGAGCTGAGCGTAAATCGAGGATGACGTAGGAATACGACCCTCCCAGACGCGTGACGATGGCAGAGTACATGGCCCGGCGACCAGGCTGGTCAGCGGGGAGGGTATTTACGTCTGCGGCTGAATCCGGAACTTGACTGCCACAATTTTGCGTCGTAGCCAATCGCAGCATTGCCACAACTTTGTAGGAATATTTTAACGGCATTGTATTAGCATGGCAACAAATGCAATGTTGTGACAATATTACTAGAACATCGTCACAATGTTGTGATTGGCTGTGATGCAATGTTGTGGCGATCAAGCCTCGCATCAATAAAACAGCATTTATGCAGCCTTCCGCCGAATGTGCTGCAATGTTGCTGCAACATAATTGTGTTACTCTGGGGAAGGTGTAATATTTATTTCTTTATTTATTATATATTTATGTAATATTTATTTAATTCACGAGTCAAAGACGAGCGGTATAAAGGAAGTCTTGTATCGTGGGTGGTGTGATTGATTTATCCCGCGCCACAACAAGATGTAAATGTGGTAAAAACAAGCCTAACCAACTTCGTGGAACGTTCCCTGTAGATTGCCAATATGCTAATCCGTTTATGGTGATTTATATTTTATGCTTGTTAATAGACAGATCCGTGAGAAAAAAAATATCTTCGCATGCGAGTCAATATGAAAAGCTGTTCTCGCTGTGGGGTTATGTTTTATTAATGCGCTTTTGCCGACATTGGAGAATGTCGGCATCATCGGCTACGAAATCAGGGTCTTCTGCAGAATATGTCGCATGCATCTGGAACTTCATCACACTGCGCCAAAACTTAGCCGCATCTTATTTTCTCTTCTCTGACTCCCCTTTTTCCTTAATGGCGATGACAATGGTAGTGAGGCCATGTTAACGCCTACATCAGGCTGAACAGTCAGACGGCCTATCAGTTGTGTGCAGACGACACGCCCGCTGTGGCATAGCGTCATTCCCATAGCATTATTGCCATGCCACAGCCATGGCATCATTCGATAGGTCTACGGAAATGTCCGCCACATATCCGGAACAACGCCCGTTACACGATCAACTCGCTTCACGTGCATGCCACAGGGAGCAGCACTGCACCATGCTTGGCATGAACGGTTCAACCGACATTTCACCGGCGTCTGTGCCGCGGTAGCTGCTGATCTTGCGACGGCGCCGCCCGGAGAGCCCCTCTGCCCTAGGCCACCACGTGTCTGTAGCGGCGCATTGGTGGCTCATGAGTGTCCGGAGCTGATGGCATGACCAACCGGACGTTGAAGGTCCCACCGTTTAATGTGGTGGGACCGCACCTGCTAAACATCATCAACTCATGCACCACCAGCTGTGAGCTGCCACCATCATGGAAAACAGCGATGGTAACACCCCTGCACAAAAGTTGTACCGCAAACAACCCACACAACTACCGGCCAATATCGATATTTCCAATGGTCGAAAAAGTCTGCGAGCGTGTCGTGCGCACACAACTGATAGGCGGCTATCTGACTAGTTATCATCTACTGTGGCCCGAACAGTAGGGCTTCCGGCACGGCCTGTCTAACGAGATGTCTCTGCCGCGATCTCCTGCCATGCACTGGATATTCGAGCACGATGGAAAAACCTTTTCCCTCGATCCAGTGTTAATTTCACACTTTGTTGGTACTCTTTTTCGTATGACAATTTCGTTCACTGTGTGTGCTTGCTCCCCCACACTTGCACGTGCGCAATTCTGAGATATTTAGACACCTTTGTCGAGAGGCACCACATTCGCAATAGAGTTCTAAGGTACCTATTTATAATTGGAAGTGTTATGTAACTTCTTTTTCCAAGCATTTAAACACATAGCAGAGCTGCACAACCAAGTGATGAAGAGATCCGTGATTAATGATCTGCTTCACGTTCTAGTGATGTGCCAATAAGGTTAAGCAAAACAGTATTATCACGATGGTATGATACACAGTACTTCAGCTTCTTCTACCAGCTTCTGTGAGGTTTATCCCCGCGTCCTCGATCATGCCATTTTAAAAACGTGGCTACACCCTTGCATTGGACGCGTGCTTGGACCGGGAGATCGTAGCATCATGACGTCATTTGGTCATTTTATGTTTGTTCGACAGCTTCCTGCTGTGTGCGCATGCTATTTTGTCTGTCTTTTTCCATGCAATATTTTTGTAACTCACCATGTTACCGCTTTGCCCGTAAACTTACCTTTTTACCTGTTTACCTTCTCCATGTGCCGCTCTTCTCCTCTTGGGCGCTGCATGACCGACGCAGTCGATGCGCCCCTAAGCTCCAACAACTAACCAACCGCTCTTCTCCTCTACAGAACCGAACAGTCAACCAAAGAGACTACCTTCCAGACTGTGCCATGGGGCGGCGGAGTCAAGGAGACTACCGCCTAGACTGTGTAATGAGGCGACGGAGTCAAGGAGACTACCTCCCAGACTGTGTAATGAGGCGGCGGAGTCAAGGAGACTACCTCCCAGACTGTGTAATGAGGCGGCGGGGTCAAGGAGACTACCGCCCAGACTGTGTCATGAGGTGGCGGAGTCAAGGAGACTACCTCCCAGACTGTGTAATGAGGCGGCGGAGTCAAGGAGACTACCGCCCAGACTGTTCATAGTGGCGGAGTCAAGAGACACCGCCCACTTGTGCGGGTGGCACCGCCCAGCTGGTGCGGAGTCAAGGAGACTACCTCCCAGACTGTGTAACGAGGCGGCAGAGTCAAGGAGACTACCGCCCAGACTGTGTCATGAGGTGGCGGAGTCAAGGAGACTACCTCCCAGACTGTGTAACGAGGCGGCGGAGTCAAGGAGACTACCGCCCAGACTGTGTAATGAGGCGGCGGGGTCAAGGAGACTACCGCCTAGACTGTGTAACGAGGCGCAGAGTCAAGGAGACACCTCCCGACTGTAATGAGGCGGCGGGGTCAAGGAGACTACCGCCCAGACTGAACACCCCCAGACTGTGTAATGAGGCGGCGGGGTCAAGGAGACTACCGCCCAGACTGAGGCGGGTCAAGGAGACTACCGCCCAGACTGTGAGAGGTGGCCCTCCACTGTCGGAGCAAGACACCCCCAGACTGTGTACGAGGCGGCGGAGTCAAGGAGACTACCGCCCAGACTGTGCATGAGGCCGGTCAAGGGACACCTCCCAGACTGTAACGAGGCGGCGGAGTCAAGGAGACTACCGCCCAGACTGTCATGAGGTGGCGGAGTCAAGGAGACTACCGCCCAGACTGTGTACTGAGGTGGCGGAGTCAAGGGACTACCCCCAGACTGTGTAACGAGGCGGCGGAGTCAAGGAGACTACCGCCCAGACTGTGTCATGAGGTGGCGGAGTCAAGGAGACTACCTCCCAGACTGTGTAACGAGGCGGCGGAGTCAAGGAGACTACCGCCCAGACTGTGTCATGAGGCGGCGGAGTACACACGGCCCGTGACGGACGAAATGTAGTGCTGTAACAGGGGCCGAGGCGGCTGTCGGTGATCGGAGCGGCGGCTGTCGGCGACCGGCGGCGGTGGCTGGTGACCGGTGGCTGGTGGCCGGTGACCGGTGACCGGTGACCGGAGGTGGCGGCCGGTGACCGGGGCGGCGGCCGGTGACCGGGGCGGCGGCCGGTGACCGGGGCGGCGGCCGGTGACCGGGGCGGCGGCCGGTGACCGGGGCGGCGGCCCGGTGACCGGGGCGGCGGCCGGTGACCGGGGCGGCGGCGCGGTGACCGGGGCGGCGGCCGGTGACCGGGGCGGCGGCCGGTGACCGCGGCGGCCGGTACCCGGCGGCGGCCGGTGACCGGGCGGCGGCCGACCGGTGACCGGGCGGCGGCCGGTGACCGGGGCGGCGGCCGGTGACCGGGGCGGCGGCCGGTGACCGGGGCGGCGGCCGGTGACCGCGGCGGCGGCCGGTGACCGGGCGGCGGCCGGTGACCGGGCGGCGGCTGACCGGGGCGGCGGCGGCCGGTGACCGGGGCGGCGGCCGGTGACCGGGGCGGCGGCCGGTGCCGCGGCCGGTGACCGGGCGGCGGCCGGTGACCGGGGCGGCGGCCGGTGACCGGGGCGGCGGCCGGTGACCGGGGCGGCGGCGGCTGGTGACGCGGCGGCCGGGACCGGTACCGGGGCGGCGGCCGGTGACCGGGGCGGCGGCCGGTCCGGGGCGGCGGCGGTGACCGGGGCGGCGGCCGGTGACCGGCGCGGGCGGCGGCCGGTGACCGGGGCGGCGGCCGTAGGGCGGTGACCGGGGCGGCGGCCGGTGACCGGGGCGGCGGCCGGTGACCGGGGCGGCGGCCGGTGACCGGGGCGGCGGCCGGTGACCGGGGCGGCGGCCGGTGACCGGGGCGGCGGCCGGTGACCGGGCGGCGGCGGCCGGTGACCGGGGCGGCGGCCGGTGACCGGGGCGGCGGCCGGTGACCGGGGCGGCGGCCGGTGACCGGGGGCGGCGGCCGGTGACCGGGCGGCGGCCGGTGACCGGGGCGGCGGCGGCTGGACCGGGGCGGCGGCCGGTGACCGGGGCGGCGGCCGGTGACCGGGGCGGCGGCCGGTGACCGGGGCGGCGGCCGGTGACCGGGGCGGCGGCCGGTGACCGTGACGGGCGGCGGCGGCTGGTGACCGGGGCGGCGGCCGGTGACCGGGGCGGCGGCCGGTGACCGGGGCGGCGGCCGGTGACCGCGGCGGCGGCCGGTGACCGGGGCGGCGGCCGGCGTGACCGGGGCGGCGGCCGGTGACCGGCGGCGGCCGGTGACCGGGGCGGCGGCCGGTGACCGGGCGGCGGCCGGTGACCGGCGGCGGCCGGCGGCGGCTGGTGACCGGGGCGGCGGCCGGTGACCGGGGCGGCGGCCGGTGACCGGGGCGGCGGCCGGTGACCGGGCGGCGGCCGGTGACCGGGCGGCGGCGCGGTGACCGGGCGGCGGCCGGTGACCGGGGCGGCGGCCGGTGACCGGGGCGGCGGCCGGTGACCGGGGCCGGCGGCCGGTGACCGGGGCGGCGGCCGGTGACCGGCGGCGGCCGGTGACCGGGGCGGCCGGTGACCGGGGCGGCGGCCGTACCGGCGGCGGCCGGTGACCGGGGCGGCGGCCGTGGACCGGGGGCGGCGGCCGGTGACCGGGGCGGCGGCCGGTGACCGGGGCGGCGGCCGGTGACCGGGGCGGCGGCCGGTGACCGGGGCGGCGGCCGGTGACCGGGGCGGCGGCCGGTGACCGGGGCGGCGGCCGGTGACCGGGGCGGCGGCGGCCGGTGACCGGGGCGGCGGCCGGTGACCGGGGCGGCGGCCGGTGACCGGGGCGGCGGCCGGTGACCGGGGCGGCGGCGGTGACCGGGGGGGGACGGGGCGGCGGCCGGTGACCGGGCGCGGCCGGTGACCGGGCGGCGGCGCTGGTGACCGGGGCGGCGGCCGGTGACCGGGGCGGCGGCCGGTGACCGGGGCGGCGGCCGGTGACCGGGGCGGCGGCCGGTGACCGGGGCGGCGGCCGGTGACCGGGGCGGCGGCTGGTGACCGGGGGCGGCGGCCGCGCCCGAGGGCGGAAGCGCGACGTGCTGGCGGGCGGCTCGACTGCGTCCGGAGTGGCGGAAGGCGGCGGCGGCGGAGGAGGCGGGCGGGCGGGGCGGGGCCGGGCCGGCCGCCACTCCACCGCTGCTGCCGCCAGTCTGCGGTGGCGCCTGACGCAGCGGGGCCGGCCGAGCAGCGCCAGTGCCGCGGTCGGTCCGACCGACCGGCGCAGCGCAGCGGCCGCGCCGCCCATGGTGCAGCCGCCCGCCCGCCGTCATGAGCTGGCACCAGCGCGTGCTGCTGCTGTGCGGACTATGGGCGCTCGCCCATGCCCAGTCAGGTCAGTCATGCCTATAACAGCCTCCTGCAGCCGGCCGACGCCGCTCAGTTGACAGATAAATACTCCTTCCGACACCTAATTAAGTACAATATTTGAATTACTTAAAATATTACAATCACTATTATAATGTAATATTACAATATTACAATTACTTAAAATATTGTAATTAAGTATAATATTTGTATTCGCTTTTAGCCATCCCCAGGTTATTTTTATCTCTGATCTATTAGTCTGTTGCTAAGCAGCGGAATAATATTAGGCTCCGCCAATGTACTAATCTTGATTGCAGCACAGATACCAGATACTAATTAGTAGACTCGATTCCTATTGTCGGTGTATTCCAATCGTGCTGTGCACAGCGGGGAGAACGCGTGCTGGCAATCGAAGACGCCAGGTTAACATATCTGTCCGACAGCAATGAACGTATCGAATCCCAGGAAGTCTATGTTCCTGCGTATCAAGTGGGCATCACTTCCCGGCTTCCCCTGCCTTCCCAAATGTCAGTCAGATTAATAAATCAGGGCATTTGAAAATCGCTAGATGCTAGGTACATGTGCCATAACTGCCTGTGGCCAATATGCACAGGGTGGGGCTGTGTCCTGTGTGTGGCATTTCCATTAATGAACCCAAGTGATTTTGGCCGTCCGCTTACCGAACCGCATGGACTGTGCCTGCCCCATTACCGGGGCGCAGCAACCGTGGCTGCACCATGACCAAGGCGCAGGAACAGTGCCTGCTCTATTACCGGGACGCAGCAACCGTGGCTGCACCATGACCGGGGTGCAGGAACTGTGCCTGCCCCGTTACCGGGACACAGCAACCGTGGCTACTCCATTATAAAACTGCAGAAATGGTGATTAACGCATTAGCGAAATTGTGGCTTTCCATTGTGCTATGTTGCATTGAAATTAGTGTATGCACATCTACGAACGGCGGCTATTAGCGTGCTCGTCGACATGAGTGAAGATAGCAAGGAATGGAGATGTGATGAGCAAAGGATGCTGGAAAGGTGTAACATTGAGCAATAATGATGGGTAATGTGAGGATCGTAGAATATGGGTCGCGTGAGCCCGTGTCGGCTTCTCGCTAACCAAGCTGCCGGCGGAACGATGTGGGATAAGGGACAAGTAAGCAAATAAACATAGCGCAACAGAAAATGGATCACTTCGTGATCACTCAAGGTTCGCTACCCTGGCCAAGCTGCAGCGATGTTGGCCGTCCTGTTACAGAACCAGTCACCCAGTTTTATTCCTATTACAGCACCAGCAATTATGGCGACCGCGCCCTGGACCCGGCGCTGACAGCAAATCAACGTCTTAGTCGTTTCGATGCGATGCATTCCATGTTTAGGAACCCGAACGCATCATGTCTAGAGGTCGGGAGGTTTAGTGGCATGTTTACCAGTGGCCGGAACCGTCCGCAGCCGAGAGGTGGAGAGGTGGTGACCAGTACATTAGCGGCCGAGCGGTGGTGAATATTACCACTCGCGGACAGGAGGTGATGACCAATACCATTAACGGTCGAGCGGTGGTGAATATTACCACTCGCGGACGAGAAGTGATGACCAGATTGTCTCATGGCCAGGAGGGGCTACCCAGTATCATTCGCGGACAAGTGGTGATGACCAGTACCACTCGCGGCTGAGAGATGGTGACCAGTATCACTCGTGGCCGGAGATGGTGACCACGGCCGGCAGCGGCCGAACCACGCCGCGCCCCAGACCGGGCCGCTGACCGGCTACGGCGCCCGGTGTTTACACAGCGAGACCCAGATTCCTGTGCGACGACGACGCCACATGGAACGTGTCTCGGCTGTCAGACAGACGCGGCGCCTGCAACACGGCACCACGCCACTGACGAGCGCGCCGTACACACCGCCACCGCACACACAGACAGCCACCGCCACCCGCCCGCCGGCCGATCCATCGCGCGGCGCGCCGGAGGTCAGTCACCGCGGTACAGTATAACTGGCCAGGCGGCTCGCTCAGCCCGCCGACCGACACGCTGCCGCCTGAACCATATCGGAAGTGATGGTGTGCGAGCCAGTGGGCGTCTGCAGAGGACAAACAGAACATTTGCTGGCCGGAGAGCAAACGGAACCTCTGCTGGCCAAGTGATGTCTGAGCCAGGGGACGTCCGCAGAGTACAAGCATAACCTCTGCTGGTCAAGCTTGCTTACGGTAGTGGTCTGTGGATACTGCGGTCGTTCACCGGAACGCAAGGATAACGGGAAGTTATACTTAGCTGTGAAGAAAACCTTATTTGTTGCGGGTGCTGGGATCACAGCAGTATTTAAACCAACCGCCCTTAACTTGTGTCGGTTGGTTTCCCTTCGGGCTTCGGAACCAAGCATAAATGTCTTCTCTCTCACAAAGCGCAATGGGCAGGACACATCAGACATTGATATACCTTCACCCTCCTGTGACTCTCCTGTGGAAGGCCCAAATATCCGAAAGCATTCTTCTGTTAAACCGTCCTGATTTAGACCGAATTTAAAAGTGCTCCACCTATCCTCGTCTGTGGCTGACAGTGTTCAGGATGTGAGAGAAAAAAACGTGATGAAATAATGAATTTATCATCGTCTTGGTAATTCAGGTGCAGCTAATGCATTATCACTTGATAATTCATGCAAGGCTTTAAAGCCGACAGAAGTAGCGACGTCAGATAATTGGGTATGAAAGGCTGACCAAGAAAAAGAACGGTGGGAACATATTTATGTACCTTTACGTCCATGGCTAGGAAGAACAGCCAGGTAACAGCCTAATGAATTGTGTTTTCTAAATGAGGTGAAGTGTCACGATTAACGGCAGTTTAGGAGATTATCATCCTGGGTCGGTCGTACCACGTCATTTCTGGATCTCATATTTATTTCATGCCGAGCTGATCTGAACTGGGCTGTGAGCTTGGAAGACATTGAGTGGTGTCTGCAATGCGGGAACAGTTGACGAATGCTCCGACGCAGAGCTGTTAAAACAGAACCATTACCCGACGACCTGGCACGTCGGGAACTCGGCGACGTGGTGGACAACGTCTTTGTATCGTACCTAACAAGTTGCTGGACCGTGGCCCGCTGGCCGCGCGAACCTCGGGCTCCTCCGTGACTGTCCGATATGGGAGAGTTGCAATGTGGTTCAGGGAGCAGGCTAAACGCCTCGTAGAAGAATCCACGTTTTATTCCTGGCTCAGAAATGGCATTAGCATTCGACGTCTTGTAAACAATCGATGTTCGAGCTTAGCCAGGAGGAGCCGCCTGTTCAGATCGGGAGTAGACTGACCCGCAGTACGTAGCTCCGATGCGGTACAGCAGGTGCAATGTAGCGCTATCGCTGCAGCGATAGCGCTTTATTACTCGATAATTGCATCCGTACTGGAGGGAACAATTCGCCATAGGCGTAGGAACAGGAGGGGGGAGGGGGGAGGCGGCCAGGGCTCACCCACTTTTAAAAGTGTATGTGTGGGGGGTGGCCAACAATGGTAGCTGGCCCTCCCACTTTTGAGATGTATAAAAAAAATAAAATGCATCATGCACACATTTGAATATGTTAAAAACTTCCTGCAATCCATAACTAAGTAAAAACTGTACATATCACATCGTAGCACTTCATTTCTTAAGTCATGCACACCTGGACATGATCCTACAACAACGCGACTAATTCAAGAGTAGATGTAACACAACAGATATATGGATATTCACACTTTATATTATATTGTGAAAAGACTATAAAGCAGATATTGTGCCAGCCAGTACAAAAACATCTTCATACTAGTGTTTAACTGTGGTTCTTGGCCTGTTAACATACGTAACATCGATTTTATTAATATTGCCTACAATATAAAATTGTAAGGGCTGAGGGCAGTAACGTAACATAATCAAGGTAAGACATACAATTTGCAAGTGCAATTTCCTTGCCTTGATATTACATAGCTATGTCTTATATACGGCCTTGGTCCTAACTGCCATACACTTCACCATCTACGTGTATTTTGATTATTGAAACATGCAAATTACTACCACGATGCATCCATTGCTTGACTGTAGTATGGAATAGACCGTTAAAATTTCCACATTTCAATGGATTTTCACAGTTTAGCACTGCACAAATATATCCAACCTTTTGATTGAGATGCCTGTGTATTATCGGTGCTGGCATGCAATATAACAAACTACTTATTTCCATCATTTATTATGGTAGCATAGATAAATAATGAAGTCCACACACTATTATATGAACTTCAAGTGCGAGAACGTCTCTCAGAATCATAGAATCCCCAGAGAGGTTTAGGTGCTCGTGATGCGACCCTGACAAGGCCACATGAGGAGTGATATGAAGAGTGATGATGTGACGAGTAACGAGCGATGCTTGTCATGTGACCTAAGAAGGCACATTACGAACATGGCAACCGTCCCGAATGGATCCTCAGCTGGATAACTGCGTAGTGGCATTGACAGCATGTTAAACATTGAATTCAAATTATGTCGTTCAACAGAAATGGTCCGGTAAGATGGTGGGCTCATGGTATATGCAACAATATCTGCTTAGTATAGACTGATCCCATAATCTATTCAATGAAGACATTTGGATTAAGAGCATTAAAACATCAAATTACAACGGAGACTACTATGAAGACTTTTCATCGTCCAGTGATGTGTACGTCCGGGCTGGGATTTAAGAATCCCGAAGATAATTAGATGAATTTAGGCCAAATGCAGGGTGTATATTTCTGAACACTACTTGTGGTACAAGCAGTTAAATGGGCATAGGAAAGTCGATTTTGTGCGATGTACTCCATAGACGTCACTGTTAAACTATACAATCATTGGGACATGCGCAATGGCGTACCGAAGGTGGGGGGGGGCGGGGCATTGGAGCAGTCTCCCTCTGTGAGAGGTTGTGGGCCCCCAATATCACGCCGGGGTTCGGAAAGATAACGCCAGGCTCCCTAAAAATCCTGCTGGTGTCCCCAACAATAACACCGGGGAACATATAAATCACTTTGGGGCCCCAAAAAGTCGCGCAGGGGTCCCTGAAAATGACGATGTGGCTCCCAAAATCCCACCAAAGCCCCTGAAAATCATATTGGGCCTCAAAATTCGTTCCGGGACTCTAAAGATGACGCTGAGGGCTCCAAAATGTTGGACCGGGCACCTGAAAATACCGCTGGGCCTCCAAAAGGTCGCGCCGTGACCCAGATAAATCGCGCCAGGGCCCCAGAAAATCACGCTAAGGCCACAAGAGGTCGGGCCGGGCACCTGGAAATCACGCTGGAGGCCGAAAACACCGGAAGTCACACTGGGGCCCTCGAAAACGACACTGGGCATCAGAAAGACTGACCAAGCCATCAAAATCACGCTAGGTCCAAAAAGGTCGGGTCGGGGTCCCTGATAATCGCCCTGGGACCCCAAAAAGTTGGACTGGGCACCTGAAAATCACGCTAGGAGCACAAAAAAGTCGTGCCGTGGTCCTTAAAAATCACGATGGGTGCCGCAGAAAGACGAGCTGGGCCCCTAAAAATCACGCTGGGGGCTTCAAAAGTTCGCGCCTGAGCCAAGAAAATCAAGCTGGGAGCCGGAAAAAGTCCTGCCGGGGTTCTTGAAAATCACAATGGAGACTCCAAAAGGTTGGGCTGGGGCTACTGAAAATCACGCTGAGCTTGAAGGTACCGAAAAGTCGCGACCGGGCCCATGCAAATCACGCTATGGGTTCGACAAGTCGCAGCGGGGTCCCAAAAGTATCATCGGGAACACCCAATAAATGAAGCCGGGGCAACAAAAAAAAACAGCCTGGACATGGAAAATCACTCTGGGGTCCCAGAAAATGTTCCAAAAGGAATCAAAGCGTGTTTGACCCCCAAATACGTGTCGAGACCACTAAAACTCGCGATAAGCATCCCCACAAATAAAGACAGGGTCCAGAAATCGCACTTAGACCCAGAAACATCGCGCCGTTGCCCTTGGAAATCATTAGGGGCCCAAAAGCTCGCGCCGGAGCCCCACAAATCGCAGGCTTCCCAGAAATCAATTCCTACCCAGAATGTTAATCTGCGGCCCAAAAAAATGTGTCAAAGGCCCCAAAAACGCGTCGGGCCACGGAAAACAAGCACGTTGGAGCACCGGAAAAAAATGCACTGGGAGCCCGAAGAATCGTACCGAGGCCCAAAAATATCCCGCAGGAGGCTTATGAAAAATAGAAGTCGACCCAAAAAATCACAAAAGGACTCCTTCGAGTCGATTTCAGCACCAAAAAAATTAGAACAGGTCCTGAAAGAAAGTTCTCCTAAGTACTTTTTTTTACTCTGAAGGTTGCTATCGGCTGAAAAAAAAACCTCGTTGAGCAGCCGCAGTGGTATACCAAAGAGGCAAATACCCCCCCCCCCCCTCCCTCCATCCTGAAGAGGTGGGCTTCCAAGAACCCAAGAATCGCGTCGGAGTCCCAAAAATGATTCTGGGACTCCATAGATTCGCGTCGGAGCCCCCAGAATTAGAGGTTGGAAATAAATACAACCGGCACCAAAAAAAAACATGCACCGGGCCCAACAATTTGCACCGAGAATGCCAGAATCGCGCCGTGGCTCAGAAATGCGCAACGCGCCCCGCGAACTAGCGCAAGCCCCAAATATCGCGCTTGGGGACCAAAATTCCGATCGGTATTCCTGTACATTCTGGTCGGGGTATGAAAAATTCCCCTCGGGGCTCCCAAAAATTGGCGTCGATGACCACAAATAAGCACAGCGTGGCCCAAAAATCACATAGAAATTCGACAAAGATCAAGCCGGAGCCCTCAAAATAAAGAGAAATTCCGAAAAATAAATGTCCGAGCCAGGAAAATCGCTCCTTAGCCCAAACATACCATCGGATGCCTTAACAAATCGCATACGGCACCGAAAAACGTGCCGGAGTTAGAAAAATCGCGACGGGACACCAAAGAATGCCGCCGGGGGCCATACAAATCTGGCCGTGGCTCGGACTTTACATAATTCAGAAGAAGTCACCAAAAATTGTGTCGAGCCCAAAAAACTGGAGTCGGATCCCCCCCCGGAGCCACGCGCCTGGGCCAGAAAAGTCGCGACGTGACCCCGAGAAGTTATACCGGAGCCCCCAATATCGTGCTGGGGTCCCACAACTGTGAGCGAGGAACCCCAAATGAACACAGCGGGACCCTAAGAGCACAACTAGAGGACGAAAATGCACCGGGCCCCTCCAAAGCGTACCGAGACTGGCAAAAATCGGCCGGGCCTTAAAACATGCGTTGCAGCTCTAAATAAACACACCAGGAGCCAAAAACAAAACACAACGGGGTCCTCAAAGCCCACCGGGGCCTTGAGACCGCACTGGAGGCCTAAAAACAGGCTGGGACCCTAAAAAATCGACATGGTCCTAGAAAAGGAACAAAAAGACCGGGCACTAAATATACACTTCGGGGTCTGGGAAAACGCGCCGATAACTAAAAAAATAGATACCGTCGGTGTACAAAAACGCAACAATACTATTAAAAAAGAGCCGGGGTCGCAAAAGTGTGCAGGGTCCCTAACAAAAAATGGCTGGAGCCCCAAAGCACATCCGTAGACAAAGAAAAACGGAAAAGTCCAATGAAGAACTCTTAACTAGAGCTTCAGTTCAGTTGCCAACCTGGAAGCGTATTTAACCAAAGAGATGAGGTGCATCAAAGCTCAGCGGTTATCCTGATTTCTTACACACCAGAAAACGTGGGAAGAAGAGAATTGATCATTTAATTGAATTCAGGATGGGTTCTTGTGGCTCTTACGTCTGACCACGTTTATGACTTGATAAGGTGCCGTGTGCTGTCACATGTCAGCTATTTTGTGCTGAATTGTTGGTCCCCAAAATAAGAGCTTACATTTCGTTTCAGACGGGTACCACATCATGTAGTTGTAGCATTTCGTTTCAAGTGGCGGATATTCTAAGGTGCACAATGTGTACTACAGAGATGATTGAGGTGACTGATCATCTATGTGTTGGAGTTAGGCCCTAAGGACAAACACCATACAATGTATTTTTATGTATTACGTTTTTCTTTGCCCCAGTCTGTCAGCCTGCCAATCTTGGTCTGTCACACACCGGATCAAATAATTTTCAACCAGCGATCACTCGTCTTTCCTTTTTCTCATCCTTTCCAGCATCAATCATGAGACTTCTTTTGCCATGCGGCAGCAAGTAAGCTACGTTCTTGCTTATTCTTTCTCCTCACCAACATCGGTGAACATTTACAAGGGGGATATCTTGGTGACGTAAAGTACTAATTCATGGAAACTAGGGCATACCACATATCCGTTAGTGAGGCTGTAATGAGCTTGCACTCCCCACACTCACGCACATAGCGGAAGTTGAATAAATTGTATTTGAACAGTAATAGGTACTAGTGGTTTCCCTCATACCCGGAAGATAAACCTATTATTGAATCCACCAGTCGTCAAGAGTTCCATGTTCAGCGAGAAGTGTGAATTTGAAAGTACTTATGCTGCGACGATAGTTCTTTTTCAGTACTACATATTGCTGTTAGCCATAGGCGCTCCCAGGGGGACTACCTCCTTTCCCTTAGGGGCTCTTTAGGCCTGCCCCCTTGAGAATTGTGCGTTCACTATTCAAATTATCGGGTTCTCAATTCAAAAGTGCTCAACTCAAGTCCAAAAGTACTTTGCGAAATTTCTGGGTGCGCTCTTCCTGTTGACCCTGGCTCACCCACTTTTTGAGACGTTCCTACGCCTATGCAATTCTCCCAACGACCGAGAAACCATTTGGCATATCGAGAAAAAAAATCTAAGAACGATTGGCAAAGTGAAAACAAAAATAGTTCGAAAGGGACAAATCTTGGCTATGCAGGACAAAAAAATCGTAAGCTTCATGAACTTAAAAAACTGGGCGTGACTTAATGGCGTCACCACTTTCAGTTTCCAGGTGGTATCCAACCCCAGGGGCTCAGGAGCAATTTTCAAGCTAGAGGGATAAGGCCGTGATTGTCTTCAGTCCTCGTCCCCGTCTCCTCCCCTCGCCTCACATAAAAAGTCAGATTTCGGCAACGTTTTCTTCTTCTGGAGTTGAACATTTTTTGTTTTTATTTATGAGGTTAACATTTTCAGTGCAGCTGCTCGAAAGCTCAGCCGTCTCTCTTACAATGTTCCTATGGTTCTGTCTAACCCAGACACAAACAGCCGACCGCATCACCTTCCGTCGTAGATATCAAACAAAGTTTTGCCACAGTCATAAAATGATAGGCTATTGCGTGGACCCCGTACTTCTACACCTACATAGACTATCATTCCTGCCGTACCAATGGCTATTGTTATTGCTGGCTATTGCTATGGATAAAACATTTTATTCAGCAGCTAACAACCAAAACAGCAATGCAAATGATCGTTCCTGCACTGCACTGGCATAGAGGAAGGAAAGACCATGCTTGCTGTTTTGTAATACGCAATGCTATGCACCAGCTGCACAACACTTTCAAAAGTAACACATACTTAAGGACAGGTCCGGCAGGCAGGCGAGCCCACTCGCCAGGCACGCCATAGGCCATGGTGGCATGCACCACGACGGACGGCATGCACCACGGCAGATACGTGGCCGGACTGTCGGACGGGTCCATTCCACCCGATTCGGATGTCAGCTGGATACGAAACTGGGAAACGCTAGGAAGATGCCGTATTTTCCCGAAGCTCACCAGTTTTCAGGGTGGGGCGGACCCACCAGATAACATCAGTTGAAGTCCGGGCTCCAGGCACTCAGCGGGGGTGACGCACATTGTATGAATGCATGTAGAATTGCTGGGTTATTCGTTGTAATGATATTGTTTGTGTTGCCCTATTCCTGGCGGATGCTGATCAAATACCAATTCAGGCATTTATCAAAACATTTGAACAGGACAAATATTTCCTTACTCTCTCCCTAGATCTGTGAGGAAAAAATAGCTCAAAGCAGTTCATCACAGCTGTAGTGGTATGAATCATTTTCATGTAGGTGATGTCCAAAATATCCGAATAATATGCAGCAATTCAATGTTCAGCGTGGCAACTTGCGCAAGTACATCCGAAGACAAATGTTGGACACCACCGGCAAGTGATCCTGTGAGGCGGAAATTACAAAAAAAGGGCATACACTAAAAGAATAGCGGCATTCGATCCGTAGACCCACCTAAGCCACCGTTCTGCATCTCACTGACGGTAGGTGATGACAATGAGAGAAGAAGTGGCTCTCCGGATACCAGTCTTCTGCTTCAGCCGATCCTCCCGGCTTTCGTCCGTCAGCGTTACCGATTAGCGTTACCGATACCGTTACCGATTAGCGTTACTGATACCGTTACCGATTCACTCGCCGACGTTCTTCCCATGCTCGGGATCGTGGGTACGGTGCCAAACTTTGAGGCGGCTGCGACGAAAAGTCAAGGGCGCGATAAACAGCCACTGCTACAATGCTGTTAATGAACTGCCATTGCAAGCTGGGTCCCTGATTCATGGCTCAATAAACTCCGCTTGGCAGGGATCTGCGACCCACACAGTCGCGTGAGAAAATGTTCGGGACTTTGAAGAGCTTAGCATAGCACTGGCTGCAGATCGCTGCTTAAATTTGAAACATATGACGCTTGGAATCGACTGGTTTGATGGATGTCTCATGATCGACGGTTGGAGATCATATCGCATACGTTTTCCATGCACACACAGCTAATCATCTCCTGTTTATCTCCTCTGAGACGTGGCTGGCTAACAACAAAGGCGCAGGTAGAAATTTATCAGATGGGAAGGCGAGCCGGTGTTTAGAAACAATTTTGCTCTCTGAAAAGGTTGTTTAATTCACTCAATGTGCTATCCCGAACAGTTCAAAGCAAATCATGCAAGTGTAAAATGCACCTGGAAATTCAGTTACCCACCAGAGTACTTTTGGGTAGTAGGACAAATCATTATGCATTCCAATATATTGCTCCATGAGATAAAATATATTTTTCGACCCTTCCTATGACGATGAATATCTTCACGGATATCTTTAATTGTAATTGTAATTCTCTAACTTTGTGGTCTCTTCACATCTGAAAATAGACCAGATAAATCCAAAAACCTCATGCCCTGGTTCTTCTTAATTTCCTAACTGAGGTGAAGCTTGCCCGATAACTATGTGTTTTCCTACATTTGCCCCTACGCCATTTCTTGAAATCAGGGATGGAGGCTGGTGTACCCTTGGTATTGTCGGTGCGACACCAATCAAAATATTGGTGCTGGCATGCAACACCAATGTTTTCATTTTCCTCCTAGTAGTTACCCAATATCCAAAACTGGTATTAACTCCCTTAATTTAAAGAGGACACCAACCTCCTTTTACAGGAAAGAACAAATGTTTCTCAATGTATCCTTGTAAAGCAGACCTTTTTCATTGATGAAAACGCCTGTATATTTAGTTCTGCCAACGCACGTTAAAATATTTTCATAATTTAACATTCCGTGTATACAATATATATATAAATGATCTCACATGCATTTTATATCACGAATTATTAATCGCTCTTCAGCACTGAACCATTAGGTGCTGACTTCGTCTTCATGAACGGCTCATTTCCGCTGGCGGATTCAGCCACTTGTTTGAAGGGGACCAAACCGACACGGGAGGGGCTAAATAATTATGCACCACTATAAATGCATCCTTTTCTCAGATTTTGAATGCCTCATGTTCGTAGAATGTTGGATTAAAATACGTTCAACACCTGGTCATTGCTAGACAATTTAGTAACTGAGATTTGGAGTCTTTTATGGTACAAGATAGCATGCAAGGGATGTGGATGACCCACGTTGGGCGAACACGATTGAGGACACTTTGGATCTAAAAGTTGATTACAGCATTTGCTCCATCGCAATCAGAGTTGGGTGTGATTTCAACAATTGCAGGCCGATTATTTCCATGCAACATCCATGTTAAATGTGAGACGAGTTGGAGAGGGTGCATTCCATCCGTCCGTCCCCCCCTCTACATGGTGGAACCCACGTACCACAGGGCGCTTTTCTGCACATTGTAGGCTTTGTTTGTTTGTTTATTGGGTGGTTCTCGACGCACTTTTTGCACGATCACGGCTAATGGCGCCGCCCACACTGTTTCGCCGGTGGGCCGCGGGATTGGGAAATGTCCAGAGTGATGAGAGTGTTGAACCCGGGACCTTTGGTACCCAGGGCTCAACACCTTAACCACTCGGCCATCCCCGCCCCCACATAGTATGCTTAGTTTCTGGAAAATCACATTGTCGGTTTGAGGAGACAATGGCGAGAATGACCGCTATGGATCGTTGATTAGGTGTCAATGCATGCAGCATATAAACTGCTCGACATGGGCTCTCCCATGGAGAGCGGGGAGAAGGGGGAAGGGGTGCGGAGGGGGTGCGCCCCCAACTCCTCTGACTACACTGTCTCCATGGACGTGGTATGCAACTACTCCGTCTGCCTGAGATTATCGATATCCTCCCCCAAACGTGTCCATTGTGGTGGAGCTCGTTCCAAGTCCAAGTCTACCTACTGATATGCACAGCACGCTCATTCATCGCCGCCTGTCCTCCGCAGTACAGCTGTCCCCACACGGCAGTATCCGTCGCTTGTGGACGCCGAACCTGCGCTACGGCTAACATAAACAAACTGTGCATCCCGCACAAGCAAATGCAGGGCAGGGTGGACCGAGCAGTCGCCGCGGCCACGGCGGCGACAGGGATCCAGGCTGAGCCACCGCCACGACCACGGCGGCGACAGGGATCCAGGCTGAACCACCGCCACGGCCACGGCGGCGACAGGGATCCAGGCTGAACCACCGCCGCGGCCACGGCGGACCTCCAGGGCCAGACATCCAATAGTGATCCAGCGTGCATCAGTTCGTCAGGGACAGGGCGTTTATAAGGGACCCCAGTGACAGTCAGGGACGTCAACTGAACCATTATCGCGACCAGGGCAACAGTCAGGGACCCTGTGGCAGGCAGGAATCCGGTGTCCAACAGAGACCTGGAGCTCGTCAGTGAACAAATCTGTCTCCGAAGAAGATGATTCCGGAGCTTCGTGACCTGGTATGATCTGACCGATTTTGCACTGAAGCATTTGAAAATAATATGTACCTAATAATTACCTAAGCGAATCAGCGACGCTCCACCATGCGCTCCTCCTACATATCTGGCAAAGCGCGTCACCACCTTCAATTTCGAGATGGGTTTTAATCCCGGAGCGCGATAAAAATTTCAAGTTAGTGGGCTGGGACGATGGTGTAAAACATATCGATGGGTGATAATCCCAGAGACCCCAGCGGTGGCGACGTCCATGTATATGACTGCAGTCAGCGGCAATGGTGATCTATGGGTCTGACTCAGATCCCTGCCTACCGGCAGCTCCTCAGCTGTCTCTGACACCTCATTGACTAGTGTCAGCCAGCGGTAGGACACCGACTGACGTGCTGGATGCAAACCGCACCCCATTGACCTGCATCTTCCTCGCTGGTTGGTGGCGTCTGAATTCACTACTGTCTGACATACGTCCTTCCACGTACAGCTTTCTTCCCACATGAAGACAGCTTCGTCCAACTTGACTCTGAGTCCCGTCTGCACTGCGTCCGTTCCGTACTTCAGTTGTACAGTACTTATGACTGACCCCTGCATCACCAGATGCGGAATGCCTACCTCAGATTGGCATGCTATCGGTTCAGTTCCCGATGGCCGCAGACTGGTCTGAGAGGCCAAGACTTTGCCTTACATCCGGTCTTACTCTGACCTCGGTATCTGCCCCAGGTGGCGGCGATCTGCGCCCGGTGGACCTGCTCAGAGCGGCAGGCTTGACCTCGGGTCTGGTCAAGGTCAAGCGGGTGGCGGGCATGTGTGACAGCCGGCCGCAGAAGGAGGGCGGCACCCGGGCCGACATCGCCGTCCGACTTCCGGCCAGCGCCGTCCCCACTGCGCCCACCAATCAAATCTACGGTCAGTCGGGGTTCGCGTCGCAACCACCAATCAGATCCACGGTGAGTCGGAGTCTACACCGCGTGCACCAATCAGATCTGCGGTCAGCCACGAGCTTCAGGAGCCAACAAAATAGAGGTGTGAGCAGCAGATGTAATGCATAGCACTGTATAACGTATGGCACTCACCCATGGTAGCTAATAATTGACATACACTTATCTTGTGTGCTTTGTTTCACGTTATTACTGACCGTTTGTGTCAGATTTTCTGAAACTAATCGCAACGTCTGCCGTTTTGCCACGATTGCTTGACGGCAGAGGACCAGTACAGCTCTGGTTGACATGATCTGGGTTGTACACACATTTGACCCGTGCTTTACGACTGCTTTCCAGCAAACTTCCCGTCCGACTTCTCACTGCTGACTACCGTGCGGCCTAGGGCCGGAGCATCCGGCGTGTTGGCTGGCGTCTTCAGCGACTCAGGAGAAGTACGTTTACTGCCCAAATTCTCATTTGAGCATAATAGCTTCGGGTCTCACGAAAAACCAACGTATGGCTCCGGCACTGGTGTGGGCATTTCATTCCATGACGTGATTGTGTTGCTTTGTTGCTGAATATTCTTTGACCAATTGAGTTCATCTTGTTTAATTATCCGTGTTAGGCACCGTTGGCGTTGTGAATAGCAGATAAATTGCATGACGTCGCCATCATTCCAACCCTAGGGTGGCGTAAAAAGTTAAACACGTTCGGTCTCAGAAGATTAACGAAGTAAAGCTGCCTGTGAAGTAAGGTGGTGGTTATTCGTTTCACGACACGTCGACCGTTGAGTCATATAGCGTCGGCAATCTCTCACGCCGATTGGTCGTCTGTGAAGTAAGGAAGCAATTGCAAACTTGTTAGGTTAAAATATGTTTGTTAGATTTCTGATATTAAATTGACTTAATAATTTTGTTTGTTTCCAAAGGATCAGTTCATATTCACCGTTGGAGATACAATC
Source organism: Ashinkailepas kermadecensis (assembly GCA_034440615.1). NCBI lineage: Eukaryota > Metazoa > Arthropoda > Thecostraca > Neolepadidae > Ashinkailepas > Ashinkailepas kermadecensis. The sequence goes on along the minus strand of JAOTOM010005153.1, from coordinate 811,981 downwards.
AAGCTACAAATGATCTCCGGTAGATCAGGTGGACGAACCAAGTTGCAAACTTTAGACTTCAAGGTTCGGATAAACGATGGAAGGTAAGCCAATAGTCTGTACAATGGGCAATGTACCTATGGTCTGGAATATAGTAGTGGGCCATAACTTGTCATCTTTTATCGATGAATCATCGAATTGCGCATAATGCGGAGTCTACAACTTCAAGCATAATATAGTTTGAGATGCAATGTATATTACATCCCGCAAAATGCCCCAACAGCATTTTCGTACAAAACAATGCTTATTTATGCTACATCAACCAACATTGGTATTTCCTTAATGTCGTGGTATATTAGAAGCAGACTGCAAACATTGCAAGCAGTGACACATTGTCTTTGTCTACCGATTGGTAAGCATTTGGCTAATTAACCTACACAGCACAAAACTTAATCAGTTCTCCACGGCACTGACATTTGATGCGGTCTGCCTTCCAATAAAACGGTGTATCCGACGTCAACCGCCCAGCACCATCTCCTGACATGTCACATCATTGCCTTCCAGAGGTGTCGTTTTATGAAAATGATTGGGATGGCTCAAATGCCCGAAGATACATGGTACAATGCATGTGCGCGGGGTGGTGGAAAACGCGCACTGAGCACACAGACATGCAAAATGTTAGTATGTGTCAGGAGTGGATACAGGAGGGAGGCACTGGGGAATGTGCCTCCCCCTTCGATGGAAAAGTGACGCCTCTCTGACCGGTAAAAGGTGCTCCTTTGGAGGTAGGCTTAAGTGCCCTCGCTCTTAAGCCTCCCTCCACTAAAATGGGAAAGTTTTGGGCACAGCGACCACTGGATCAGGTTCTCCGGTCAAAACAACATCCGCCAGCCGGCTGGTTACAGCATCCGGCCCGGGCCTTCCCGTGCTGCCCTGGCCGGCCGTCGCACCGGTCTACCGGGATACAGTTGATCACTGCAGATATAGGTACATTTAGTCACTGGATCGTTGTATTCCTTGACACTGGTCTTTGATTGTGTGCAGTTGTGCATTTTTAGACCTCATTGGAACTTGGAGGTACTAAAAATGTTGAAGAATGTTGTAATGGCTTACTGCTTGATCAAAGACAGCATATTGTGAACCATTGAATTCTCTTTTGAGTTCCTTAATGCAATGAGGATGTTCTCAATTATTGCTTCATATCTCACTTACACGGTTTTTAGAATGCGTCTTACCTTTATCACTCTTCAAACTCATACATCATTTGCACACATGTGCATTTTTTTCCAAGAATAATGTTGTCCATCTTTGTGGTGTTGCTACTGTGTCGAACCGTGGGCGAATGTTCATTAAAAATGTTACTTGGTCTTCTTCGGACATCTGTTGATGCAATGGCACCACAAAAATCACACTAAAAATACTCGAGATCTGCATTTATCGCCCGTTGTTACTTCAGTTGTCACAGTGAGTGCTGGGATGGCTCAAGTCTTCATTGAGATGGCTCAAACGAAAGTTGGAGTGGTCCGAGCCATCCCAAATGTATACAAAGCGACAGCCGCACGACCTTCCCACCGCCACCTTCCAGGTGGCATCGGCTGGCCGTCGCCGTCAAGGGCAACTCCGCCACGTTGTTCGTCGACTGCTCGCAGCAGCTGACCCAGGAGCTGTCACGTGACGCCGGCTCGGCGATCGACGGCCGCGGCGTGGTGATCATCGGCCAGGACCTGCTCGGAGGTCAAGTGTTCCAGGTGAGCCTCCATGGAACCGCTGCCAGCGAGCTGGGTCAGCCGCATGGGAAGCGGAACACGCTCCGGGTGTCGACGGGTGATGTGGAGGGTCGTCCAAGTATGCTGCTGATTATAGTCGCCTCCAGGGCGGCATGGCCTGTCTGTGGACACTGAAGTGCCAAGGAAAATCATCTGAGCCATGCACTAGGTAATCTAACGTTACATAGGTAGTCTCCAAAACTTGTCTTGTCCCTGAAGAGACGCAGGTATGGAAGTGAAGGGCAGGGACTTGTCAGAAAGATCTTAACCCTAAACACAAATGCCTAGCTGTCTTATCAGTGGTTGTCCGACTGGTGAAATGACGGAGAAAATCCTAGCACTAGCACAGTTGGATCTGGTGAAATAGCAGTGCGTACCATCCTAGGTGTCCAAAGATGGCACGTCGCATGAGTGTCAGGAGTTGCCAGGAAATTGCCATGCTCATCGTTTGCCACACAACTGGAGTTGACATGTCTGAACGCAGGCCAAGCGAACATTCGCTGGCTGCCATCCGAGCAGACGCAACGCCAGGGGAAACAACGCCAGCCTATGGGACCCGCCTACCTCGTGACTGCGCTAACACTGGCGTCAGACGTGTGACAGTCGTTCACCTGCCTGGACACACACACACTCTCTCTCCCTCCCTCCCTCCCTCTCTCTCTCTCTCTCTCTCTCTCTCTCTCTCTCTCTCTCTCTCTCTCTCTCTCTCTCTCTCTCTCTCTCTCTCTCTCTCTCTCTCTCTCTCTCTCTCTCTCTCTCTCTCTCTCTCTCTCTCTCTATATATATATATATATATATATATATATATATATATATATATATATATATATATATATATATATATATATATATATATATATATATATATATATATATATATATATATATATATATATATATATATATATATATATATATATATATATATATATATATATATATATATATATATATATATATATATATATATATATATATATATATATATATATATATATATATATATATATATATATATATATATATATATATATATATCTCTCTCTCTCTCTCTCTCTCTCTCTCTCTCTCTCTCTCTCTCTCTCTCTCTCTCTCTCTCCCTGACGGGGGCGGACGGCCGGTTGGCAGGGCTCCGTCCAGAGCGCCATGCTGTGGTCGACACCGGCGGCCGCCTACGACCAGTGCTCGCTGCACTCGCCCGACTGCGACTCGCCACTGCCCGGCCGAGAGCGGCCGCAGGCGCAGGAGCCCGACTACGGCCCCCTATACGACTACGAGGAGGCCGTCTACGAGTACTACGAGGTGCGGCTGTGCGGTCGGTGGACGGTGCGGTGGCACATGCGCGTGTGTCGTGTCACGTGCGGCGCTTCGTCGCGTGACCATCGGTATGCTTGTGACTGACATCTCGGATAGAGTGGGTGTGATTTGAGGTGGGTTTTGTGTTCTAGTTCTGTATAGCTTGTTGTATGGCTAAGTTCATGCCTGTGTTTCTTTCTGAAGTCAACGTTACAAATATTCGTTGTTTTATTTGTTTAAGGCAAAATTATCTAGATGGAGTAAATGTCTTTCAATTAAGGTGGCTAGAAGCGTTATGGATGACATTCTTTTATTTAAAGAAGAACATTCAGATGACGATTCTACTGGGAAATTTCTGTCTCATTGTTTACACATTTAATCATGTACAAGCATACCATCAACTGCCATGCAACACATTGACATACTTCTTTCATGCTGTAGCACAAATACTAGCAGTAACGCATCAGCGTCATATCAACAACACCAGGAGTGATTTAACACACTCACTGTGACGATCTGCAGTCTCGTGATCCTCTTCTCTTACATCACCAGGAGGGTCCCACTCCCGAAGACAAGGCACCGGAGCCGGACGGCGTGGGTCCGGGAGCCGAGCAGCGGCCGGGCGAGGTCGACGACAGATTCGGATCCGTCGACTACAGAGAGCCGCCAGTGGACGGATCCGTCGACTACAGGGAACCGCCAGTGGACGGATCCGTCGACTACAGGGAGCCGCCAGTGGACGGATCCGTCGACTACAGGGAGCCGCCAGTGGACGGATCCGTCGACTACAGGGAGCCGCCAGTGGACGGATCCGTCGACTACAGGGAGCCGCCAGTGGACGGATCCGTCGACTACAGGGAGCCGCCAGTGGACGGATCCGTCGACTACAGAGAGCCGCCAGTGGACGGATCCGTCGACTACAGAGAGCCGCCCATCGAGCCGGATCCTCCCCACTATCAGGACCCGGAGCTACCCACTGAGGCTCAAGCGCCCGACTACCCGGACCCGGAGTCCCACACGCCCGACTATGGTGAGCCCGAGCCGTCCGTGGCACCGGCGACGCCCGACCACCCAGAGGTGCCCGTCGGTCCGGGCGCGCCAGACGATGACTCGCCGCAGACCACCGACGGGGACGACGAGGAAAACGAGCGCGCTAGCATGCCGGCGCCGAACCAGGGCCTGCGCGGCGTGCCGGGCGCACCAGGGGCGGTCGGTGCGCACGGCCTGCCTGGTCAGAACGGTCCCGACGGCCGCGCCGGCCCGCCCGGCCCGCCAGGAAACGTCTTCATGATTCCGGTAAATAGCTCCGTATGCTGCAGGTGCATTTCGTACGCTGCTGGTTTGCCAATAAGACGCCATGTTGCGTGTAGCGCGAGCTAGAACGAGCACCCAAGTTGCATTTCTAGATTTTGAATGACTTTCACATCCTCCCCCAAATTCTTAGCACATTGAATTTGCGCTATGCCATTTCGTTCTGGCATGCTTCGTTAGTGCATTGGGCAGACGGCAGCTCCATCCACAGCCACCGACATGCAACTATATCTGCTGACTGTTTGTAACTGGACCAAATGCAATTGCTGTATTCCATAAATGAAATGAAGCGATCTGTGCCTCCCACGATGTAGGCTTTGAGCAGGCTTAATAATGAAGTCCATCACATCACATCGCATTGCATCCCAGTCAACCATCACTGGCATTGGCAGCAAACCATCACTGGTGGTGTATATATACCTCACTGCGAATACTGCACTGCTAAGCGAAGTCACTGGGTTAAGTGACGAAATGCATACGAGTGTCAATGTAAAATGGTGTGGTGAAAACGTTTGCCACCAACAGTACCGTAACATATGGTATGCAACCTTCAGAGAAGGCAGGCACATGTCCATGCTTACTCCGTGAGTTTAGGGTGAGTGATTGGAAGCACTCACCCTAAACTTACGGTTTGCAAGCACCCGTGAGTTTAGGATGAGAGTCGCTTTGTCCAAGCAGACCAGGCCGAGCCTGCCTTTTGCATGGGTTAATTATATCCCTGGTAGAAGGAAAACCGTCCGGTTATTTCTGCTAGTAGAAGGAAGAATGCTCTTGTTTTCGGCCTCCCCATGGCTATAAAGTATCTTGTGCAAGTCCACGTTGATCTAACACATCGGTAAAAGCAATTGTGTGCAAAAAAAGAGCTGAATCGCTATGCACACAATTCAGTTTTCTTAATTTCATCCGTTGCATGAAATTAAGCAAGTGAACATCTACGTATGCACATATGCATGTGCATATATGGCGGATCTGCACATGCACATGCACTACGATTCGCCACAGCGATCAAAGATAGTGTGATTTTTGCGTGTGGTAACAATGAACGTATCATTCACATTCCAAAGATAGGGTGATTGTTGCGTGTGGTAACAATGAACGTATCATTCACATTCCAAGGCCCGTGTGCCTGCCACCGTGCTCCATTGTTCTCCATTGCTCCAATGTTCTCCATTTTCTGCTAATGTCAGGATGACGTTGAGTGTGTCGTACGAAGGAAGGCGCATAAGGCGTCGCAAAGTAAGTGAGACGTCAGAACCAGACCACAGCATTCAATACGCAACTACAACTACAGCCGCTGACCGTTTGCAGCTGAACACCGGCTCCGGCCCGAAGGGTCCCGACAACCAGGCAGAGTCGATGCGGATGATGCTGAGCCAGCACATGCGGGCCATGCAGGGCCCGCCGGGTCAGCGCGGCCTGACGGGTCCGCCGGGACCATACGGCCTCCCGGGGCCGCCCGGCATCAAGGGCGAGGCTGGAGAGCCAGGTGAGCTGGTGAGTGACGAAGGGGCGCAGCTGGTGGAGACGTTGGTGTCAAGTGCGACACAAACTGTGGATTACGCCCCATGCATTGCTGAGGTATTTTGGATTAGTCCAAGAATTGGCGCTCGACATGCATCGAATGGATAAGCGTAATGTTAGCCATGATAATAAAACACTTCGCTTCGGCATGCGTTCGTGCTGAATCAGGATGCTGGATTTCATTTGCCACTCAGGCACACCAGCGTGGCAAATACATATAAGTAGACGTTTCAAATTACCAGAGCGTAGAATATATTATGAAAAATGTGCTTGTGGCGACATCACACCTTATGGAAGTGACGAGACACAGAACTCCTACTAGGGCAGTCGCTGGCGTGCAGTACATGAATGAATGTACACAAGAAAATATTTGCAGTAGTCGTTCAGCTGTAATTTGAAGTGGCCGGCATGCCCTGTCTACTTCCTGACCGGACGATTTGGCAGTTAGGCAACAGCCACGTGCGACATGCGTCGGCAGGGGATCCGGGGTCGGCGAGGTAAGATCGGTCTGCGGGGCAGAGAAGGCCGGAGAGGATCACCCGGCAAGGACGGAGAGAGGGGACTGTCCGGACCACCCGGTGCGAAGGGAGGCCAGGGAATCAGAGGCTTGGCGGGTAAGTAGCGGCTTGATTCCGCGCATGTTTCTCACCTGGTTTTAATAGTGTGATTGTAACTGCACAAAGATCTCAAGATTTAATTATGTTCATGCGTCTGATAATTAATAATTCACCTAATTAATGGTTCGTTGACTGAGTGCCTAATCTTATATCAAAGGCGTTGTCAATCACCGAAGCAAATCTCATATTCATCACTGAAGTTTGCACCTGAATTATTAAATAGCTTGCAATGAAATGCTATGATACTGCAATAGTTCGTTATTTGAGTAGCAGGGAGCTCTGCGGCAGCAGGATCGGCCAAGTCACCACCGAGTGTTGACCGCCACCGTCCGCCCGGCAGGTCTACCTGGCGAGAAGGGCTACCGAGGCCGCAGAGGGTGGGTCACGTCATCACCGAGTGTTGACCACCACCGTCCGCCCGGCAGGTCTACCTGGCGAGAAGGGCCACCGAGGTCGCAGAGGGTCGCAGGGTGAGCGCGGTCGGCAGGGCCACGACGGAGTCAGCGGCGAGCCGGGCTCCCAGGGCCCGCCCGGCGTGCCGGGTGAACTGGGCCCGCGAGGCTTCCCCGGCCCGCGCGGCTTCGGCGGCCTCCCCGGCAACCCCGGCATCCCCGGATCAGAGGGTCCGCCCGGCCTCAAGGGCAGCATGGGTCCGCCCGGCCAGTCTGGACCCTCGGGTCTGCTGGGGCCGCCCGGCTCTCCTGGAGCAACAGGGCGGCAGGGGCCTGACGGTCCCACCGGGCCGTCGGTGAGTAACACAAGGCCGGTGTAGAACGTGTGAGGCACAGCTACCCGACTGTCATGGCGGCCATGAGTGACACAAGGCCGGTGTAGAACGTGTGAGGCACAGCTACCCGACTGTCATGGCGGCCATGAGTGACACTAGGGCGGCACGAGTTGAGCATTGTTACTCGAATCAATTAGGATTCGCGCGCAATTATATCGGTGAAGATGTCTGAAGCGAATTCCTGCACATTCCTATACGATTCCTCGAACTAGATTATAAATGGCTCAGCTATTCTCAGAATCTCGCCTCTCCAAAGTGTATGCGGTTAGTATGTAGTTAGTTTAGTGAACCGAAGGTTTTAGCTACACAGCTGCATTGAGCAGTAGAAGAAGAATGGGAGAGTGGGGGAAGTGGGAGAGAGGGGGAAGAGTGGAACGGCAGATACCCCAAGTTTTGATGATTATTAACAGTAATCCCATGGTTGTTCCATGGAAATCAACAACTTCAAATAATTCTTCCCTTCTCAACCCTAAGATGCTCACAGCGCTCCTGCAAATATATTTGATATTTTAAGACATCTGCACATTTCCTGATGTAATCTACTGGTAAAATTTCTAACTTGTGAATGCAAAGGAAAGGCTGTGGGAAATGTAGTGACATCCAGCCTTTTGTAGGAACTTTTGAGAGCTCTAGCAGAACAGAAAGGTTGACGGTTGATATACAGTGCCCGCAAAGACGAAATGCTAATTTTCGAAATATTGGGAGAATATATCACCTGATTTGTCCCCTCAAGTTCTATGACGGAGCTTATGCGAACATGCGTATGTTGAAACGTTTCATGCTGTGACAGGGTGCGGTATAGACGACTTCCTGTTGCCTTCATGTTGACAGGGTCCACAAGGCAAGCAGGGTTTACCTGGTCTTCCCGGAGCGGAAGGTTCCCCGGGCAGATCCGGAACGCCTGGCGCCCCGGGCTCAAAGGGAGAACAAGGAGTCATCGGTGCTCAGGTCAGAGTGAACTGCTTTTCAACAGTCGCACTGCTCTACAAGCGTCGCACTGTTTTACAAACGTGGCATTGCTCTTCAAGTTACGTCCCTTTCCGCTTTTGCAGTTACATCTCTCTGCTACAACCTCTGTTCTATTAAATAACATCTACTTGTGTTGCCAAATTTGTTCTGCTACAATGCGTATCTTCGTATCGCAGCGTCTGTTCTATTAATTAACTGCGAAATGTCGTGAGTGTTTCTCTAACGTTTCGCTAGCAGTCAATGGCATTCAAACATTATTATGCCGACCAGATTATTTGAAGCCCGTGTCATGAGTTGCTGTGTCATATGCCCGTGTCATGTGTCATCACGCTGTGTCATATGCGTGTGGGAGCAGCATGGTGGTAAAGTCATAACAGAGCCTTCGCAGCTATGACACTCCCACAAATCACACAGGGCACCATCGGCTTCCCGGGTCCGCGCGGCGTGAAGGGAAGCCGCGGCTCGCGAGGTCTGTCCGGCGATAAGGGCGAGAAGGGAGACATGGGGCAGGACGGCGAGAAGGGAGACCTGGGCACCAAGGGCGAGCGCGGCGAGACTGGTGCTCAGGGAGTCGTCGGACTGGAAGGCCCTCAGGGAGCCAAGGTAGTACTGTCGAGTCGGCTTAGGTTGTCACGTGTCACACATGAAGTGAATGAAAGAGTTTGGTGACAGAGCGATGGTGGCTTGATCGATGTCGGATCCGTGTCGTGGAGTTGAATTAATATGCATGCTTGGTGTTATACTATGCCATTTAGGTAATTATTTGTCAAGTTAAATACCAGTGATAAAGTCTCGGAAATGGGAAAATCAATTGCCATTTGACCACTCGCCTCAATTGTGCGAATATGCTGTCAGGTACTCTGATGATGTGAAGCCGTATTTGTCCAGATGCGCTTTGCGATATCAGTCTATGATAAACTAGGTAAGTGCACCAGCTCAAGTACCACCAATTAGCCTGGCTGCACCTTGCTAACGTGCTCTAAGATTCCCGGCCTGTTCCGTACCGTAGCGCAACTGGTGGACAGATGGTTCCCGACGCACTCCAAGCTACACTCCACACACTGCCTCGCCCTTCTCGACAGGGGTTCGAAGGACCACGAGGAGAGGTCGGCGCCATCGGCCTTCCCGGTCACAAGGGCAAGCGCGGCCCCACCGGCTTCCCAGGCTACCCTGGCCAGAGCGGCAAGAAGGGCGACAAGGGCGTGCGCGGCCAGGAGGGCCGGCTGGGGGAGAAGGGCCAGCTGGGGCCTGACGGCAGACAGGGAGAGCTGGGGGAGCGTGGCGCCAGGGTGAGCGAGCGGCGGACGAGCAGGCAGGCTCGTTGGAGGTCGTACTTTGAATTGAGCTGTGCTGAGTTGTCCTACGTTTGTAATGCTTCGGATGCCTCTCGAGGGCCATTATCTCCTGTCTGTCTCAGTCATCAGCAGGTTGTTTGCACTATTACACACCGAAAATGAATTCAATCCAATACAGATTATAATTAGCATGCTTACCCAGCCATTGACCTAGAAATGTCTCCGAAGTCGTTTTGCCCGTCGTGTTCACTCCTCAGACAGAGTTTCTTAACCTACACATCGTTAATAATGTCCGCTGAATCAATTATCCGGTAAGATTCGAAGTACGGCATCTAGCACTTCACCAAAAACCGCAAGCCCTGCTGATGCAACTGAACATCCCAGTCGGCCCCTGCTCCGACACCACACGACACGCGCCGCCACCGACGGCCGCTGTCCGATGTCCGCAGGGGTTCCGCGGCTCGCGAGGGAAGCGCGGCACGCGCGGTCCGGTCGGCTCCAAGGGTGACACTGGCCAGCCTGGCCCGCCCGGGCCGCAGGGCGAGCTCGGCTCGCCCGGACAGGAGGGGCCCAGGGGCTTCGAGGGCCAGCTGGGCCGGCGCGGAGACGACGGCCGCGACGGCCTGGCCGGCCCGCCCGGCGAGCGGGGACTGCAGGTGAGGGTGTGCTCGTGCTAGCCCGACTTGTGGCGTCGCAGTGCGGTGCTGTGCCAATGCCGGGAGGTGTTTGCATCGTAGCTGCTGTCACTACAAGGAAGAGTGCGCTCGTGCTAGCCGGACTTGTGCCGTTGCCGTGTGGAGTGTTGTGTCAATGTCGGGAGATATTTGCATCGTAGCTGCTGTCATCAAGAGCGCTGTGTTGCAACAGCTTGCAGGTCATGCTGCGGTCTATCCTGTTGCAATAACGCAATACAGCAATGCCACGATTTGGCAGTTGTTTTGGTGCAAGTCATTATGATTGCCCTCCAGATGGCCGTAAGCCATTTAATTGCTACTGAGGATTTGGCACCAACTTTATTTTAGTCTGCGTGAGGACTGAAGGCCACTTTGGTCATTGGTTTGCTTAACGCAGTCATCCGCCGTTTGCAGCAGACCGACTACCTTGTGCTGTGTGAATGTGCTGATGATCTGGCTCAGCAGACCGACTACCTTGTGCTGTGTGAATGTGCTGATGATCTGGCTCAGCAGACCGACTACCTTGTGCTGTGTGAATGTGCTGATGATCTGGCTCAGCAGACCGACTACCTTGTGCTGTGTGAATGTGCTGATGATCTGGCTCAGCAGACCGACTACCTTGTGCTGTGTGAATGTGCTGATGATCTGGCTCAGCAGACCGACTACCTTGTGCTGTGTGAATGTGCTGATGATCTGGCTCAGCAGACCGACTACCTTGTGCTGTGTGAATGTACTGATGATCTGGCTCAGCAGACCGACTACCTTGTGCTGTGTGAATGTGCTGATGATCTGGCTCACACTACGAACTACAGTACTTGATATGCTTTATATAATTTTACAGACATTGTCATGTTTTGTATAAGTTATTATGCGCTTAACACTAGTTGACATAATGGTTGGTAGTGTTGCCGAGGCCCGATATCATGGTTGGAATGTAACACCGTTGCCGATATCTGCCGGCGTCTAGTGATATTTGTAAATATTGTTTCTGCCATTGGATTGTAGTTTGGCTGGCAGTGTTGATCGTGCTGCGATTTTCAATGCTGCTGATATCGTTGTTGAAATACAGCACCGTTACCAATATCTGCTGGCATCTCGTGCCAGTTGCCAATACTGTGACTGTCATTGAATCGTAGTTTAGCTGGTGGTGTTGAGAGTGGTGCCATTATTAAAGGGTTGCTCACCTTGCACACTTTGCAAATTTGTATAGGTCAAACGAGACGTTTTAAGAGTCATGTCCACTAGGGTTGCTCACATTGCACACTTTGAAAAAGCTAGTTTCCCATGCGAATGAGCATGAGAAACAACCTGATGACCTCCGTTTTCCCCTACAATGTATACTAACTTAGCGCATGGAGCATTCTGAAAGTATGATTTTCGCATTTTTGTCATTTTTCACAGCATGAACCAGGGCATTCAGGGCCATATAAAACTGCGTCCCTTCGTGATTTTCTGTTTGAAAAGTCATCTGAAACAATTTATGCCATACCTAGCATATATGGTTCTGAATAGGTATCGCCAGTCTATGTTAGGGTGTCTCATGCACCTGTATTAGGGTGTCCCAAAACCATACTTTTTGGTCCATACAAGACGTCCAGGTGGTATACGTGTTCTAATACAATGTCTGCTAATTTAGCGCATTTAACCTTCTGAAGGGGTGATTTCCTCAAATTCTGGAATTGTCACAGCATGCACCAAACGGCAGAACCATACAGAATGCACATCATCATGCTCCCCACCCCACCCTCCCCCTCGAGCGGGAATAACACATCTGAAACACTAGGATATATTTAACTTGGTGGTGAACACAGCATATATTATTTATGATACAGCTGCATCTACCTTTTCACAGTGGTGGGTACATCTGAACAAAACGCTAGAGCAAAGTATAAAAATGACGTTATGACAACCATTCAATCCGCCATTTCCAATGTGACATATTGCTAATGACAAATATGGCGAATGGCAATCGCATTTGCATGATTGATCTAGGACAGCATGTGATTTTAAATCTCTGACCTTACTGCATGGCCAGCGTCTTCTTTGAGAAGGTGGGGTATTTTTTCCTATGACTTTCTACGGTCTTCAGGAGCCACTGTAGGTCGGTCTCGTTCTTTGTTAGTGTGTTGCAGAACTGTTCCATAACTTTCCAGTGTGTTGCAGAACAAGTCTGATGCCCCTCTCTGCAGTGTCATTGACTACCTTCAGTGACGAGACGAACATCTTGAGCTTCGTGAACTCTTCGCTTTGGCTCCACTCATGAGGAGGCGAACACAGCCAGTCTCCTGTCAAACCTAACATCTCGAAGATCAGCCAGGAATCCTCATTTACCATGTCAGGCAGGTTTACTGGTTCCATTTCATCCAGCACGACAACTTGGTTGCTCCCCACCTCGAAGTTTTCGGGTCTCGGTGTGCTTGCTAGTTTTTCACCCATTTTTGACTTCACGTCCTCAAAACCACTGGAACACAGAGAGAGCACCACAGTTTCGGGCGTCAGGTACCAGGGATGACGCCTGACGACTTTGAGAGCTGCGTGCGCGACTTCACCGTCCACCTCCCTGTACTTCATCAACTGATTGTAGAGCAGCGCGTCATTCTGCGGGGCATCGGCTGCCGATGAGGCATTCATCCAGGCTGGTATGTAGATAAGAGCCAGGAACCTGGCCATGCTTTCCAGCGCCTTCTCCTGCTCGGTACCGTACTGAAGTTGGTCTTGGAGTAGGTACATCTTAGAGTAGTAGATGACCTGAGGGTAATACAAATTGTAAGATTTTCGATGTAAATAATATAAATGCACAAACGAAGGAACAGTTCAGGCAGTAGAGCGCCTCTGCCTTTTGAGTAGGCGACCAGGATTCGAATTCTGGGACGGGTCCTTTCTAAAGGTGTTGTCCGATCCCCATTATGCAGCTTATATTAACAGCGGTGGCGTTGAGCCTGATGAAGTGAAGTGTGAGAAGACAGTGAATAGTGAGTAGGTATGGTTAAAATGTCATTATTGCATGCGTGACGAAAATAAATAGTGTGTATCGTACCTTCTACTCTCCATCCAGGCACAATCATTCACCGTGTCATATTTAACGATGTGCCTTTATAAATTATTTAACTTGATAAATGTTTTATAATTACCTTTGCCATCCATCGAGCGTTGTGCATAGCCCCCGGGCGCTGCCATTTTATGTCCTCGATCGATGTCTCTCCGAGAAGGACCAGGCCGAGCTGCCCGGCTTCACGGTAGTCATCTCGTGGGATGCTCTCCTGCAGCGCCGCTCGCAGGGATTGCGCTGATGTTTCCCTCTGCTCTTGCTCCCAGCGGCTCTCGAACAGCAGCTTCTTGACTGGACTCTTCAGGTCTAGAGTGGACCACCTGCAGTAGATGGGTGGATATGAGGACAAGGCGAGTATGTGAGAAACCGTTTGATTGCGACAAATTCATGCTATTGACATGAATTGATCTAGGAAGGAGAAATAGGTACTTAGTAAGTAATTAAGTGTATTTTCTTTTCAGTAGTTTATGCATGAGACCTGGAGATAGGTGCTATCAAGATTATACCGTTAGCTGGGAGGAAGGAGAATGAATAGCATACAGTGTGAGGACATAGACATGATCAGGGTCTACATTAAAAATGGGATGGATCCGCTACCTCGTTTTCAACTCCTCGAACTGAACGTTCGAGGGTCCAGTAGTGCGCCCGAACAGACACGTAGCGACGGCGCCGACGACCAACTCTAGCACGTGGTGCCGACAGGCCAGCCGAAGTAGACGTCGGCCGAGTGCGGCCTCCACCCGCACCATGGCACCCTGTAGTCGTCCGGTGTTCGACGCCGTCGTATCGAAACATAGTCCACGCACTCGATCCTCGATGCTCCATTCTTCAAGAGCACTGATCGTTGCCTGGGCCTGTTCCAGACCAGTTCCGTCTTTGAGTGTAGGAACAGCCAAAATTTTGCCAGCTTCCCACCCTGCACCGGAAACGAGAATTGCTTGTCGATGCTCCGGCAGATCAAGGGCATTTTTCAAGATCTTCCCATCCCAGTGGACAACGACGTGTTCTGGTGCATTGAAGTTCTTATCTTCCTCTTGTCCGACGGTGTATCGGACACGGCGCCTCGCGCGCCGGGTCGTTTCTCTTGATCGCGAGAAGTCGTCCAGGTTGGCGGGTGGGACAGCAGATCTCAAGACAGACGAGATGACGCCCACGACCTGAAAAAGGGTATTTATGGGGGATTGACATTTTGAAGGAGCATATTTATGCGATTGTGTTTGTATGGGTATGTTCGAACAGTTAGCAGGAATGCAAATTCAGGGAACGTAGGAATCTGTGTATAAAAATGACTTCAATGATGCCAAACCCAATGGCTCGCTTCAAAAGGAGTTAGAAAAAATCAGTGTTGCAAAGTACACCTACCTGATTTGAGGAAAGGAGTAGCCGATCAGCCATTTGGCAAACAGCGTGGGATTCGAGGATCTTCCGCGGCAAATGGATAGTCACTGTGTCAGATTTCTTGCTCCTAATGGTAAATTCACTTTGATGGTCTTCCTCTTCGCCTAGGTCCATTGAGGTCTCCTCAGTGGCTTCGTCTTCGTTTACAGTTGATGGTCCAGGGTTAAGAGCATTTGTCCGTCTTCGTTCCTCCTCATCTTCTCTGCGTCTCTTGTTGGCCACTCTCTTTTCGTACACCCTGTCTTTTGACGACATTTTTCCAGTTCTTGGGCCTTTTTGATCGAGGTAGAAATTCACATCCGTTTCTTTCTCTTCTTTGGAAAGCAGCCTGTTGTTGTTTATCACGCTGATGACATCCTGTATTGCGATGTCACCTAGCGTCGCGCAGAGGTCTTCCATTTCTTTGTATCTTCTGGTTTTCGCTTCGTTCATCCTCTTGTCCTTGGTCGTGGTCTCCATGTACTTCGTGAACGTTCTCATAATGAGCTTCACTACGTTATTCTTGTGGATTGCCTGGATGCTTGCCTTCGTCCAAAGATCCAATACCTCACGTGCGACTGTGGTAACCATGTCCTGTCGACTCGTTTTCGGTGGCGCCATTTCCCTTTCATACATCAGCCGTGCTAAAATCTGCCCCCCACGTTGGGAGTTGGCTTGGTGTGAAGCATGCGATGCTTGGCCCAAGGATCGGGTATTTTGTCCGTGTTTTCTCCATATTTCACACAAGAAAATAAGGAGCAACAAAAGCAAGTATCTGAAACAGGAAGATGCAGTGGTGAGCAATACAAAATATGTTTAAACGAAATAAATATCATGACATATTGCAGTAATAACATCAGCAGAACCAATAATATGATACCATCAATACACTTATTGATGCACTTATTTAGTTTTACGGCTAATATTAACGATTACGCACAGGTTTTAATATTAGTCCTTTCAATTAGGGGGATACGGCACAGTTTTTCGTTGTGGAATGACGAACTCTGCATACAATCGACCATAGAAAGGTGGGATTATATAACAGGGAGGGGTCCATGAAAATGCAGGGGTTGAGAGGCGTCTTAGGAAACGCTTTTATCATAACGAGCTCAGGATGTGGCCAATTTGTCAGTGGGGTGGAAGAGAATGGTCAATAGACAATCAGACATGCACCGTGGTCATTTTGTGCACGGTTCGTGCTGAACACTAAGTAAAGATGATAATTCTGCAAGTTCTTCAGACTCCATTCAGAGATCACGAATATATGCAGTTTTACAATGTTCGGACAGTTGGTTTGTATTGTGAAAAGTTCCAGAAATCGAGGAAATCATACTTTCAAAAGGCTTATATACCCTAAATTAGCAAACACTTTATGGAAAAATATATGTCACCTGCACGTCTTGAACGAACCAAAAAGTGCGTTTTTGGGACACCCTAATACAGGCGCATGAGACACCTTAACATAGACTGGCGATACCTATTCAGAACCATATATGCTAGGTATGTCATAAATTGTTTCAGATGGCTTTTCAAACAGAAAATTACGAAGGAACGCAGTTTTATATGGCTCTGAATGCGCTGGTTCATGCTGTGAAAAATGGCCAAAAATGCGAAAATCATACTTTCAGAATGCTCCATGCGCTAAGTTAGTATACATTGTATGGGAAAACGGAGGTCACCAGGTTGTTTCTCGTGCTCATTCGCATGGGAAACCGAGTGTTCACCTATAAAAAGTCGCAAAGTGTGCAATGTGAGCAACCCTAATGCCCACGCTTTCGCAAGCCATTGCATGAAACGCTGAACATGAGTTACGAAGGCTTGGCCTGGCCTGGCCTGATAGTATGAACGTTGATGGATGCGGTGATGCGGTGTGGTTGGATGTGTACGATACTACGGTCCATCCTGTCGATTGGTTTTGAATATTTTCTCAACACATTCTGTCCACGACACGGGGTTAAATCTGTCGATACCCAATCTTCGGTAAAATGTTCACCTTTGTCTGACCCAGTGGGGTCACGGTTGACTCTCCGCAGGGTTGCACGGGACACTAGTTGGTTTGCGTCATGCCACGCAGCTCGCTAGCTTGCAGTGACGTCACGCAGCTCGGTAGCTCAGCTGCTCGGCTCCATCTCAGCTGAAGGCGAAATGACAACGGGACGGCCATCCCTCGGGCTGACGAAGTCTGACGAAATGCTTGTTTTGGCGTTAGCGTTGCATGTTGGCGAGGGTGAAAAATCCGAGGTTGTTTACGGGAGGAAGCGCAGAATTTAATCAAGAAATAAAAGAGACTTAGTCAATAAAGACTCACGTCGAGCCCAGGCCCATGGTAGGTAAGTAGCTGTTCTCACAAACTAGCCGGTATAATCGATGGAGTGGCATCTCCATCGTATAACCTGTCCATTTCGTAAGTAGTTATTTTGCCAGGAGGTTTTGATGGTGTAGCGATGTTCAGGGTATTTGATGCCACTAAATGTTTATCACAACAGATGCACAACCAATATAGCCTGATAGTTCTGGTCTCCTGCACACATTTATCTGTCATGCTTGCGAACAGGTCAGCACGGTCATAACGATGTGGCGTTTTCCCAGGGCCTTCAAGGTATCAAAGGCGACATGGGAGCAGCTGGCGTACAGGGTGTTCAGGGAGACAAAGGTCAGACCGGATATCCTGGAGCAGACGGTCCTCCAGGACCCAAGGGACCAAGAGGATCCACCGGAAATCAAGGACCTGCCGGCACCAAAGGAGATTTCGTGAGCAAACTAGCTTTGGTTGTGTACAATATGTAGGTACGGGAAATGGGACTTGCTTGAATACAAGCATACAGTCTGCTGTTAATCGGATTGCCATTTATAATTTAAACCTGACTGTCTTTTCACATGGAACACGGCAAACTGAACATCAAAATTTTTAATTGCCTGATGTTGAACTGATAACAGTAAAGGTGTAGAAGCATGTAGCGATATCAGTGGCGCAGCCAGTATTTCTTTAAGGGGGCCCGACCAAAACAAAATGTCATGAAACAAAGACCGCTTTCGGGGTTCGAAGCGCGCCGAAAATTTTTGTTTTTGCGTGGTGCAAATCTCTAAATTTCTTATAAGATCTGGTATAGTTTTGGTTGCTGGGGCTCCTCCACACCCCATCCGTTGGCTGCGACTCTGGGTGTTATCAATATAGTACACACTGTGATCTGTCTGTTCAAGTTGAACACTCAGTTCTCATTATTGCTTTTGGTTGGTGTGCATCACGTTTGCTGACACACTTGATTTCTGTATAAATCCAATGCCGGTTTGTCATGCCGTGTAAAATCTTTGCTTTTTGTTGGTGGAGATGACAGTGGACTGTCTTTCTCATTGCGTGATATCTGCCGCAGGGACTACGTGGTCTGCGGGCCCCACTGGGCGCGATGGTCTGCCTGGCTTTGTGTTGGTGGAGATGACAGTGGGCTGTCTTTCTCATGGCGTGATATCTGCCGCAGGGACTACGTGGTCTGCGGGGCTCCACTGGGCGCGATGGTCTGCCTGGCTTGCGTGGCCTGCAGGGTCCAACAGGGCCCCAGGGCTCGCCCGGAGAGGATGGCGATAAGGGAGAGATCGGTAACCCGGGAGGAAAAGGTCATCAAGGTCCAGGAGGCGAGACGGTGAGATAGGCACATGAATAGAAGCATCGTGCACATATGTGAATATCCGAGGTGGTTTCATGCAACCAACTGCATCGTCCTATCTCCTCCTCGCTCCTCGCTCCTCGCTCCTCGCTCCTCCTTATGTCGTGTCCTCTTCATCTTCCCTAAATTGTGTGAACTGATGTCCTCAATCTCATTTCTTCGCAAATTGCAAGAGGTGCAAAGGAGACATTATTCCATTTATTAAGAACAAGAATATAGGAATATTTCAATCAAAATAACTGATATTGATGTGATGTGCTACCGTCAAGCAATACGTAGGCCTCAGTTATTCACTGATATTCAATGCTAGGTGATAGATACGGCGACTGCCGTCTGACTTGATACCCTGTATCAGAAATATTTGTTATTATTTGAGCCGAGCCAGCAATGCACAGTGGCTATTCGGGACAAAACTTAACCTCTTCTCCATTGAGCGCCCACGGTAGGCGGCACGTTTTCTCAGACAGATCCTCACTCGCTCAATAGAGATGCAGCCGGTCGCTGCCAGCTCAGGTTCACTCTCAGCGTGCTCTGGCCTGAGGCTGGTGTCTGCCGGCCGACAGGGGATGGCTGGCGCCCCGGGCCGGCTGGGCGCCCGCGGGGAGCCCGGCTCGGCGGGACCGGCCGGCGAGCCGGGCCTGGCCGGAGACATGGGCCGACCCGGCCGCAAGGGCGAGACCGGCCCTCGGGGCAAACTGGGCGTGCCGGGAGCGCCCGGCAAGTCGGGCCTGCCCGGCGGCCCCGGCGGAAAGGGAGACGACGGCGACAGGGGACGGAAAGGTGGGCGTGCTGATGGTGTCCAGGTTGGTAATGTCTGAATCTAACCGATACACTTGCCGAGTCACGTGTCGTGTTTGGCTGAATGATGCTCAGTGATTATGTTCATGGTTCAATAATGGCTGAAATGTCACATCTGATATATATTTACACATCTGATATAGCATGAATCACCGCAGGCTTTTGGTTCTAGCGGCTTTTGGCCGTTCGGCGAGCAAATTTTCTGCTTTTAGTTTTAGCTTGCTGTGCTCCAGTATTTAGTTGCAAGCCTTTCCCACTCGTCCCATCAGTGCAACGATTGTCTAGGAAGCACAAGACTCACGCTGACACGTTACCCACAGGTCCCGAGGGCCGGGCCGGCCTGCCCGGCGAGAAGGGCAAGACCGGCCTGCGGGGACCTGAGGGTCAGACCGGCCCGCCCGGCGCCGAGGGCAGGCAGGGCATAAAGGGCGAGCCGGGCAGCGACGGGCCGCCGGGGCCCGAGGGCCGAGCCGGCCGACACGGCGCCGCCGGCGCGCTCGGCCAGAAGGGCGAGCGGGGCAACAGGGGCGTGCCGGGCGCCGTCGGCAGCCGCGGTCCGGGCGGCCTAGTCGGACCGAAGGGCAGCCCTGGCAACGAGGGATTCCCAGGACCGGCTGGCGAGCCGGGAGGCATGGTAAGATCGTGACAAACGCGACTGCCTCCGATTCCCTAGATTTCACTGTGTATTTTTGTTCATGCTTGCTACGTTTGATTTAGTTTGTATTTGCATCACTTCATCGTTGTAGGTCCCATAGTGAATCTGAACTCATGAAAAGCTGCATATGACAATCGACAATCACAGCGACACAATGTCGCACTATGCGCTCCATTCCGACTCAGCCTTTTCGGAGATATTAATTTCCCCGGATGTGTAGCTAAATGTGTGGTGTCTCACATGTCGTACGAGAGTTGACCAGTGCACATGCGCATCGTGCAACTCGGCAGGGCGTCAAGGGTGAGCAGGGCAGTCTGGGAGAAGACGGCAAGCCGGGCGCGGCGGGGCCGGCCGGAGAAGTCGGCAGCCAGGGAGAGCGAGGCATCCACGGCGGCCCCGGAAGAGCTGTGAGTTCCCCCGCCCCGAACATCGGGTCTTGTGTATAGACGTGAGCGACTGTGGCATGTCTGTTGGCGGTGTTGGGCGTGAACATGGCCGTCTGCAGGGCGTTCACGGGCGAGTTCTGTGGTCTGGTTAGCTGGCTCGAGCACCGGTATTGGTAGATTTCAGCTGTAAAAATTAATGTGATGAAAATGCTAGTCTAGTAGGAGGGGCTCAACCGCATTCGCTGCCTCACTATTTGCATCTCTAATTGGTGCCACGGTAGTTACTTCAAAGCTGGCGTTTGAAGCGTGGCCAGTGGTATGGCTGGCTAATAATTAGAGCTTACGATGGCTCGGAATATCGATACGGATTTTGGAACGGTTTGGATTTGCATCGGATTGCATATCGTTTTGGTAAGTCTTTCAGATTTTATATTTCAGATTTTAACTGGATTAGGACTGATCTCGAAACTATGCTGCTGCTCTGCTTGTTGTAGCAAATCAAGTTTCGCAAACGGAATTAAATTTTGACTAGTTTTCTGATTGACCATGGACTTTCATTAGACATGGATTAACATTCAGGTATGCGTAACGGATTGGATGAAGGCATTTGAATCCATGAATCCTGCATCTTGAATATTTTACTACGAATATACTATACAATGTATATGTTATTTACATCCATTTCAATGGCCTAGTTCTGATTAGAACGATGGTTATCATGCGATATATATATATATATATATATATATATATATATATATATATATATATATATATATATATATATATTTATATTATGAAAGTAAATATTTGGCAGTTTATGGAGTATACACGGAGTCAATTGGCCCACATTCCGTTCATCATGTTCTGTAACATGTCCTGTGTTTCTATTTGCAGGGTCCAGAGGGACCTCCAGGGCTTCAGGGAAGCCAGGGTACGCCTGGAGTGAAGGGAAATAAGGGCATGCTGGGTCAGTCGGGCCGGCAAGGGCCTGTAGGACCGTCAGGCATTCCTGGACCTCAGGGAGCCTACGGACTCCGAGGATCTCCAGGGCAAGCGGTGAGTAGAACGTCATCGGGGTCATACGACTTGGCAAAATTGAAGGGATAAAGAAGAACATTTCCTTTGAGTTGTACAACAAGCTGTGTATGTCATAGGTGATAACTGAGATTACATCGTAGTTGTACCGGACGCAACGATGAATATTGGTGCTGTGGATTGCAAGTTTTTATATGGACGACTTTGACAAGACAGTAGGACGTAGGGGTTAGGGGACTGATTGAAAGAAACAAACTGCTATGTTGATACATAAACACTACTTGTTGCATGCTGATGCGAAATCATTGCATGTTCTACGCTTAGCTGCAATTTAGCATTTGTTCACATTTTCATAAGAGCTCTGTCCTCTCTAGGACGTCCTATGCTGTATATCTGATGCGACGAGCAGGGAGCAAATGATCAAGTCTTGCCCAAGTGCCTTAAAGCACAAATAACTAACAATTGGCGACGGGTAGGGAATTCTTCTCTTACGTTTTTCATAGAATGCTAGAATAGCTTGATTGAATACATCACGTTATTCCTACTCATGCAGCACATCAATGTGAGCTGTTCTGTCTGACTTGAAAAACGAAGTAAATTGCTACATATTTTGGTTGAAACGTCCTTAAACTCAAATATCTACCTAACCAGCCTTCCTGTCAGCTACCGTCGACCCCAAAATAATATAAATGTTTGCACCACTTTTCCCCTCATCCTAGCATAGTGGGTGATGTTGGTTGCCCCATTTGACCCTATCAGGACGGGTTAACGAAGCTTACTTCTTATAGCCTCACAAAGTCACTGATCTAAGCAAGCTCTTTTTCCCCCCGACTTATTGCCGTCCACATCAATGATGCAGGATTGACCTCAAGGTTGCCCTGTCTACCACAGGGCGACAGTGGCGCCACCGGCAAGCCGGGCGAGGCGGGTCCGACAGGTCTGCCGGGCGAGGTCGGCCCTGTCGGCCGCCGGGGCCGCCGAGGCCTGCGCGGTCAGAAGGGTCACCGCGGCGAGTTCGGCCTGCCCGGCGAGGAGGGCGACCAGGGCGAGAAGGGAGAGCCGGGCATGCGGGGCCCCGCCGGACTGCCAGGCATCAAGGGAGAGATGGTCAGTCACTCGAACGGCCGCTCGGCGCCGGTCTTTGGTGATGCGTTAACTACATGCGTTCAGTTATCAAACTAAACTAACACAAAATTACAGGCATACTTTTCCACTGCGATCTACTCGGTCCCAGCACAATATCGTATTGCCACTTGGTAATGCGGTAGTTAGCTGCGATGCATGCGATGCGACAACAGCTTAGAACATTGTTGGAAGAAAAGTGCAACCATTTTGGTATAAAAATTACTTTAAATCGCACTTCATTTTCCGTGCTGTCTATGCCATCACTACAATGTTTCCAACCACTGTTCGTTGTGCTGGCGTTAACTACATGCGTTCTTCCAGGGCCCGTTGGGCCCCGCAGGCATGAAGGGCAACGTCGGGCCACAGGGCCTTCCTGGAGTGGAGGGAAATTCGGGCCCTAAAGGTCTACAGGGTGAAGCCGGAAACAAAGGTCAGCAGGGCTCGACCGGTCCCCCCGGAAATCCCGGCCCGCCAGGGGAGCAGCCCATCATCCCAGCGGAGCTGCTCTACCAAGGCAACAACTTCAAGGGACCCACAGAGGAGCGCAGGAAGAGGGAGATGTAAGTGATGCCCACGTCAGCTGTCATGCATCTATCAGGCGTCATGGTATAGGTTTGCAGTTAAGGTTTGCATTTTGTGCATATTCCTGTTTGCTCTAAGCATAGGTACTTTCATTGAAGAGCATTGTTTGCGTACGAGCGACGTGATGGAAATTGAAATAATTCCCGGGAAACGGAAAATTGTATTTTTATTTCCTCCTAGTATGCATCATTTTAGGTATGTTGCTGTGCATTTGATAAATTTTGCATCTTTGCTTGCGCTACCACCAAAATAGGATGCATGACTCACAGGCGGCGCGTTGGATTAGCCCGGGCAACGTCACTGACTGTCTCTGACGTCATCCAGTCGCGGTGACGTGATCGATGACGGATCAGACCTCTCCGAAAAACTGCTGAGCACGTACAGCAGCATCTACACGATGCGGCAGGACATCCAGAGGATCCGGAAGCCGATTGGCACGCGCGACAACCCAGTCAGAACGTGTCGCGACCTGTTTTTCGGCCACCCACACTTCAAGAGCGGTGCGTTCCAGCTACTCAGATAGTGCAATGTTCTGCATTACTAGTGGATAGTCTTCCGGTGACTATTCGTGGAATGCCCTCATTGGTTCAGCAGCAAATGATAATAATAGTGAGAGTATGAATATGGTTTCTACAGTGGCGGCACAACAATTATTTTTCAGACGGGGGGCGAATCTCGAAGAGGGCCTCCTGGCGCCGAAGAGGAGAGCCTCATGGGCTCAATGAGCTTCCTAAAACCTCATCGAATTAGGGATTTGAATGATGGGCTACCTATTTGTTCTTTATTTCACCGGATCTCTTCTCCCGAAATGTAAACTACCATCTCCGGTGGCGCACCATTTGTTTGTTGGCAAAAGTTTGGCTTGCATGTACGCTTACATTTTCTTCTACATATTCTTGACAGTGTATGGGCGCCAAATGACCCTGTAGTCGGCGCGCCCTTAAACCCAAATTATCAATCAATAAATCCTGACAGTGCAGAAGGATATTTTGACCCACCCATGATAATATTTTGATGCAACGCCTGAATCTTTCATGCTATCGGTTTAAAATTTGCCACTCCTTCAAACACGTGTTTTGCACACATTGTGCTAAAGAATGCCTCCTCGGATCCTAAGATAGCGGGGCTAGGACGAGTCAAGGTCAGACAACGACCCTGTCCAGTGAGGCTTTTATACGTACATTGAAGTCATCTCCGCAAGCAAACCATGCGATATATAGCTAAAAGAGAAAGAGGACTGATACACAAGTGATAAAAACATCACATATTTCCTCAAATCAGCTCTACGTGAAATGACAGTTTCAGCTAAGCATACGTGTCTTTGCGTATTACCTTGTTACTGATGCATTTTCCTTGAAGAAACCGGAATGCATGCAAGTGGTAAATTACGTTATCTAACAGCATGCGTAGTTTCAAGTCCATGTCGTGTCAGCTCACTGAGATATGACCTGAAACGTTCCGAAGATGCATGTATTCCATATGTTCTAAAGGCTAAAATAAGGTCTGCTACGAAGTAAAATGGCTCAACCAGGGTAATTTTGCACCACGAGTTCAGTTCTGATGCAATGAGGGCCCACAGGTTTGATTTCAAAAACGGTTTCCTTCGCGAAATTTTGGAACATTTGAAAACAGCATTAAGCCATTTCATCTATTCTCGAAAATTGTCGCAGAGGGTCAGAAGCATTTAGTCTAGGTTTGGTGGAACTCATTTCCTTAGACTAAATCTTCAGTTTGCATATGATCAACGCTAAAGTACGAAATCGCATTTGTTTTACGACTAGAGTCCGACAACTACAGCAAAGACAGGCGACTGACTGTACCATGACCTTGACGTGCTTGACCTGACCTGGGAGGTGAACCAAAAGAGATAGAGAGCAATGTTTCAAGTAACGCTGAAAGTTCAAGGATTTAGCTACACACCATGCTGTGTACCGAATCTCCCTACACGAATAGATCATAAATTACTGGATAGGTCAAGCAGACCACCCCGCCCCACCCAACCCCCATCCTCGCACTATGCGGGGTAGAAAATTAATCCGGATGCGAAGGTTCAGACCGCGAGCAAGCCGGCATTATGGGGTGCATGGATACTACGACAGAGTGTTCTCTGACGAGAAGGGGGATCAGCCGTCAAGTCCAGTCGCCTGTTGTCATTTCCTTGCCGCCTCATTTGCTGTACCGTCTTAGGAGTATCCTCTCACTTAAAGAGGTTCTCCTTACCAGTCGTGAGATCTCATCGTTCGACCTGGAGCCTCCTCTTCTTAACTAGGGGCCTCACTTGCCGTCTTAGGAGGTCTCGTCTCGCTTCCTGGGGCTCGCCCTACTGTTTTCGGGACCTCCTCTTGCATCCCGGGCCTCCTCGGGCAAATGATGTGCCTCGTGTGCCGTAGTAGCGCTATCGGCTCGCTTACTGCCACCTCCTGCTCTTCTGGGGGCCTGTCCTGATATTATGGAGTCTTTCATTGCGTCTTTTCGTACTGGAACCTCCTTTTTGGAATTATGGGCATCCTTTTCAAATGGAGCCTAGGATATCCCAAATGTTGGCCTCCTTTTCATGGCTTCGGGTCTTGTGCACCTCCTTTCATTTATCTGGGCCTCCTTGCCTGTCTTGGAAGCCACCTCTTGGACTTTGGAGGCTTCCTCTGTCAAATTGGAGAATTATATTCTCCTAAGGGCCTCCTCTCGTTGTCTGAGACCTAGTTTTCTCCTTGAGGGACTCCCTTTGCGTCCCGGGCCTCCGTTACCGTCTTAGGTGTCCCTCGTATTTCATGTGTCCTCCTTACCCGTTAGTGACGTCCCCCGGCACTCCGGAGCCTTCTGTTTCGCATTTGGGACCTCTGGTAACATCTTAGGGACCTTATCTCATTTCCTGGGTGAATGTCAACTCGTTGTGGAGGCCTCCTATTTTGTATGAATTGCCCGCAGTACCGGCTTAGGGGCCTCATCTCATTTCATGGGAATGCAATACCCGTTTGTGAGGCTGCTCTTGCGTTTTGGGGATCTTTTCTATCAAATTCGAGGCCTCCTGAACCGTCTTAAGGGTCATGTTTCTTTCCAGCTAGGTTAGGCATCCTTGCTCGTCTTTGGGGCATGGTCTCCTGTCTCCTGAGCCGGCTTAGTCATCTGCTGAAAGGGCCTCTCCAGCTTTCAAGGAGACCGCATATTCGCCCCACTGACTGACGACAGGGGAGGGGAGAAAAGTCCCGTGCCCCTCCCCCGGTGGCGTCGCCCCTGGATATATGACATAAAGGCAAATTCGATTGCAACAATGTGAATGCGATTCGGATAATCTACAATTGGCCATTGATAACACACATAAAATTGAAATGATGAGAAAAGCCATCTTGCATTTCATTAACTCTCTTCGTGTTCGTGATGCATGTGGTGTACATAAGCGGCTGCTGTCACTAGTCATACACCATATTAATGAAGACAACTACGATATGTTAAACCATTGATTAACATTGTGCAATATCCTTCGTGAGTTTTGTATTGCTTATTTTGTGCCTCGGTCTTACGGTGATGTCGGATACCAAACAGGGCATGAAGCCGTAGCCTGCATCTCCATGCATCTGATGCAACCTGCTCGACGTTTTCAGACTGGTACTGGATTGACCCCAACCTGGGCATGCCCGACGACGCTATCTACGTGTTCTGCAACATGACGTCCGAGGGCGAGACGTGCATCTACCCGGACGCTCATGCCAGCAAAATGCCCAATATCCCCTGGAGGAGGACCTCTGAGCGAGTTAGCTGGTTCTCAGCGCTCAGAGGAGGCTTCAAGGCGAGTTGTGGAATTAAGCATGTGTGTTGCATTTAACAAGTTTCCACTCAGTACTCATTCGCGTTGATCTCCCGAATTCGTGCTGCTGAGGCCTTTCGACCGGTACTTAATTGAATATTGTCTATTTGCAGCCATTTTTTCGTGTCCGTTTTGGATGCGCCTCTTGGTATGTATTCTGCGTGTCATAATAGCTGTGAATTTGTACATGTTGTAGCCACTTAGCTCGTCCATAGACAGCAAAGTCTTCAACTCTCGTGCTATTTTTTTTCGAAATATCCAGTAGTGTAGTTGCACGATGACGAGCATGCCTCTTCATTTGTACTTGTAGACCATTTGATCATTATTTGAAATGGTAAATAATACACCTGTTTTCCCACATGCATGCTACGTATGTATAACTTGCATTTCTATTGAAATTAATAATACCGAATTTAACTGGCACGTCATTATCCTGACATAAACCATGTGACTCACCATGACGTGAACTTGACATCCTCTGTATATCCCTCGTGCCCCGTCAATATTAACTGACCGCTGGCCACCCTGCCACCCCAGATCACCTACGAGTCGATCGGGACGGTGCAAATGACGTTCCTGCGGCTGCTGTCCGATGGGGGGCGCCAGAACTTCACCTACACCTGCATCAACTCCGTGGCATGGTGAGGCCCGAGAAGTCGGTGTCTGTCTATCGAATGAGGCGGTCGAGAGCCTGGGCTTCCAGAGACTGCCGTACTTGGAACTGTCTCCCGATCAGCTTCCATGCTTCACTCGGATAATTTGACGCGATTGTAGACTGTGGCACGGTGAGGATGACGACGCGTGAGATGAAAACTGGGTGAAGTCAAACTATGTAAGGTTCGAGCTTGCCCAATTCTCTTTTGCCCAATTCTGAGTTACCTAACTCTGGTCAAATGAAAGTCTGGTGACATCAGACATTAATGATCAAGAGCTGTGTTCCATGAAGTGGACTTTGCCATGTGTGGTACACTTATAGCGCCTATAGAAAGTTATTCGTTGCTGGTGTCGTTACCCATATCTTTACCCGCTTCAGCTGGGATATTTCAGATGTGCTGGTCTTACTGATTTCATCCCTGGTCGTATGAGAACTTGACACAAAACCTCAGGTAAAACCTTTATTATCTCAGCCACCTTACTGACAAATGTAATGATAACCACACAACATAAGGTCGGACTAGGGCGCCAGGGCCAACATATGTGCAGTAAGTATCAATAGTGTCATTATTTCCAGGTTCGACGCAAGCATGAATGATTTCGACAAGAGCATCATGATATTGGGCTCTTCGAATACCCTCTTCAGTCATTCCAAAAACTCACGGCACATCCAACTCGTCGAAGATACGTGCAAGGTATGTCTTATGCACAATGTATGCCGGCAGATAGTATATTTATTCAGCATTGCAAATATATATATATATATATATATATATATATATATATATATTATATATATATATATATATAATTTATTCCACGATAGTTAACACGATGTTATGCCATCTTCATACCACGATAGTATTTGATAGATGTTCGTGCTGACGTATCCACCCTCTGGACGCGCCCAATAACTGTCTCGGTCGGACACACCGGCTGACATACGCAGCCGGTGTCTGACCGCTGCGCGCTGGCCGGCAGAACAAGCGTGGCACCGGCCGGCTGGTGCTGCAGCTGAAGACCAGGGCGCTCAAGCAGCTGCCCATCGAGGATTTCCTGCCGGCCGACTACGGCCAGCCGAGCCAGGCGTTCGGCTTCGAGGTTGGGCCACTGTGCCTCAAGTGAGCGCGCTTCGCCGGCGTCGACTGCAGAACACATCGTCGGGGGCGCCGGGGCGCCGCCGGTCGGCCGGCTCGCCCGCAGAGGGGGGGGGGGCGGCGCGCCGGTGGCTCGCGGCGAACGCGTCTGCTGCTCAGGTGCAATACGCTGCTGCTGTGGTGACTGTGAGGGCAGCGCTCCCTCCGCGGAGAGACACCACTGCCACAGTGATCGTGTGTGTACGTTAAGGCGGCTACCATCTAGCTAGGATAAGGCGGCCTTTGTGAGCCGCCAACAAGTGTTCGTCGTATTGTTAGGTTGATTAATGCATTGCACAAGTACTGCCATTTCCACACAAAGCAAATAAAAACGATAAAAGCGTGCACCGAGTTTAAGTCGATTGTGTTGCTCATTGTTTCATACAGGATGAAATATTGGCATCCATGAACAATTGAACGCTTCAGCTTCATCTCATGATGTACTGCATGGTAGAGGCTTGTATTTTAAAGCTTGTATGCATTATTTCAAATATCTGACGGTCGTAGCTGTCCATCAACTCTTTCAATCACCTCAATTATGTGTGTGGAAAGGGCCCTTGAAATTTGAAGACGTCTACCCTGAAGGCTGGCAAGGTCCGTGAAGACAAAAGAGGGCCCACCCAAGAGATGGAATGCCCATGCCAGCTGGACAGAGCAGTATCGGTTGGAATGGGCCCCTTACAGCTAAAGAATAAACGGGGTGCCTGGGGGCCAGAGAGGGCTGGGGTGTTCTTGTGGTTTGAAATGGCCCCTGAGGGATGAACAGGGCCCATAAGAGCTGAAGAGGACTAGCGAGACAAAACCATTGGGGACTGCGATCATGCGATGGGCCCCTAAAAGCCTGAGAGGGCCTTGAGAGATGAAGATAATCTCTGTGAGTCTGAGGACCGGACTGGGATTATCCTGAGGTTAATTGAGCAGCCCCTAATAGACGAACAAGGGACACTGATAATTTTGTAATCCCTGTTGGCTGGCGATTGCTGTTCAGGAATAGCCTCGGAGCTCGAATGTTCTCGGAACCACACGAGCTGTGGATAACTGGGAATGGCCCCTAACAGTTCGAGAGGAACTTTGAGGGCTAACAGAGCCCCTGAGAGCTAAGGAGAGTCCCTAAAGCTAGCGATGGTTATGAGGAATGCTGATGGCCCGCGTCAGAGCCCGAAGCCATGCCATATTGAAAAGCCCTTGAAGTTAGAAAGCCTGTCAAGGAGTGGAAAGGGCCCCAAACAGCTGGAGAGAGCCTCTAACGGTTGCAAATGGTCCGCACTGAGCGGTGCGGAGCACTGAACTGAGATGCCCAACAGGCTTGGAAGGGGTCCCAGTAAACATGCCGATGTCGGCCCGCTGTCGGCATGTGTCGGGGCGAGCTCGGCATCTCGTAAGCGGCATACCGACATTCGGCTGCTCTCGGCTCGACATCGGCAAACTGGCCTGGAATATATTATATGTCTGGTTGAGTTGGGCATGTTAATAGCGGCCAGCTGACGTCGGGCCGCTGTCCAACATTGCACTCCCCAGCCGACAACAGGCTACTGGCGTCCGGACAGCAACACGACATCTTTCCGACATCGGCCCCACGTCGGCTACATGTCGGCTGAGTGTCGGCTGAATGTCGGCATGGGCGGACATTCCACTCCCAAACCGATAGCGGGCCCTAGCGTCCGACATCGGCCCGACGTAGGGCCGAGTATCGGGCCGACGTCAGGCCGCTGCACACTGTGATAACTCGAAGGAAAAACTGGCCATAAATCATTGCGGACAAAGTATGCTAGTTACAGGGGCGATTTTGGTCTTAATCGAAAGAGCTTCACATTTCGAACATATGGAGAAGCTCTATTGTCTTAAAGATTGCTTAACCCAGGAATTTCAGAGGTAATACCTACAAGAGTGAAGGGAACATTCCCCTCCCCTCATTTTGCTTCCGCGAAATATCTCGGGAGCAATTGAGATAGACAGCTCAAATTGTGCACACACCTACATGAGTATCTAGTGTACCTCGTTTTAAAAGATCGACGTCCAGTCATGCATAGTGACATCATAATGACGTCATAAGCGAAGTACATGGGCACTCATATATTGGATAATTATTAGTTAGCGTTTGCTATGGGAGCATTCTGCACTGTAAATTTGACCAAATAATTGCTCCGCAGAATAGATCCAAGATCTCCTTGTCCCTTGTCTTAAGTGGCTGAAATTACTCCAAAATACATCCCTAAGATATGACACACAGGTAAAATATGGGTCTCTGAAGGCACGTCAAGCCGTGTTCCCGTCGTTAGACGTACCTACCTACCTAGCACATGGCTGATCCACGACAAGACCCAGTCTCTCCCGGAACTGCTGTTGTGATTCCTTCCTTCTTTCTTTCACACGCATCTTGTTTTCTTCGCCAGACACTGCCCACATTTTGACCTCCAGGCAGCAAGAAATGTGGAGAAGGCACTCAAAGCATCGAATCCAGGCATGCATGGTTGAGAGACCGAGCTGACATGCACCCTCGCGGGCAGGTCGAGCCGCGGCAGCAGACAGGTCATTTATCTGATGAGGTGTGCACCCAGAAATGGTGCATGTCATGCTGCTGCCGGTGTTGGTCAGAGCGTTCACCACCTTGCTGTGAATCATGGTGAGTTGAACATTGTGCGCCACTCTGAAACTGGTACCGTCTGTTGCGGCGACGTAGGTCGGCCTCAGTAGATGTATCTCGGATACGTCTACTGAGTACGTCACAGTCTCGTTCTTTCCGGGAGGCCTCTGCTGTCTCGCGCTTGTACTGGATCCGCAACGGCCGGCAGAAGCGGATTGAAGACGGCGTGGGTTGGTCCAGACGCAAGTGCCACCCACTGTTAGTTGCAAAGGCATCAGAGTGGTACAAAACAGATTTTGTTCTGCAGCTTCATCGCCGTCTCCCATCTGTTTGTATACAACTTGCCCTGTAGCCTCGTGAAATTCCCATTTGACGTGAAGCACGGCCGAAGTGCAGGTGCTGGATGACGTCGACTGCTGGTCGGCAGGTGAAGCTGAGTCCGTACGGGCGACAGACGGCAGACATGCCACCAGCCGCTGCGTCGTATGATCCAGGAGAGCCTGTGGAGAGCTGATGTATGATCCAGGAGAACTGACGTCTCGGTGAATTGCATGCTGTTGACTGCCGGATAGCACTCTACCTTGGCCTCATGCACCTTTTCATAGGCAGGCAGGTTCTCTGTCTTCGCCGCATCATTCGTCACTCTGCGGACCATACGGCAGCCATGCACAGACAAGTCTGCTGACACACACATTGCCACCGCCCGGTCTCCTGACACGCGCTCGGGTTGGCTCACTTTAGAGCTTCTGAGAGCCCGGCGAATCTTGCTGGGCCGATTCGGTTATTCCCACACCTGTCGCAGCACGAAAGCTGCGTTCTTCATGCCCTCAGCACAAGCACTTTGCCTAGCAGCCTCCACGAGCTACAGAGAACTGTGATGCTGAACACCTCTTGAGGACGCCCGACGCTGAGAACGGGCGCTGAGCTGATCGTAGATTCTACCTGGTCGCCCTCGCGCTCCCTCCACGGCCTCATCATCAAGGCGGGTCTTAGCTTCATCACTCACGACGTGGTCACCACGCTTTAGGGACACGTAGAACACCTCGTCTCCCGAAAGATAAGTCGCAAACTGACTTCTGAATTTACCCTGGGCTCGCTCACACTTAACCGACTTTCCTTTTAAGTTCTTGGTGATCAAATCGGTCCCCTTTTTCGTGTCCACAATCGACGACTCAATCGGGAGATAGTCTTGAAGGATTTTCTCCATAACCAACTGCAAACTATAAGTAAATACATGAGCATAATAGTTTCCACGCCCAAAAACTTTTGCACTGGTTAACAAGTCCACTAATTCCTCTCTGCTGACAAACACCTCCATTTTCACTGCAAGCAAAATCCAACCACACTGACCAGACTATTACAGGCAAGGACAGCTCCCCTGCCATGGGAAACGCTCTACACGATCTATCTCGACTTCGTCGCCTCGTCAGTTAGAGGATTTTTTTGCACAGCGATTGCTGGATCAGGCTACCCGGTCAAGACACCCCGCCAGCCGGCGCGTTGCGGCGTCCGGCTGGAGCTTCCCCGTGCCGGCCACCGCATCGCACCGCGACCTGCCAGAATACAATTGATCACTACCGGTGTTAGAGCAGACAGGTGCAGCTGAAACTTACGGTACATATAGTCAAAGGATCGCTGATTTCATTGGGATTGGTCTCTGGTTGTGCGCTGTTGTGCGTTTTTTTAAAAACCTTAATCGAACTTGGAGGTACTAAAAATGTAACGACTGTTGTAATGACTTATTTTTTCATCAAAAACAGAATATTGTGGATCGTTCCATGCCTTTTTGCATTGCTTATCGCATGGAGAATGTTCTCAGCTATCATTTCATACCTCACTTGTCCAGGTTTTTAGAATGCATCTTACCTTTATCAGTCGTCAAACTCCGACAACATTTGTGCACGCGTGCTTCATTTTTTCCGCACGTAATGTTGTCCATGTCCATGGACTTGTTAGTTGTTACTATATTACATTCTGTGAAAATTGTCATAAAAACTGTGACCTGGTGTGCGTCAAGCATTTGCTGATGCCATGGCGCCACGAATATGACATAAAAAAATGGTCGAGAAATACATCTCTGGCCAGTTTTTCCCTTGGGTTATCACACTGTGCGCTGTAGGCATGTTCACTGGGTATGAGAACAACTGGGCCTCCTGATATCCAAAGAGAGTCCCTAAGGGCTATGGGTTATGGCCATGCCTTTGGTTGTGAGGAATGCTGAGAGGAAGTTTCAGAGCTAAACTGTCCTTGATAGCCCGAAAGGCTGCCAAAGACTGGGGAGGGCCCCTAGAGAGCGGACCGGACTGTGATGCTCCTGAAGCTTTGGAGGAACGCACTGAGGGATGAACAGAGCCATTTAAGAGCTAAGCAGAGTTCCGAGAGCTGGCGATGTTTGCTACAAATTGTAAGGCCTGTCTTTGAACTACAGTATCCTCCTGAAAGCTGGACAGGTTTGTCGAGGACTGGGAATGGCCCGTGTGAAATAGAGAGGGCTCTTGACAGATGAACTAGGTGCCATGAGAGCCAGAGGACTGGACAACGATGTTTCTGAGCTTTGGAGTTGGCACCTGCGTAATCGGGACCCTTCAGAGTTAAGAGAGTCCTTGAGAGCTGGCGAAGGCTGTGAGGAATACCAACCTTAGAAATTAAATATCCTTGAGAGCCATGAATGCTGCCGAGGACTAAGAAGGTCAGCCACAGACACCTCAGTGGCGGCAGCCGCCCAAACGGCCACAGCCGTCCTTGCGGTGACGACCGCCCAAGGGGCGACAGCTGTCCTAGTGACCTGACCACAGCTGCTCCAGCTGCACATTCGCTCCATCGATGGCGAAATAGACAGCCCAGAGGTGCCAGTTGCTTCGTCTTGAACACAGGTAACACTACCTGGCCTGAGGTCACGGTTTTCGGCCAAAATCATCCGTGAAAGCTGTATATAGTCATTATTTTGCCGTTCGGTGTGCCTATTCAAATTCCGTAAAAATATCCTACAGAATATATCGCATAGCACGTTTTCCATCACATTGTAAACTGTAACTTTTCAACTGCAGAGGCCCCCTACAACTAAGGAACTCGGATACATGTAAGGTGGTGGTGTGGAATATGATGGATGAGTGTTAATTCGGATCTCGCGCAAATTCGTACTTGAAGATCAATTTTTATTTTGTTTCACAAAATTCATGTTTCTATAGAAACACGAATTTTCTGTTTTCTGTGGAACTTCATCCAATGCTAAGTACCTAATGACCCCCGCGAAGTTGAATAAATATTCGGTGTACACCTCACCCCGCTCAAGACATTTTTCGTCGATCAGAAACAGCCCAAACAAGACCTTCAAGTACCCTGATTCAGTCTCAATTTTTCATAAATGAACCTCATGTGCTACCAAATTGATTAATAAAATGATACTCTTTCCTTGTGACGTCATATATGATGTTATTGCCAAGCAGACTCTCTACCAGCCTTGGTTTGTACTGGCTTTATACTCGCCTTGGTTTGTGTAACTGTACGATCAGACATATATGTAAAGGGCCTTAGGACCTTGCATATTGCTATAAATCTTCGATTGAGGTGTAGGTGCAGTTTTTTGATATTTCCATCCTGGAGTTCTTTGGTGTTGCAAATTATCAGGAGGCAGTGCCGGCTTTGACATCGCAAAACAAGATATCGGCCGTATCAATATAGGACAAGGTTCGCCAAGTAATTCATCAGTGAGTTGTCTTCTCTTGTGTTTCCACGATTCATTCAGCAGATCTGCTGCCTGGTGAATGCTATATATATAATACTTTCGTAGCCTTGCATAAACCTTTTCCATCTCTCCCTTTGTCAATAGCCGGTTTTACAGCGGATTTTGCTTTGTTGCCAGACCACTCGTTCTCCGAGATAGAGCGATCCGACATAAAATAATGTGAAGTAAAAAATAAAAGCGAATAGTAGTTCCAATGATAATATCCATATCAGGTCAGAAGGATTTATACAATCAAATAGATCAAAAACTTACAAACAAAAAATAACTTATGGCATAAACCACAACAACAAACTTTTAGCCTACGTAACAAAACGGCAACCACACTCATCTCTAGTTCAACTGGCAGGTATCTGGCCGCGACTTGGACCAAACGATCGTCGTTTGCCAGATGGCAAATGATGTGCCCGTTTGTGTCTTAAAATGAGTCATATATTCCGATCCTTAGCCGCTGATTGGCTGAATTTCTTACTTTGTGGTGCATGCAGATCTGCGAGCCGTCACCTGTACAATACCGTCTGAGTTTGGTTTGTGAGGGTTGAAGGGGATTGTATATATACCGATTTTGAAGCTAGTTTAACGTCTTTTTCAGGAAAAATGACTTACTCTGAGGCTGTGTGCTATTATTTTTCATCTGTTCTATCTATTTTTTTTATTGTATCGTGGTTTTTTAAAAGCCTATTTATATTTCTGGCATGGGCACCAGCGGCACCAGCCATGGCCGTACACAGGCACTAGTGAAATATATATGGAACATTACAAATTTTGTTGATAGTTGCCAACCAAGTGTTTTCGTAGGAAGATGTGTGCTATGCTTCTCCATCAAGTGTAGTAGCTTTTCTTGTGATTCACAACTTATTTTTTCCTAAATGGCCTGTACAGTTTTAGATATAGCCTGCTCATGCTCTGTACCTATGTGTAATGGGGAGGAAGGTAAACAGCAGGGTGGAAATTAAGGCACTTCTTAAGAGATCCTATCTCTGAAAACATTTTTGCACTCCGGGTTCATATTGGATAGGATGGGCTTCACATGTGCTCTGACACAAATGTGGGAACAAATATATCAATAAAAACAAACAGAACGACACCCAAAAAAAAACGCTGGTTATTCCACTTACGGTCACCACTCAAACTAATCACTTTTTGTAGCAGTCAGCAGCCGGACCACAGCTTCACACACTCCATCAATCTCAACCACCAGAATTGCCGACAACAACGCGCCAACAGCAACTTGCAAGATGATGCGCATGCGCACTGAGAACACTTCTCCGGCTCTGGAGCCCCGTCTCGGAATACCTGTGTTTCTGCCACCCTATAGTGGGAAACTTTGACAGTTTTAAAAGACGTCTCCGGAGTCCCAGAGGCCACCGATCAGAATTGGCTGTGTTAGCATTTTCTGTTCTGAAATCTGTCTGTCAACCAATCAATGCTAGGTATTTTGTATATGACGTCATAACCATTAGCAACTTTGAACACATGGTTAACAGTGTCCACACAAGTTAACAGTAAACACAAGACCTTGACTGATCCTTTGCTTTGATCACATCCAACTGTGGCGTGTGCGGTAGCGGTGTTGCGTTCGTATTACGTGGGAAATTGGCTGCATACTGCGTAGGTAGGTATACGCTCTGATCTGAGGGTGAAGTGTGAAGTATTTTTGTTTGTTTTTCATATGGCTAGCCTTGTACTGAGACCAACAGTGAAAGGAACACGCATTTCTCCTGTGAGTTATAAGAAACGAAACTGTGCTGATTATTACTGGTCTCTGCCGGGCGGTGCCATCCATTGTTCACTTCTTTTTCATATGTTTTGGCATTTGATTTGACAAAAAAATGAGAATGATATTACTTATGCATATTATGTAGGTACTGATTTAGGTTTTTCTGGTTGGTTGCTGGTAAACAGATTCCATGTATAAAAAATAATGTCCATGAAAATGTACTCCGGAAGAAATCGGTATGCACTCCGACTCCCAACTCGGAAAGTAAGTTTCCCACTCTGGTAAACAGACAAGAGGGACCACTGTCTAATCAAGGGAGGAAGCAAGCGTGAAATGTGCATAGTTTACCAAGTGTGCCAAGTGCACGTAGTTTACATTTGGGTGACTGGCCTGCCATAAGGGTGAAATTCTTTATTAAAGCTCCTTTTTGGCATGCAGACATTGCTAATCTTAGGAGCTACATATCTGATCATTATGAAACCTCCACAAGATGATTGAACATGTCATAATTGTGTGAGGTTTCTATTTGTGTAATCCTGTGTGATGTCAATGTCTACCATATGGAAAAAAATGTTATGAACATACCTTTCTCATACAAAATACTTCATGGAGGTGCATATGCTTTCTGCGGACAATTCAGCATGTGACACATATGTATCTATTAGGTTTTTGCTTTTCTAGATTTTGTGCTAGGTCCAAGGGGGAAATTTGTAAAACTGAATTTCTTGCTTGCTGACATGACAAGTGCTTACATGACAGTTGAATGCCTCTCAGTGTCATTCAACTATTACAATTTATTTTAGGTATATGCCAAATTATTTCGGTTTGGACTTTTGTGATCCTGGATCAGATCAAAGGTTCCCAAAGTTTTCAAATGAGAGTTTTTGTCTTACAGTCATGGCAAATTGAATAAGCTATGAATTATTGCAGTTTAAATTGTTCACAAGTTAATTTTACCTCCTAAAGGTAACAAAAGATGTTGAGATGGGTCAGTTAGGTTGGATATTTAACTTGAAATGTTTGAGGATACAAATGAAACTGAAAAAATGCCATCAAAAATGAAGTTAAGCTAAGTTATGTCAAGTTAGGTTAGGACAACCCAATGTGGTTCAGAGGGTTCTGCAAACCATCTCAACCACATTTATAGCCTAATGTGGCTGAGAGGGGTTGGACCATGATTGACGTCGTACCGGCGTTGGCTCGACAGAGTTTCAAATTTGATGTGGGCGTCATACTTTACCAACAGTATCAGGTTTTACCAGGTGTGGATCCAGGAATTGTCATGAGGGGAAGCTTGTTTGAATGGGCGCCACTGTGAATGTACCTGGAGGGGCAAATTTTCCTTCTGAGGAGTGCCACTGGAGGACAAAAAAAAATGCTAGGGAGACTGGTACACTTGGACCTCCCAGAAGTGTCTTTGAGTTATAAAGAGGGTTGCCTTCGCCCCTTCCCCTACGACTCGCCTTTTCACCCTACCCGCTCCAGCGACCATGGCTGGAGATCCTGGGTGTGTTTGTGTCCACCAGGTATCGATACTGGAGCACATGGTACATCACTGGGACGTACTGCGATTTTTGGGGCCGGGCCTGATTTCATTTTTGACGGGGAGTCGGGACGTTTTTTTCGGCGCTATGCACGATTCATGGGATTCCAGGTCGGTTTTCCAGGCCCCGATTCGGGGTCCCCGCTGGATTTTTTTATAAGCCTTGCATTTATTTTATATGGTTCTGTCACGAGTTTTCGGTCCCACTGTTTATTTGGATCCCCAGCACAAATTTTAAGCATCCCGACAGAAATTTTACGGTCCCACCACTATTTTTGGGAGCTCCTGCGGGATTTTGCTTCAGGGTTAGGTGCCAGTCTTTGGTGCCCCAATGCGTGTTGTCGGGAAGTACAAGTTCTTGTGACCTCTTTTTTCGGAGTGTGAGTTGCGTTTCCGGTTCCCGTCGTGATTTTGTATGCCCCGGTGCGTTTCTTTCGTGGCAATAGCACGTTTTTTTATAGAGAGCCATACTAAATTTGTGACGCATTTGGGGTTATTTTTGGGATTCCAGAGTTAATTTCCGGGTCCTGATTGACATGTCATAGGCCACATGGTGAAGTGCAAATGCATACATTTTTAGGGGCCAATTTGCCGATCCCGATTAAGTTCTTCATTTTGGTGTGTATTTTGTGGCCATCTTCCCCCCAAGGAAAACTGCTTAAAATATGCCCTTGCGTGTCGTTAAATCGATATTTTGAGTTCATTTTACAGTCCGTTTTGGGGGCGGTGAGATAGTTTGGTCCCCTTCACGCCGATTGGAGAGTGGGGAGAGGGCATGGCCTCTGTGTCCCTACCCTTTGGATCCGCTAGCACGTAAACCCCATGCATTTGAAAATGCATCGTATTTTTTCACGGCAATCCATATGTCTAGTAAGCGGCCGTTAATACCATTTGGGCTATTATGCCACAAGGGAACCAATTCCATCGGGAAGCATTCAGACAATTAGGGACCATTAAAACCACTAGGAAAAATACCAATAGTTCCAAATGGTTTCCAATGAATTTTTTTTCCAAGAATGGGGGTTCGATTCAATATGAAAATATGTGTTGAAAATAAGGACCTGGACCTACTCCCTTCGTGAGAGGTTTCCAGCCCTGTTGGCGACGATGCTATACCGTCTGATCGACTTGCTACGCTATGCTACCACTTGCCAGTTGTCCGACCCTTTTTTATGCAGGGAATTTCTTGTCGAGAATGCCTTCATTTCACACGACAATTACTGAACGGAACACCATAAACCAATAAAGAAAGAACGGCGATGTTCTTTGATCAATTCTGTGTCGTGAAATGCCGATTCAAACCATCCGTAATCGTTGAATTAATTTAAAAAAGGCATGCACAAAATGCGTGCCCCTGACTTCAGCAGGCGCTCTGCCTGAAACCGATATCTTACATGCGTACCAGATTTGTCGAAAGCGTACCAGAGCTGGTACGATCGTACCACGGTGGCAACCCTGGAGGAACAGGAACGGACTGAACATGTCAGATTTTGGAACCAAAAAATGTAAAACTTCAAATCAAAGTTATATGAATTAAAAATTAATTCGTATGTACAATATCAGTTTATACGCCCAATAACGTACCACTACTTTACTATAATTAACACAAAATGACCGTAAAAAGTAAACATACTTGGCGTTATGCTAGCTGTTAACTTTTATACCATCTATAAGTTAATATACCAGCTATACTAAACACGAGCAAATTTCCGCTGTGAAACCGACTGATGATAGAACACCAAAAATGGTAAAATTGTTATTGAACAGACCAGAAATGGAGTTCACATTGAGCAGGACAAATGCCTTTACATGGGGCTATTTCTTGGTAAATTTGGAGATCAAGCTAAAATTTGATTCGTTAGATTTTTTAAATATGATGTTTTTATGTGGTGAAGATGATGAGACCATTGATTTTCTCAGCAAATTATTACTTTTATGTAAATGACGGTCAATACAATTGATGATGTCATAGGCAAATAATGGAGGAAATGTGCTGCAATATAAATGGTATTCCAGAGTTAATGCTGCAAACATTTACATACCTTAATGGGATCATCAGGGCTATGGCTCATCAATTTATACCTCAATGGTGTTGGACTGACCAGCACGGCGTTCAGACTGCAGCTTATAAAGTTTTGATGCTTCAAGAAGGAGATTATGGGTCTGGTGGCTGTGGAATTCCTTTAAAAACAAATACTGGCAGACCTTGGAACAATTTGAGTGAATAGCCTTGCTGGGAATGACACTGTTGTCAGAATATTCTAAACTTGTGTGACTATCCTCAAAAGAAAGCTTAATAATTATGTGAGATACAGGAGTGCAGCCTGCACACCGTCAAGCTAAGCTTACACTGATATGTGGCATATCTTATACATGGAACTTAACCTAACCTAACCTAACTGGAGAACCAGAATCTTTCCAAACAAACTTTTTGACCATGACATCATCAAATCTAGGAGACATTGTTAGCTCTGCTGTTAACGTTAAGAGCACTTCGAGCTTTCCAAGCTCAAAGCTTCCCTTGCTTCACAGGGCTGGCCAGAAAGGGTAGCATGTAAGGGACAGTCTGTAGCAGGGACATCCTATCCCCAGGTGGTCACAGGCCACCAGGTAACTGTAGCTTCCCCTGCTGTGGAGGTGGCAGGGAGATCTGAAGAGAGAAGTGGTCCTAGTGAACAGAAGATTTATAGTTGTAGCTCACAGGAGGGGCAGTGGTTTAAAGTCAGGGGTGGAGGATTTGGAAGCATGAGCCTAAGCAAGGGGGCAGTGAGTGGCAGGTGGTAGGTGGTAGGAGTGGGAAGCAACCTAGTGAAGCAGCTCAACAGGCAGGAGTAGTAACATCCAATAGGTTCCAGGCATTGGAGGACTGCCCCCAGTTTAGTGATAGCAGCAAGGAGAAAGTGCTAGTCGTAGGAGACTCTCGTGTGCGGCATTTAGATAGGGTATTCTGTAAGGTCGGAGAGGTAGGAGGTGCATCACCAGGCCTGGTGCCAAGGTTAGAGACCTGGTCCCAGTGGTCGCACAGGCCACCAGTGAAAACCAGTTTAGTACAGTTATAGTGCAGGTAGGAGTGAACAACATAGGTCCTGCTAGGAGTGAGGAGCTGATGCAGGACTACAGGGCCCTTCTGGCCACCCTGAAGCAAAGCAATGGCAGAGTTATTGTGACAGCTATTCTGCCTAGGGCTGGAGTCTCCCCCGAGTGGAGCTCTATGGCACTGGCAGCCAATGCCAGGGTAGGTAGGCTCTGCAATGAGTTAGGTTTGACTTTTGTTGACAAGTGGTGCAGGTTTTATGGCTCATCTGACCTCTATCAGAGGGATGGCCTGCACTTCTCCGAGAAGGGGGGCAAGTGTTAGGCAAAGTATATGAACATGTCCTTCAGGGAAACTAGATAATGGGGTGGGGAGGGAAGAATTTGCATTGCCATCTCGGGGATATGCCAATAGTGACAGCATGGGCAATAGAACCTCGCAGTCAGCAAATAGGGGTAGCAGTAGATCAAGGGGGCAGAGTGGTAGCTCATCCAGAGATGATAGAGCTACTCAACATGAAAAAGCCAAAGAGGGCCATGGAACTTTTGTTATGTGTATGATGCTTAATGCTCAGAGCATTCGATCCAAATGTTATGAGTTCAAGTGTTAGTTGCTGAGGAGAAACCAGATTTTGTTTGCATTACTGAGGCATGGGTCAGTGAGGGGTATTTTGGGGATAACTTGCAGGACTATGAGATCCAGGGATACAATATGTTTTCATGCAATAGGGTCCAGCAGTGAAAGGGGGTGGTGTAATGCTCTATGTGAATAGCTTATTCAGTTCTCAAAAAGTAGCAGATGGGGTAAAAAATGTGTGTGGAGTCCATTTGGCTTGATGTTTCTGTGGGAAAAGGCAACAGCAATAAACTGAGAATAGGAGCTTTGTACCGATCAGGAACCTTGCCACATTCTCAGCAACTGGAGCTTGATAAGGTGATTTGTGAGGAAATCAGTAGAAACTTTCAGAGGAAATGCCTTATTCTTGGTGACTTTAATCTAAAAGGATATGAAAATGTTGGTGTTGGCTCCCCAGCATGTAAACTGTTTAGGAAATGCCTTGAAGAGGACCTGTTCTTACACCAGTTTGTAACAGAACCAACTAGGCAGGGTTCATTCTTGGACCTTGTCTTCTCGGATTTAAGTGATTTAGTTCAAGACTTGACTGTAGGAGAAACTGGGAAGAAGTGACCATAACATAGTGAGATTCAAGACACATGTAGCAGGGACAATCAAGGATAATTTGGCAATGATTCCAAATTTTAACAGGGCAGACTTTGACTGCATGAGAGAGGCTTTAAATGCCATAAAATGGGAAGAATAATTCTTTTATTTAAATGCCTATGAAATGTGGGAAAAGTTCAAATCTTACTTGAGGGAAATTCAGATTAGACATGTCCCCCAACAGCAAAGGCGCAAAAGAAGGGCAGGAAAGCCAGCATGGCTTACACCAGATGTGATGAAAGCAATTAAGGCTAAGAAAGATGCATTTAGGGTATTTAAGGAAGCTTCAAATATCGTAAATCTAAGGTCGTATCAAAAATCTAGAGATGCTGTGAAGCAGAAAATCAGAGCAGCAAAGCGAGCAAAAGAATTGGATTTGGCTAGGAACTGCAATGGGGACAGTAAAAAGTTCTTTAGTTTCTACAAGCTAAGTAAAGTTTCAAGCACAATTGGTCCACTGGAAGTAAATGGGACTATATTGAGTGAGGATGGTGAGATGGTTGAGGAGCTGAGCAAGCAGTTTAAATCAGTGTTTGCAGTGGAGGATGTGACTAATCTGCCAACCGATAACCACAGTTCAGTGACAGGTGATCAGATACACAATGTTGATTTCATTGATAGTGATATTGTTTTCAATTATATCAGAAAAATAAAGCCAAACAAGGCAGCAGGACCTGATGGAATTTATGCTAGGGTATTGCGGGAAGCTGAAAAGGAAGTGGCAATTCCACTTAGTATAATATTTTGTAGATCAGTTTCACAAAATGAAATTCCAACAGATTGGAAAAGGGCAAATGTAGTTCCTATTTTCAAGAAAGGAGAAAGAGGGAAAGTTGAAAACTATAGGCCAGTAAGCCTCACATCCCTAGTCTGCAAGGTACTCGAATCAATTATCAAGGATAGAATAGTTAGTTTTCTGGAAGGAAACAGATTGATTCAAGATACTCAACATGGGTTTAGAAAAGGGCGATCGTGTCTCACAAATCTCTTGGACTTTTTGAATTTTGTTACAGAACAATTTGATCAGGGAAATCAGGTTGATGTAGCATATCTTGACTTTAGTAAGGCCTTTGACAAGGTACCCCATAGATGGTTAATGATACAGCTTCAGGTCCATGGTATTGCAGGTAGCATCCTAAAATGGATAGAGTTGTGGCTTTCAGATAGACAGCAGAGAGTGATGCTAAATGGTACAAAGTCATCATGGCAAAATGTTCTAAGTGGAGTACCCCAGGGGTCGGTACTTGGGCCACTATTGTTCATTATATATGTGAATAGCATTTAATGTGGCCTAAGCAGTAAGGTTTTGAAATTTGCGGATGATTTGAAGATCTTTAGGGCAATAACAGGGCACAATGAGCAGGTTTTGCTGCAGAAAGACTTAGACGAGCTAGTGAAGTGGTCCGAAAAATGGCAAATGAAGTTTAATTTTGATAAGT
This sequence comes from Ashinkailepas kermadecensis, assembly GCA_034440615.1. NCBI lineage: Eukaryota > Metazoa > Arthropoda > Thecostraca > Neolepadidae > Ashinkailepas > Ashinkailepas kermadecensis. The sequence goes on along the minus strand of JAOTOM010005153.1, from coordinate 768,216 downwards.
GCAAAGTCATGCATGTAGGTAGGCAGCATATGAAGGCTCCATACTTGATGGGTGGCCAAGTACTATCTGTGACTCAGCAGGAGAAGGACTTAGGTGTTATTTTGAACACAAAATTGGGGGCATCAGAACAGACCAAAGAAGCCAGGAAGAAGGCACTAAGAATGCTTCGGGCAATACAGAGGAATGTGTCATACAAAAGTGAGGAGGTCATCAGGAAGCTTTACTGTGCATATGTCAGGCCACATTTGGAATACTGTGTCCAAGCTTGGTCCCCTAGTTATGAGAAAGATTGTTGGCTTTTAGAGAGAGTACAAAAGAGGGCAACAAAAATGGTTAATGGTATAGGCAACCTGGCATATGAGGAAAGATTGAAGAAATTGAATATGTTTTCACTTATATATAGAAGGCTGAGAGGAGATCTCATCGAGGTTTTTAAATTTGTTCATGGTCAGGAACAGGGATATCTCAGGGAAATGTTTGAATTTAACAGAAATGATGCAATTAGAGGTCATCAATTCAAAATTAAAGTTAATCACAGCAGGACAAGGTTAAGACAGTCTTTCTTCACCAACAGGGTAGTAGAACACTGGAACCAGCTGCCAGGAACCATTGTCAGTAGCAACACACTGAACATCTTTAAAAACGGCATAGACAATCATTATAAGAATAGGGGGCTTGTTTTTCTGTATTCCAGGGAGGGTTGATCGACAGGGAGGAGTTGGGAGGAGTTTGAAATTGTTGAGTGTGTTATGCGATAGCAAGTGAGTCTCTTATTAAGTCTAAACGCTTTATAACTTTATATAGGGTGTACCTAGCAGTGGATTCAGCACCTTCCTTCGGGATGTGATACTGATGAGATTGTGTATGGTAGCACAATGGGTATGATGGGAGGAGTTTGTAATTGTTGAGTGTATTATGCAATAGCAAGTGAGTCTCTTATTAAGTCTGAACGCTTTATAAATTTGTGTGGGGTGTGCCTAGCAGTGGATTCGGCACCTTCCTTCGGGATGTGATGCTGATGAGATCGTCTATGGTGGTATGATGGGAGGAGCTTGTGATTGTTGAGGGTGTTATGCGGTAGCAAGTGAGTGGTGCTAGATAGGCTGGGATATATATCTTCCTAGGAACTTGGGATAAGGGATTGATTGGGGTGAGAGTATGTACATTTCTAGTACCTTTTCTGGATAGGCTTAACCCAGATGGGCCCCTGTGGCTCTTTTTAAGCCTTAATACTTTATGACTTTATGACAAGGAACTTCTGGCCTTGGTCAAAGGTTACAGATGCTTCTGGCTGGAAAAAAAATGTGTTGTCGGAATAAATATCGAATTAAGCCAGAAACATAAGGTTTTCAATGTCAGAGTATTGAATTGAGTGCATGAAGTGTTGAATTTGTGCTTTATCACATCTGTGACACACCAGGTATGGGTGAGCATATGCAATGGGCTATATTTGTAGAGGGAAATTATGATAGTATATTTCTTTGCCAAATGAAAAGTAATCATTTGCAGAGAAAATGAGTGGTCAAATCATCTTTTCATGTTAACATACATTGTATTCCAAAAATTTCAAAGTATCTAATTTTTCCTTGATCTCCAATAATATTATTAGTATTATGTACAATAGTATTATGGGCTTTGCAATTCCTGGTGATGTAGTTACCTTCCATATGACCAGACTGGAAAGTATGACACATTAACACGATCTCGTTGGTGCAGGGCAGACAGCCAGAGGTGGTGCAGGCAGGCTGATAATCCACTAACAACTCACACATGACTTCAAAATCACAAGGAGGAAATCATAGCAATTGGAGTAGACCATTGACCTTGATATATAACTAGACAGACAACTTGACTTCTTTCAAATGATCTAGTCATGTATGAAGGAAACACTTTTTCTTGATATATATTCATATGTCAAGCAAAAGCCACATCATTTATTCCCTATTATTTTTTTTTTTTTTTTTTTTTTTTTTTTTTTTTGTTGTTTTGTAAATATGGGAAATGGGGGTTTTGTCATTTTTTTTTTATTGGGCCCATTGTTACAAGTTTTATTTTAATTTTGTTTTTTTTTTATTTTTTTTTTTTTTTTTTTTTTTTTTTTATTAACCTTTTGGAAAAATAATATTTAAATTAATTTTTTTAAATTTCATTTAATTCCCCCTTAATTTTCCCCTAAATTTCCTCCCAGTATCTCTTTTATTTAATTTTTAAAATAAGGGCCCCTCCGGCGCCCCCTTCCCTCCCCTCCTGCCCTTCCATTCCTTTTTTTTTATTTATCCTTTTCCTTTTTTCTTTTTTTTTTGTTTGGGGGGAGGGTGAAAATAAAAAAATTTAAAAAAATATTAATTTTTAAATTTTTTAAATTTTAAAATTTAAAATTTTTGGGGGGGGGGGGGGGGGGGAGGAAGAGAAAGGAAAGGAGGAGAACGGAAAGGGGGGGGGAGAACACGCCCCAGGCCCTCTTTTTTTATTTTAATTTTTTGGGGGTGGGGGGGAAAGGAAAAATGTAAGTTTTTTGCCCCATTAAAAAAAAAAAAAAAATACCCCCCCCATCCCCCCCCCTATTTTTTTTCGGTGGGGGGGGGTGAGGGGAGGGTGAGGGGCAACCCCCCCCATTATTTTTAACCCCCCCCCCCCCCCAGAGGTTTTGTGTTCCCCCTTTTTTTTTTCCCCAACAAAACCCCCCCTTTTTTTTTTCCAATTCCCCCCCCCTTTATTATTTTTTTTTTGTTTTTTCTTCCTTTTTTTTTTTTTTTTGGGAGTTAAAAAAAAAAAACCCACCCCACAAACATTCCCCCTTTCCAATTCATTTTTCTTACCCCCCTCTTAAAAAAAAATATAAAAAAAAAACACAAATTTTTTTTTTTTTCCCCCCCCCCCCCCCCACCCTTCCCTTTCTTTTATAAAAAAATCATATTATTTAATTTTTTGGGGAAAAATTTTTTAAATTGGGGGAAAAAGGGAAAAAATTTAAAAAAATTTTTCCTCAAAAAAAAAATTAAATTTTTTTTCCGGGGTTTTTCCTTTTTTCCCCCCTTTTTATAAACCCAATTTTATTTTGCACTACTTTTTATCCGAATCTATCAACAACTTTTCATTTTACAACATTTCTTTCCAGGGATAAAACGCATGGGAGTGGGTGGAGCACCTGATCTTTTGTCCATGTACCTTAGCTTGGCCACCTCCAGCCAGAAAGGGCCGGAATAGGGAGTGGAGCATGCAGTGGGCAGCAAGTAGGCCATCTAGTTATTATAGAGGTCAATGGAGTGGACTGCAAAATAAACAGTGTGCCACATTTGCCTCAGTTCATTGCTGCCAAGTTTGCTGCACAAAAAGACCCTGCTGCCAAATTCAGTTCACTGTCCCATTTGGTGGGGTGGGAAGTATGGGAGGTTGTTTGTGCTTTAATCATCTTATTTGTTTATATTTTTATTTTAGTTGTTTATTTTTTGCATATCTTCAATGTGAAAGATGTGTTTATGTAAAAAGGTGCTTGCCTTAAGCCTCTTGATTTTATTACCTTTTTTTTTTTTTTTTTTTTTTTTTTTTTTTTTTTTTTTTGGGTTTTTTTTTTTTTTTTGGTTTTTTTTTTTTGTTTTTTTTTTTTGTTGTTCCCTTTTGGGTCTTTTTACTATATTTTTTAGTTTGAAAAATAAGTGGGTTTTAGGTAATCAAACATTAGTATGGTAGATTAGGTTAAGTTTGGTTATTTTGTTTCAGTTTTGCATTATTTTATTTCTTCAGTTTTTTTTTTCATTCAGTGCATGTATCTGAGTACTTGTATCTAAAGAATCATTTCACAAGAAAAGAGCATCAAAACCATTTGAATAGCATGACAAAACAGCATAAAACACATACTTGGTAATGGAGATGGCATGCCTCCTCCTCCCTTGACAAAATATGTGAAAGGTTGAGAAAAAGGGGTTTGGATTGGGAATATAGTGAAAAATGATGTAAGTTTTTATAGAAATATCCTAACCTAACCTAACCTACTGGTGTTGGATATCCTAAAACCTACTTCAGTTTGATTGTGTTATCATGTAACCAAGTGAGTTCACATCATCTACTGAGCCATTGCTAAGTGGTGTGATTTTAAATAGTGCAAATATTGCCTACATATGATTTCACAAAGAAGTACAGGAAGAAGTTGCTTGGTAAGCTACTACAAGTCCAGCCATGCATTTCTACTCCAATTTTTGCTCATGGGTTTCTATATAAATACCCAGTTCTGCAGAAAATACTTACTTTTCAGTCTGCAATGAACTACTGCATCAGCCATCATCGCACTGTTAGTAACTGTGTCATAGCTTATCCATATAACCTTGTGTGTCTCAGACATGCTAAATAATAAATTAAACACCCCTTCATGTTTAAAATTCTTAGTTCCTGGCTTCATTCCACACTTTTGCTGCACATGGGAGATCTCAACATCAAATAATGAACAATATCAAACAAGGTGGTTCTTTTGGTGACAATTGGCAACAGTGATGATGGCTGTGGGATGATTTGATGACATCAGATATATGGTTTGTTCGGTGTGATTCAGCTTGGTTGAAAGATAATACACAGATAGAAAAGTCCAGTCTAACCTAACCTGATCTATGACAATATAATACATGCACAACATACACAAGCTAATCAGAACAATGAGGAATTTCAAGAACTATATTGGAAAATAATATGTAGATATAAAAACTTAACCCAACAACTATACTGTATCACTGAGAACTATATTAAAACTATATCACCGAGAACACACCACATCTTCATTGCAGCATTAAATCATCTGTACATTGTTATTGCCATTGCCAATTGTCAGCCATTGAAGAGCCATGTTTGCTATTCATGATTTGATATCATTGTCTTCAGTGTGTGGAATAAATATGGAATGAAACCAGAAACTAAGCATTTTTTATGTTAATGTGTGGTGGCATGGAGTGTTGAATTTCTTCTTCATCACATCTGAGAAACACCAGGTATAGATATAGATAAGTTATGTCACAGTTAACATCAGTGCAATGATGGGACAATGCAGTGGATCATCACCAACTGAAAAGGAAGCATGTATGATAGGAATGAGTGGTTGCAAATATTTTGAGAAAAAGTTCTGATACCACATTTATTCATTTCCTTTGCAAAGCCTACTTTTCAGCTAGTGACCAACAACTGCATCACCTGTTTCTGATGCAGCACAGCCTCACTTCACACTTGGCTGATCATGTCGTATCACACTTCAAACAAATTACTTCAGTTCGAAGAACACATGAGTGGCTGAAGAACCTAACTAGTGGGACTCTTCTGAACATAAAATTTGATAATTTTGTGTAGCATTATGACACAAGTAGAACATGAAGATCTTTAATGGTACCAAGGGACTGGTGCAAATAATTGTAAAGCTGCCCTTCTGCTGTATAATAGAACAATTTATGAAGTGCTCTAGAATAAATATATTCATGAAAAATCATAATGAATGGAAGACCTAATCTAACTTTAGCATAACAATATGCAAAACAAATCATAATGAAACCCAACTAGACAACTCATATATACTGCCATCATTGTCATGAAGTTGATTATGGAGGGGGAGAGGGATGATGTGAATAAGGCGGCAGCTCCTCTCCACTGTGCAGTGTGCACGCTGACCGCTGTGTGACGGGCAGAGTGCGGCGGCGGGCGGCGGGCGATGCTCTGATGATCCGCGCCGCCATGAACCTGACCGACCTGACGGAGGCCGAGCGGCCGCCGTCTCCGGCCCGGCTGCCCTTCACCTCCGAGAAACACCCGCGCTCCACGCTCAAGGAGCTCGGCGCGCTCCGCAAGCACCGCGAGCTCTGCGACGTCGTCCTCTTCGTCGGCTCGCGCAAGATATTCGCGCACAGGTGGGCGCGGTGGTGTGAGGATGTGAGGAGGTGGAGGCGGCTGCTGACGAGGGACTGGGAGGAAGCTTAGTCTAGGTGTTGTGTCTAGTGGTCACCGCATGTGGATTGACTCACTGGTTGATATCTGTCAGCATGGTCCAGCCACTTCGACTGCGGCTGTTATCGTTCTGAGTATGCAATTCTAGGAACACCGTGCATGGGCAATATTTTGTCCTGTTACATTTCACTGGCTTGCACATGCACTTGTCATGATTTTTGGGTATCAGATGGTATTGTTTACCCTTCTGCTGTCTTACAGCTGGGCTGCGCCAGACTCCTGTGTCTGTGTGTGACCTTCTATTAGCATCAGATGGTGTTGTTTACACTTCTGCTGTCTTACAGCTGGGCTGCGCCAGACTTCTGTGTGTGTGTGACCTGTGACGTGACACGTGACCTGCTGCAGGGTGATCCTGTCAGCATGTAGTCCTTACTTCCACGCCATGTTCACGGGCGAGCTGGTGGAGTCGCGCCAGACCGAGGTCACCATCCGCGACATCGACGAGCTCGCCATGGAGCTGCTCATCGACTTCTGCTACACGTCACACATTGTGGTCGAGGAGTCCAACGTGCAGACACTGCTCCCTGCCGGTCAGTGGCAGCTGCAGGTGACAGCTGATGCAGCTGGCGTCCGTTGTGGATCCCATCATCGTGTTGGCTCCCCATCATGTAAAATATTTGGGAAATGCCTTGAGTTCTTACACCAGTTTGTGCCTTGAGACCTGTTCTTACACCAGTTTGTAACAGAACCAACTAGGCAGGGCTCATTCTTGGACATTGTCTTCTCAGATTTAAGTGATTTAGTTCAAGACTTGACTGTAGGAGAAACTCTGGGAAGAAGTGACCATAACATAGTGAGATTCAGGGCACAAGTAGCTGACACAATCAAGGATAATTTGGCAAACGTTCCAAATTTTAACAGGGCAAACATTGACTGCATGAGAGCGGCTTTAAGTGCCCTAGAATGGGAAGAAAAATTCTCCAATTTAAATGCCTGTAAAATGTGGGAAAAGTGCAAATCTTACTTGAGGGAAATTGAGATTAGACATGTCCCTCAAAAGCAAAGGCGCAAAAAAGGGTAGGAAAGCCAGCATGGCTTACACAAGATTTGATAAAAGCAATTAAGGCTAAGAAAGATGCATTTAGAGTGTTTAAGGAAGCTTCAAATATCGTAAATCTAAGGTCGTATAAAAAGCTAGAGACGCTGGGAAGCAGAAAACCAGATCAGCAAAGCGAGCAGAAGAATTGGATTTGGCTAGGAACTGTAATGGGGACAGCAAAAAGTTATTTAGTTTTTACAAGCTGAGTAAAGTTTCTAACACAATTGGTCCACTGGAAGTAAATAGGACTATATTGAGTGAGGATGGTGAGATGGTTGAGGAGCTGAGCAAGCAGTTTAAATCAGTGTTTACATTGGAAGATATGACTAATCTGCCAACTGTACACCACAGTTCAGTGACAGGTGATCGGGTAAACGATGTTGATTTCATTGATAGTGATGTTGTTTTCAATCATATCAGGAAAATAAAGCCAAGCAAGGCAGGAGGGCCTGATGAAATTTATGCTAGGGTATTGCGGGAAGCTCAAAAGGAACTGGCAATTCCACTTAGTATAATATTTTGTAGATCAGTTTCACAAAATGAAATTCCAACGGATTGGAAAAGGGAAATTGTAGTTCCTATTTTAAAGAAAGGAGAAAGAGGAAAAGTTGAAAACTATAGGCCAATAAGCCCTATAATAAGCCCATCCCTAGTCTGCAAGGTACTGAAATCAATTATCAAGGATAGAATAGTTAGTTTTCTGGAAGGAAACAGATTGATTCAAGATACTCAACATGGTTTTAGAAAAGGACGATCGTGTCTCACAAATCTCTTGTACTTTTTGAATTTCGCTACAGAACAATTTGATCAGGGAAATCAGGTGTATGTAGCATATCTTTACTTTAGTAAGGCCTTTGACAAGGTACCCCATACACGGTTAATGATGCAGCTTCAGTTCCATGGTATTGCAGGTAGCATCCTACAATGGATAGAGTTGTCACTTTCAGATAGACGCAGAGAGTGATGCTAAATGGTACAAAGTTATCATGGCAAAATGTTCTTAGTGGAATCCCCCAGGGGTCAGTACTGGGGCCACTATTATTCATTATATTTGTAAATAACATTGGAAGTGGCCTGAGCAATAAGGTTTTGAAATTTGTAGATGATTTGAAGGTCTTAAGGGCAATAACAGGACACGATGAGCAGGTCTCGCTGCCGAAAGACTTAGACGAACTTGTGAAGTGGTCCAAAAAATGGCAAATGAAATGTAATTGAAATTGAAGTGAAAGGTGCAGATAAAACAGAAAAGATGACCTGCCTAAGCCGATGTATCATTTTCGTCCAGTGCGTTTCCGCTCAAGTTTCATAATTTGGATGTGCTGGCTGGATTTGTGGAAGTCAGTGACTCACGGCGATCAGATACTGTTAGCCATGTAAACTGGCTGGTTGAATACGTTGGGATAATATCGAACCCATTGACTATTTGATTACAAACGTCAGTAGACAATCTAGCATGTCTGCATTATACTGTGTGGTGACTGTTTCTGCGTTTCTAGTGTCATTACTGCGGCGTATCTGGTGATTGTATCTCGCCTTGCCTGCGTCGCATTGTGAGTTCACAGCAATGCATATGCTGCAGACATCCCTCCCCGTATAACTACTGTCTTGACGTTTTGCAGCGTGTCTGCTGCAATTGACTGAGATCCAGGAGGTGTGCTGCGAGTTCCTGAAGCGCCAGCTGGACCCCACCAACTGTCTGGGTATTCGTGCATTTGCCGACACGCACGCGTGCCGCGAGCTGCTGCGCATTGCCGACAAGTTCACCCAGCACAACTTCCAGGAGGTCAGCTTACATACCGGCTAATCCAGCCTAACCTAATTCAGCACAACTTCCAGTATGTCAGCTTCCATACCTGCTCATCCAGCCTATGCTAACCCGGAACAAGAGATCAATTTGCACACCAGCAACTGTTCACCTACCTCTGCCGTCCCAAGGAAGAAAAAGCCACGTATGTTGTATGTTGTGCCAAATGGTAACGTTGCACCCATTTGGGTCGGTGACCGACCCAAACGGGTACAACGTTTCTCTTCCTCGGGACAGCAGACCTCATGTTTGTGCTAGAGTATGCTAGAAGTAATCTAAACGTCGCCAAGCTTGTCCTTATTGGCAAAACTTATGCATATCTTCATCACAAGAACAAAACCCAAGAAATGTCGGTGAAGGGCACATTGAACATGTTAACATATGTATATGATGCTTTCAAATAATGGAGTTTGGTAAGTACAGGTGATTTGTAAGATAAATGAATTAATACCATGAAATAGATATGCCAGTGCATGTATATCTGCTTGCTCTATTCATTGCTCTGTTTTGTTTCTTCCAGTTGGTTTCATGCAAAAACAAACTTTAAGTGACCTGTCCTTTAATGCTAGCTCAATAAATATGTCGTGGATGACTGCCAGCAGTATTTAAACAGAATCAGACGTCAATTGTTCTATTCCCAGGTTCATCCACCTCATAACAATCGAGTTACAGTCACTTGATGTCATATCTAACCAGGCGCCCCTCCCCCTATAAATGGCAAAGGCCACATGATTCCCCACAGTAATCATGCGGTCTAACTGATAAAAGGCCGGCCGTGCACATTATTAGGTCCGCTTCGTAGGCTATATGTTCTAGACCCAAAATTAATTGTGGACTCCCCCCCCCGAATCTGAGGAAGCTCTCCTATGGCTCCACGTGACACTGTTCCGCGGCTCCAGGTGATGGAAAGTGAGGAGTTCCTCCTGCTGCCCGTCAACCAGCTGGTGGAGATCATCTCCTCCGACGAGCTCAACGTCCGCAACGAGGAGCAGGTGTACAGTGCCGTCATGTCCTGGGTCAAGTACAACATCTCCGAGCGGCGACACCATCTGCTACAGGTGCGAGCCAGACGCCAGAGGTCCTTCAGAGGCCAGATGCCGGTGGGGACTCGTGTAGGTGCGTGCTCTCTAGCTCAGCTGGTGCTTGGCTTAGACTTAGCTTAGCTTAGTGCATAACTTAGTCAGGGCATGCATATACAACTATCCCTGGACTGAATTTTAGGATCGATCATGTACCCACCTATGGTTCAACGCACTACCTTGCGGATGTCTGTCATCCAGAGGATTACCTTCTTCGGAAGATTACCAACTCCTTGTTTTCGCCAAAGATTGAAAGGATCTAATTCAAAATAACTGAGATTATGGCTGTTTGATAAGCATGCCCAAAAGCGACTAGGAAGTGCAAAACGTTTCTTTGCAATGTCAGAAACAGAAGAAATAATATCCACTGAATTTGAATGCCGCAAATAGTTTAATCTCCAAATGCTTCTCTAAAGCATAAGTCCAACTCTGGATGTTCGAAGTAGAGAAGACAAATGGAACCAATTCGTGTTCTTTGTATTGCTGTGTTAGTAGTTAGGAAGTGAAGTGGGGTGCCGGGATGAGGTGAGTGGTAGATATTAGAATGAGGCCTATGAGCACAACAGCAAGTGAAACACTGCGGTAGCTTTACGTTCACCGTTGTCCATGCAGCTTGATCCTGGTAATTTTGACCAGGACACCGACCGCACCCATTCCGGTAGCTATGACACGGCGTCTCGGACATTGTGCATTCCTGCTCACTGGTGCCGCTTCGTAGACTTCCGGCACGCGTGTCTGTGTCGCCGGCGCGTCCCCCATCCCCTCCGCCACCCATGCACTGCACCACGTCCGTCGTGTCGCAGATTCTGCAGCACGTGCGGATGCCGCTGCTGAACCCTAAGTTCCTGGTGGGCACGGTGGGCTCGGACCTGCTCATCAAGTCGGACGAGGGCTGCCGCGACCTGGTGGACGAGGCCAAGAACTACCTGCTGTTGCCGCAGGAGCGGCCGCTCATGCAGGGGCCGCGCACGCGGCCACGCAAGCCAGTCAAGCGCGGCGAGGTGCTGTTCGCAGGTGAGGCGGGACATGAGCCGGTGTGCCAGTTGGTGCTGAGTGGGGTTGGGTTGGAGGGTTGGATTAGTGATGGTGACCTTGTGCTGGGTCATGTGGCGGGATGCTTGGTTCATTCCAGCGAAGGGTTGGATGTGGAATCGGATCTTCCTCTTCCTAGACCATCTTCCTCGGTGTCGGGTATGTCAGCATGCGTCAAAGGCATTTTGGCTCAAAATATCACAGATGAGAAGCAAACATTTTGAGCAGCAGTTATGTCTATGGCAGAAGCGACAAGTCCATGGCAGAAGCGACAAACTTCGAACACACCGACGTCAGTTGTAATCTGCAACCCATTCAGTCGCTTTCTTCAGCCACACATTTCTGCTCTTGCTCGAAAAAATCACGCGTGGGCACTAAGCGTCTTTGAAGTTGGACCAGTGCGTATCCGTCTATGACCTTGGACTAGTGTGTGCCCGTTTCTAAGGCCGAACCCCCATATGTCTCTGAAGCAGGACCTCCTTTCGTGTACAGGTCATTCTCCGAACCCGGACCTCCGCCTATGTTCCTCTGTGAGCCCGGGCCTCCAGCTGTGTCGCTATATGAAGCCGGACCTCCGTCTGCATTGCTGTGAAGCTGGGCCCACGTATGTGGGTCCATCTCTGAACCCGGACCGCCGTCTGTGTCTCTGTGAAGCTGGGCGGGACCCCGTTTCTGCAGCTGGGTCTGTTTCCGAGGCCAGACCGTCGCGTGTGGGTGCGCCTCTGAAGCCCGGCCGCCGTGCGAGTCTCTGTCTGACCACGGACCTGCGTCTGCGCCCGTCAGTGGGCGGCTGTGGGTGCGAGTCTGTCTGACCACGGACCTGCGGCCAGGCCGCCGTGCGAGTCTCTGTCTGACCACGGACCTGCGGCCCGGCCGCCGTGCGAGTCTCTGTCTGACCACGGACCTGCGGCCCGGCCGCCGTGCGAGTCTCTGTCTGACCACGGACCTGCGTCTGCGCCCGTCAGTGGGCGGCTGGTGCAGCGGAGACGCCATCGCCTCGGTGGAACAGTTCGACCCGCAGACCTGCGAGTGGCGCATGATGGCGCCCATGTCCAAGCGACGCTGCGGCGTCGGCGTGGCTGTGCTGGAGGATCTGCTGTACGCCGTCGGCGGTCACGATGGACACTCCTACCTCAACAGCATCGAGAGGTGGGATCAACTGAGACGTGCGTCCGGGACGGGCGGCGCGGGCTGCCGTGCCGATACTTGGTCGACTGTGGACCAGCCCGCGCCGTCCGGGACGGGCGGCGCCGGCTGCCGTGCCGATACTTGGTCGACTGTGGACCAAGGCTGATAACTCTATCGTGTTGTGCCTGATGTTTTCAATTTAGTGAGAGTAATGTTCCCATGTGATTTAAATTTAAATGTGCGCTTTAACCCTATTGCGATGGGGCTCGTTTAGGCCTGAATCTGTAGCGGGGGATGGGGGCGGATTCCGCCCACTAAGATCTCAGAATGTATTGGGCCGATGTCAGAACTGAATACTTCAAGCAAATTCTACTGATCTAATCTACACTTTACGAATGTCAAAATGTTCCCAATGGTGAGGTCAAGAGACAAAAATGGGAGAAATCGAGCAAGACATTTTGAACTGCGCTTGTATTTGATATCGATAAAATTGTGCATACATTGAGCTAAATCATTCCTCATGATTCAAAGCACCACTTGATGACCATACAGATGACCATGACCATGCAGATGTAAAACAGCTGATGGCATAGCCAGGAACCTAAGAAGGGTTTGGCATCACGTTTTCTTCTTGCAGATGGTCCTTTGCAATCAGTATCATAAATATTTATTATGTTGTCTTTCTTGCATAGTATCAATACTTACTGTCAAGTTTTTGACCAGAGGCGTCGTCACATAAGCATAGTAGGAAGAATTCCGAGAGGCCTGAATGGGAAGGCTACAACAATACTTGGTCATTGGGAAAATCTCCTGTATCCGCCAGTGCGTGTGCTTTATTATAATCATTTGTTCTAAATTCACTCCTCCCCCTCATTGATCCGCCATTGGCAAAGCGTCACCCTCGTCGCGACATTGCTTGTAGTGGTCTGAATAGGGTTTGTCGTGAATATCTGGTCACTTCCTGGATCTGCGATTGAGAGAAGATCTTCTAGCTCAACCTCTGCTTATGATGCATTATTACCATTTCCCGTGAATTCGCCCCACCCTCCCAATTCGCCCCACCCTCCCAATTCGCCCCACCCTCCCAATTCGCCCCACCCTCCCAATTTTCGGATGACAACGTAAATGATACCGCTTTGAGAAATTCTGTCACATGTGGCTCATTTTCCCACCCCTGGATCTGCCCCAGACATGGTTAGGGTCAAATTTAACATTTCCATAGGTAAGCAGAGTAGTATGATCAGTTTAATTCCATCTTATAGTCACCTGAGCAGCAGAAAATTGATATATTCAGATGCGTATGCTGTTCCTTTTAAAAAAAAATATGTCCCAGGTGCTTCCGAATATTCGCTCCTGGAGTCGCCAGCCACATAGTGGTGAAATACAAATTTTGGCACGAAGTAGAAAAAAGAAGGTTAGGAAAAGTCGCCGAGTGTTATGCTTCTATCACAAAGCATTAGGGAGCAGCAGGTAAAAACAACAAAGGGGAGAAGTCGGCCTCCCTACCGCAATACGGTTGAACAGCTGGAGAAGGTTGAGATGTATATATATATATATATATATATATATATATATATATATATATATATATATATATATATATATTAGGGTGCATCACCAATCAATAGTGACAAATTAAGTGTTCTACTTTGCATTACTTTGGGTCTCAAAACGTTCCAATATGTAAGTTAAACAGGTTTGTCATATATTATCCAAATCGAAGACGTTTTACATGTGCCTCCATCCAGGCAAACATCAGAACACGAAATGCCACTGTGCAGGTAGCAAATTGGCCAGTGAACATGGCACTGTGTCACTGTGCAGGTGCAAATTGGTCATTGAACCTAAATTTCGCACCTATTTACGTGGTTTACGACTGCGAAGGTTAGGGCGTTTGTGGCGGTGGTCTTCAACGACCTGCAGAATGCTCTGGAAATGGTCGTCAGTCCGAGCAGCCTCCGTGAAGTCTGTGGATAGCTTCACTCCACGCTCAGCGCAGTCATTGGTTGCGTTGAGCGCGCAGATGTTCTGTTCATCCGAACCGAACGCACCGCTGCCCGCCCAGTCAGCCACTGGCGTGTGCAAGAAGTCTAGGTTCAGCTTCAGACGAAACGAGGTGAACCACGAGTCCAGGGTGACCAGCTCATGCAGGGAGATGTCCGGCTGCAAATCCGGGAAGCGTGGCTTGCCGAAGCCATTCCCAAAACGGTCCCCCGGGCGATCGAGAGGCTCCTGCGGCTTGAGTGCGAGCATGGCGTTGGCCAGAGCGCGCTTCTCCTCGTCGGACACCAGCGTGCTGAAGAGAGCCAGGGGAACCAACTCGGCTGTCAGGTACCACTTGTGGCGCTGGAATGCGCACAGCGCTGCAGCAGAGATTGAGACGTCGACAGCCTGGTAGGCAAGCAGATCCTTGTAGAGTTGCAGGTCTCTGTACGGAGCGTCCACGGCTCGCCGGCAGTTGAGCCACCAGGGCACGTACAGGTGCGTCACGAACACCGCGAACGCGCGAAGCTTGACCGCCTGGAGGCGCGTGACGATGGTCGTTCCTGATGGACCAGCAGAAACCTTCAACAGCTCCTCCTCAAGCAACACCATCTTGATGGCGTAGAGGATCTTGCCCATCCATCTTGCCTTGTGCAACGCACCAGGACGTCTCATCTCCAGGTGGTCACCGCGGAGGAAGGCGAGCGTCAGCAGCACACATTCGCGATAGTCATCGCGCACCAGATCCTTCTGCGCATCGGCGGCGGTCACTGCTGCAACTCGCAGTCGTTCCAGCACAGCGCGAGCTTCGGGCTCTGCTGGCTCCGAGAACGTCAGCAGGGTTGTGCGGTTCACCAGGTCAAAGTGCTTGCGGAATCGAACGAACATGGCGATGTCCGGTGACTTCAAAGCCTCGAACTTTAGTGCGTCGAACACGTGGCCAAGTACGACTTCACCCACGTGGTGCCGGCAGCCCACCCACAGAAGAGCTTGCTGGAGTTTGTCCTGAATTGCCACACACGCTGCGGTGAGGTGCCCGGTGTTGGCAGCCGTTGTGTCGAACGCCATTGCAACGACGTTGTCGCCGCGCTTCCACTTCTGCAGCAGGTCAGCTGTGCAGCGTGCCACAACGGCACCACTTGCCTCGTCAGCGGCCTTGGTGTAGGCAGGGACGCCCAGCAGCTTCACTCTCTTTGAGTCGCCGACAACAACAGCGAGACGCTCCTCCAGTTGGCGGTGGTTGCTCAGGGTCGGCAACAGCTTGCTATCCCAGTGTAGCGTGCAGAGTTGAGGCGCCTCCCACGTTTCTCGTAGATTCACAGCGATTACCTCAACGACGTGTCGCCGCGCGCGGTCTGCAGTGGCGTACGAGCCTGCGATCATCGCGACATCACCACCAGTAGCGTTGATGAGCCCTTGTGTGTACGCAGCTTGCTGTGTTGGTGTCATCTTGAGTCGTGCAGCCAGGGACATGACGTCAGGGTTGCTGAGGATGTCTGTAGGCATGAAGAGTTGAGTGCCAGCTGGCCGCTTGCGTGCGGAGCGGGTACCAACGTCTGGTGTCCAGTGGCTGCACGAGGGAGTGTCGTCGTCAGGATCAGCAACGAGCGGCACGTCAGCCTCGTCATCGGTGACATCGTCTAGTACTGCAGTGGCGCTCGACTGCTCCTGCTGTAAGGCAGCACGTTCCTGTCGCGCAAGAGCAGCATCCGCGCGTTCCTGGCGACGCGCTTCCCGCCGAGCTGTCACCTGGTCAAGGCCTCCCATCGTCGCCAGCGGATCGGTCATCATTGATCGGATGAATGCGCAGTCAGCCTCCTTCTTGATCAACGGCCAGGGGTTAGGCGGCCAGAGGACGAACGTGCGCTGCAGTGCCTCCTCCGATTGTTGTACGCGCAGCTGGGTGGCTGCAGTCTCACGCCGCTTGATGTTGATGGCGCGCAGCTTCTTGTTTTCATCCATCAGGTGGAGGATCTTGGTGGATGCTCGCTCTCGGCTCACCATAGGGATGCCACCCTTGGCGTAGAGCGGCACGATCATATCAACGACGTGCTGAGCCGATGCGAAGCGTGTGGGAGCGGATGTGGCGCCAGGCCGCTTCTCTTTCGCTGCCTTTTCCAAGAAGTGCAGCATGCAGCGCAGCACCTGCAGGCTGTTGGGGAGGCGGATCTGGGGCAGTTCCGCGTCCCATGCTGTTACGAGGCCTCCAGGAAGTCCAAAGACGCGTGTTATTGAGCGCGTCGCCTTAGGCTCGGGGGATGAGTCAGCGGCAGGAGTGCTCATGCTGATGTCCTGGAAGACACAATTGGAGCACAATGAACGCAGAGCAGATTTTTAGTGTATTACTTCGCACACATTGTTTGGGATTATTATTCCCGCGGATGGAAATGACACGCTTGCGTACGGAGGGTGCATCAAATTACCAGGAACAAATGAAAAATCATATGTATCTGCTCGGGCTTGCATTTGCCATTTTTTTAGTTTTCGGTGGTGCGGAGGCACATCTAATTGTATTTCAATCTCAAAAAGCGTGATATTTTGTTATTCCTACATCAAATGGAACAAAATAACGGGTCATGTAATATGCTTATCGCAATTTTAATTTTTTGATGCACCCTAATATATATATATATATATATATATGAATTTAGGCCACTGCATCTAAGGAAGACACATGTTTTCCAAACTAGGTGGCACCGGGATTTACGCTGAGGGTACGTGGAGGTTGAGTTTAGGTCACAAAGGAAGCGATATACACATATTCGATATCATATCGGCTGATTATGGGTATTATGGTGATCCTTGGCATGCATTGAGTGACTCAATTGGTCCACGCGTCAACTTCACGAGGCATGATTTCGCTACTCTTCGCCCGCGGCCAATCGGCGTGAGAGATTGGTGACGCTACATGACTCAACGGTCGATGTGTCTTAAAACCAATAACCAACCAACCAACCAACCACGAGGCATGATTCTTGAACGTCGGGACCGATAAGGAGAATTCCTATCGTTGGCTGGCTCTCCACAGATCGCAAGGTATCTACACATGCGTTAAGCAATTCTACACATGCGTTAAGCAAATCTACACATGCGTACATCTACACACATCTACACATTAAACAAATCTACACATTCGTCGATCTGAACACGTTATGGAGAACGTCGCAATGCAAGTCTCGTCGGCCCTTGAATAACAATTAAGAACAAGAATTAACTTCTCTTAAATACACGATACAGACATATACACTAATTTTATATGAGGACTTCTGTTTTTAGCACAAAACACAGCAGAGGATTAGTGTACTACCTCGTATGCTCAACTATAAGTGAAGTACGAACGTCCGTGATCCGTGCGCACCGTACGGCTGGGATACATGCGTCCTGTACTGCTTTGTTTTTGATGGTGATCTCTTCCGTTTAGCCTGCCTTCGACTGTGTACGGTAACGCTCCTGCTTTGTTGTCCGTCGCTCCTTCTACGGTACAATTTCTCGCGAGCCAGTTTAGCCGCGTCACATGATATGCAGCCGTCATGCTGTGTGACGTGGTGTGAAGCAGCCGCTCTGGTTCCCTGCTGCACTTCAACCCCGTGTCTCGTGCACCGTCCGTTATGTGTGACACTCTGCCATCCGCATCAGGTGTGATCCTCTGGTACCGTCCCCGGCAGATATGACCCCCTGTGGCGCCGTCTCTGTCAGGTGTGATCCTCTGGTACCGTCCCCGGCAGATATGACCCCCTGTGGCGTCGACCCTGTGAGGTATGACCCCCTGGTATCGTCCCCGGCAGATATGACCCCCTGTGGCGCCACCCCTGTCGGGTATGACCCACTGTTGTCTCCGACAGATATGACTCTGTGGCGCCGTCCCTGTCAGGTATGATCCCCTGGTGTCGTCTCCGGCAGATATGACCCCCTGTGGCGCCGTCCCTGTCGGGTATGACCCTCTGGTACCGTCTCCGATAGACATGACCCCCTGTGGCGCCACCCCTGTCAGGTATGACCCCCTGTTGTTGTCTCCGGCAGATATGACCCCCTGTGGCGCCACCCCTGTCAGGTATGATCCCCTGGTGTCGTCTCCGGCAGATATGACCCCCTGTGGCGCCGTCCCTGTCGGGTATGACCCTCTGGTACCGTCTCCGATAGACATGACCCCCTGTGGCGCCACCCCTGTCAGGTATGACCCCCTGTTGTTGTCTCCGGCAGATATGACCCCTGTGGCGCCACCCCTGTCAGGTGTGATCCCCTGGTGTCGTCCCCGGCAGATATGACCCCTTGTCAAACCAGTGGTCGTCGGAGGTGGCTCCCACCTCCAGCTGCCGTACCTCGGTCGGCGTCGCCGTGCTCGACGGCTACCTGTACGCCGTGGGCGGCCAGGACGGCGTGTCGTGCCTCAACTTCGTCGAACGGTGAGCGCCTTACCAATGCGTTATTAAGCTGCTCGCACATATATGGGTATTATTATTGTGATGTGTAAAGAGCAGTATAATTTCGCATTACATTGTAGATAGCAAAAACCGATTGAATAAACATACATTAGTACCCAGGTTTAACATTACTATATGTGATCACTTGCCATTGTTTTCCAGGATTCGAACTCAGTTCAAATATATCAGTTTTGTTTCAGCATATATTGCTCGTCTGCGTTGCATTTGCTTTCGTACGGTAGCCCTCTTCATCCCTGTTCAGAACGGTGTGCGCAACTTGAGCTGGGTGTTGTTTTGTACAGTTACGACCCGAAAACTAACCGCTGGAGCAAGGTATCCAGCATGACCACGCGGCGGCTGGGTGTGGCAGTGGCCGTCCTCGGTGGACTGCTATACGCAGTTGGAGGAAGCGACGGGCAGAGTCCGCTCAGCTCAGGTGAGACACAGTCCGCTGAAGTCAGCCTCTTTTATTGGTTGCATTTTCGGAGTTATGTTTTTAGACGCTTGTAGTGTGCAACATGCTCCAGATCAATACAAAATGAACTAATGAAACTTTGCTCATGATCACAAGATTACTGTTTTATTTGGATTAATGAATGCCACCGTGCTCATGATCACAATTTCGCTGTTTTCTTTCGGTTGTGAAGGTAAGTATCAAGCCCTATAGTTTAAGAGAGTTTCCATTTCATAATTTTACTATTTTCAATTGTCAAACATACTAAGCGGGTGTTGCGCTGGAGGACTTTTCCTCTCGGAGACAAAATGCCATAGTATATTTTTATGTGGGTGGTCATGAAAACATTCATGGTCGCAAAAAAACCGGGTTTGATGCGACCCCCATCCAGCCGGCTCGACCTAAAGTTTCCCCATTCACTTACTATGGTGATGACGTCATAATGTATGCCCATTTTTCCAAACTCAACTCGTAGACGTCGTACGGCTACGAATCAGAGACCAGTGGATTGCTCGCAATGAGAGCTTTCAGATGATGCCCATTTTGATGACCTCAGGTTAATTAAGTCACCTTCCAGGTCAGGTTAAGTTCCTTATTTCACCCAATAAACGTAATGGATATAAACCGTGGGTCAACCGTCAAAACCTTTTAATGAACATGGTTATGTGCCTTTTCAATGGCACTGAAGGTCATAATCCATCGTGTCATATAATTTGAATGTCTCACAGGTCAAGGGTCAAAGCAGAGTCGGATGTAGACCAGCTGTTTGGGGCACCCGTTGGATGTGGAACGGGTTTCTGTGATCCCGTGAGCGGGTTTAGTTCACTGTTTGCCTAAATTTGAAGAAAACAATCATTTTTGTGCCCGCTTTCGAAGCTCATCAGGAGGGTAAAGCCCCATTTACCCCCCCCCCCCCTGTATCCGCCAGTTTCTTGCGGGATGAAGGAACATTTTGGTCGGAAGACGGATTGTCGGCACAGCCTGTTGACGCAGTACCGACGCCGAAAGGTGGGGGTGTGAAGCGATGTCTGGCGAGGGCGCCGGGCGGAACCGAGAGGGCGCCGTTCCGATGCTGGTGGGGGGGGTGGAAAGCAATGTCTCAACTCAACTTACACAACTGCCACTAGGATCGCTAGTGCTGCCCCCACTGAAACTTTGGAAGCCGCCGGCTGGATGGAGGTTGCATAACGTGGGATAAAAATGTGATTTTATTTGTTCCTAGGGCCCCACCCATAAAATCTCTGTATGGCATTTTGGATCTGCAACTAGCGCAACACCCTACTAAGCACATAATTGCTCTGCAGGAGAAAGCTTGTTTTCGCTTGAATTGTGAGTGAAGAATTCTGAAGAAAAATATTTGTAGATTGCTTATGCGACCATAAGAAAACCAAACATTGACATTGTTGCATCATCTTAATCCATGTACAATGTTTAATCATGTCGTATTTTTTCCGTCCATATGTGGTAAAGTAAATTGACAGTTATTTTGATTGTATTTACAAGTCTTGCCATCCAGAAATGTGTATCGGTGATATGTTTGAGCTATTAACCAATATCTTTTTTACCTATTTTCAACAATTGACATACGAGATATTGCGGAACTATTTATCGATGTATCTTCAGAATGCATGGGACAAGTCGCTCGATGGAATGGTGAATGGACCACAGAAAGTGCATGCCCAAGAAGATGCATGTGGTGTACAAGAAAACATGCATTACAATTTGTTCTTTTTATATTCGCGACGGCACTGCAGAAGGCATTGCACGGTTGAAAGGCCAATAAGACCTGTCAAAAGGTCGGCGGGTACTGACCAGCCTTTCTGGTCCCCTTCCCCTTCACACGCTTCGATCAATTCCAGTCGAGTGTTACGACCCGAAGACCAACCGCTGGACGATGGTGCCGCCGATGTCGACGCGGCGCAAGCACCTGGGCTGCGCCGTGTTCAACAACATGATCTACGCGGTGGGCGGCCGGGACGACTGCACCGAGCTGTCGTCGGCCGAGCGGTTTAGCCCCGTCACCAAACAGTGGAACCCCATCGTGGCCATGAGCTCGCGCCGCAGCGGGGTCAGTGGCCGGAGCGGTCGGGCGGTGGGGGGCAGGCGGGAACTGGTGGTGGCGCATCGGTTGTGTCTATGAGCTCGCGTGCGGGCGAGCATCGGCCTTGTCATCAGTACGCTCAGTGTCGTTATTACGCTTGTCAGTGTCAGAACGGTCGGGCGGTAGGGATAGGTGGGATCTCGTGGGTGATGGTGCATGGGTCGGTGACTGGCGCGCGTGTGGGCGATCATCGGCCTTGTCATCAGAACGCTCAGTGTCGTTATCGCGCTATCACACTTGTCTGTCGTAATGCTCATCGTTAGATAGAGTGGACCGATTGCGGGTGATAATACCTGGAGATAATGCATGTTCCATCTGCGTGAGATGTGACATAATACGGCCAGAGTGCTGTGAGCAGTAAATATTCCTCACTATTGTCTCCTTAATGCAGGTAGTCGGTAACGCCCTAACGGCAATGACCTATCGGTAATGGTCAGTTGTGTTGTACATAGAGTGAAGGTTGCTGAACGGAACTTCCGATCTGTATTGGAGGGTCACAGTAGCTCAGTCGGTAAGGCGTTGATCTCTCGATCGTCAGGCCGTGCGTTGGTGTCTTAGCAGGCGGCAGAACTAAGCCACCCGTGACCAATCGACGTCAGAGGTTTGCGACGCAATATCATCTAGCAGTTGAATGCGTCGTAAAAGAACCCGATGATATACAAATGTGTTATCAGTTAGATGGCCCGCGACCCGCTTATCCATCGGTCTGTTGTCTGGCGAATTACATTGTCGGGGCCAGTGACCATGTCTGAAGTGCCCACCGGTGACGGTGACAATGACCTTGTCTGACCCGCCCGGCAGGTGGGGCTGGCAGTGGTGAACGGCCAGCTGTACGCGGTGGGCGGCTTCGACGGCACCACCTACCTGAAGACCATCGAGATGTACGACCCGGACGAGAACACGTGGCGGATCTGCGGTACCATGAACTACCGCCGGCTGGGCGGTGGCGTGGGCGTGGTGCGCCTGCCGCCCAGCGAGAGTCAGCTGTGGTGACCCGGGGCGGCGCACGCCGCCGCCGCCGGCGACACGGCGGACCGCCTCCAGCGTGTCGACTCCGTCCGCAAGCCGTGACGACGGCGCGGTGGTGGTGGCAGTCGGAGCCGAGGCGGACCGCCGCCAGCGTGTCGACTCTGTCCGCAAGCCGTGATGACGGCGCGGTGGTGGTGGCAGTCGGAGCCGAGGCGGACCGCCGCCAGCGTGTCGACTCCGTCCGCAAGCCGTGACGACGGCGCGGTGGTGGTGGCAGTCGGAGCCGAGGCGGACCGCCGCCAGCGTGTCGACTCCGTCCGCAAGCCGTGACGACGGCGCGGTGGTGGTGGCAGTCGGAGCCGAGGCGGACCGCCGCCAGCGTGTCGACTCTGTCCGCAAGCCGTGACGACGGCGCGGTGGTGGTGGCAGTCGGAGCCGAGGCGGACCGCCGCCAGCGTGTCGACTCCGTCCGCAAGCCGTGACGACGGCGCGGTGGTGGTGGCAGTCGGAGCCGAGGCGGACCGCCGCCAGCGTGTCGACTCCGTCCGCAAGCCGTGACGACGGCGCGGTGGTGGTGGCAGTCGGAGCCGAGGCGGACCGCCGCCAGCGTGTCGACTCCGTCCGCAAGCCGTGACGACGGCGCGGTGGTGGTGGCAGTCGGAGCCGAGGCGGACCGCCGCCAGCGTGTCGACTCCGTCCGCAAGCCGTGACGACGGCGCGGTGGTGGTGGCAGTCGGAGCCGAGGCGGACCGCCGCCAGCGTGTCGACTCCGTCCGCAAGCCGTGACGACGGCGCGGTGGTGGTGGCAGTCGGAGCCGAGGCGGACCGCCGCCAGCGTGTCGACTCCGTCCGCAAGCCGTGACGACGGCGCGGTGGTGGTGGCAGTCGGAGCCGAGGCGGACCGCCGCCAGCGTGTCGACTCTGTCCGCAAGCCGTGACGACGGCGCGGTGGTGGTGGCAGTCGGAGCCGAGGCGGACCGCCGCCAGCGTGTCGACTCCGTCCGCAAGCCGTGACGACGGCGCGGTGGTGGTGGCAGTCGGAGCCGAGGCGGACCGCCGCCAGCGTGTCGACTCCGTCCGCAAGCCGTGACGACGGCGCGGTGGTGGTGGCAGTCGGAGCCGAGGCGGACCGCCGCCAGTGTGTCGACTCCGTCCGCAAGCCGTGACGACGGGGCTGTGCTCGGGGACCACCGGCAGTCTGAGCCGAGGCGGACGGACCGGACCAGCTGGTGGTACGACACGGTGCAGGCACCGGGGTGCTGCTGGGCCGTCTGCGATGTGTGTTCCGGAGCCGAGGTCTCGCTTCTCGCCGCGTTGGTGGCGTGACGCCGTCGGAGCTGCAGTGCACCGCTCCGCCGCCGGTGGCACCGACTGTGTGACCGAGGCGCACCGCCCGGCTGTGCTGACGGCACGAGACGGCACCGAAGCTGCACTGCCACCGCCCGCCTGTGAGGCGCGTGCGGTCGGCGCTGGTCGGACTGGCTCTGCGGGACGGTGACGGACCGGCCAGTGTCGGCCGCAGTCAGGCGCTCATCCTGCCGGCACCCTGCAGGCACGTCACCTGCGGGGTACGGTCCGGCCCGGTGTAACGACCGGCGTCGCCGTGCCACTACGGCCACTCGGAGCGGACCCATTGCGACCAGGTCGCCGATGGTCTTCGGAAGCCAGCGCTCAGCATTCCAGTCGGCGTTGGTCGCGAGCGTCGCGCGTGACGCGCCGAGTGCCGCGCGGCTGACGACACGCCGGCACGCCAGATCCTCAGTCAGTGGAGCTTTAAAGCGCGCGCGCGGACAACTGCTTTCACGTTGGGTGATATATTCCACGGTGGTTAAAGGGCTCGAGCTTCGAAGCATCGATGTGGTGAAATTTCGCACGTTCGGGGAAAGACACGTGTTTCCTGCTGGTGCTGTGGTCGGTGAGCGGCGTGGTAGTGTGCTGCCAAATGTGCGCACCCGGTCACGCGCAGAGGAATGTATTTGTGCGTCACCGACTCAGCTGATCAGATGCTTTACGATGCGCAGGATTTATATCTTCATCTCCTCGTACCCGGCCCATCGCAATACCTGATCGAACTGAAGTTGTGTTCTGTACGTCACTCCGGCGCTATCTCTGTCCAGCCCCGACTCCATGTCAACCGCAGCCATTTGATCCCTTCGTTTGGCCTCTGATCGCCAACCGTATTGTCGTCTCGTGTGATCATTTAATCCACCAAGTACACCTACCGCCACGGTCTTTGAATTATTGTCATCGAGTTGTACTTCCAAATACATTTTTGCGTTATACGACCGTTGTAATGCTGCCACACTCATGTAGTGTTTATGGAATAAAGAAAAGTAATGTGCAACGCCGACACCGTCGCAGCCGACAGAAGGAACGCTATAGTCATCGAGCGTATCTTGCGGCCACCGCGTTTCTCGGAGCTGGCTTTGCTTATGGCGTGTTATCGTTATCTGGCGGCGGCGCCCAGAGCAGCGGCAGCAGCGAACCCGGCCTTGTGGGCCGCCGCACTTGTGATCCTGATCAATTTGACGCAATGTATCGGAACTATAGAGACAGTGCGACTGGAAGCTGCGAGAGACTTTTAGTGAACTTTTAGCACATACATGAGATCGAAAGTCGAAAAGCGAAGAGCTTCACAACAGGCGACCAAAGGCATGCGTATATCGGTCAGTGCCTGTCGGCAGCGGTCGGACGGCATCAACACTACGATTTGGAAGCACTGATACCATGTTGCACTGATTAGGAGTTACGTAACTGAACCTACTTGTATTCTGCGCAGTTCCGCCAACGTGAAAGAGCAATTTTGGTCAGCAGTGCCTCGACACAGCTACCGCTATACACTGACCCGGAGTGTACGGAGTTTGAGGAAACAAGGTGCCGGGAGGGGGAAGGGGGTCGGATAACAACCAGATCCATCGTCTGGTATGGGGGAACCCGACCTCTGAACCAGAGTCCATCGTCACGATGCTGAACACGGGTAAACATGTGATCAGCAGCATTAGTGGCTTGCTCCCCGGGGTGACTTAACTTTAACCCAACCCCATGGCTTGTAGAAATGTGATACAAACCAAGTCAAGTCCTATGAAACCTCGTAGTTTCACCCAGCCAGCATTCCGGCGCCGCTGCGCACTCGTCAGACACCGAATACGCCCTCAGTCGCCAGGCTCAACTCATCCGTCGCCGGCCGCTCCCCTGCTGTGCGGGAGCGGCCGACCCGAGGAGCCTGTGTCGACACAGCTCCGTGTTACACGGATCTGTGTACAGCCTCGTACGCCACACACCGATGACATGTATTGGCCGGCATGTCGGCCAGTCAGAATGGCACCGCACTGAAACACACCGGCCGATGATTACGCCGCGGCTGACGACATCCGACACAGCGAGCGGCCCCCGCCGCCCCGCCGCGCCCCGGGGCGGGGCGGCGGCCGCCTGACGCGGCGCGGACATGCAGCCGCTCGCGGCACGATAGCGACGCCAGTCGACGGCCGACTGTGGTCGGGGACAGACGCGTGCGAAGATGACTACCCGCCGAGCGCCGCGCCGCCGGTGACTTGGTGCGCACACGATGCTGCGGCTCGCTTGCCCGAGAAGCCCCAGCGCTGAGTAGCAGGCCAGAGATGGCGTAATCCCACCGAGTCGATACATCTGGGGAGCGTCGGCTGAAAGCACTCATCACACGCCGACCACCCACACACAACGATACGGACAATGACACGGATGTGGTTACATACAGATCAGAGCTACCACAACGAAATTACAGTCAATTTGCTACGCGATAGTCAACAGGAATAAACAATGTACGCCGTGCACCTGAATTATCGACAACCGCCCACATCTACACCGTTCGCCCACACTCGTCGTCAACAGGTGCGGATGGTGGTGGGAACACGGACATTCGCCAACGGCTCGCGCGGACATACAGGGGCACATGGCTGTCGGCGGGAGGCGCTCCATTCGCCCCTGAACATGAGTCGGCGCTGCCGGGTACACCAACCATAAACACCAGCCCGACCAGCTGCGCCGGGACACCGCGCAACACGCGGGAGAACACCCCGAGCATACCGCCGACACTGCAGGGGCACATGGGAACCGGCCGGTACATGGTGAAGAGGGGAGCGAGTGCACCCACCCGTAAACCTCGCGGTCGCCACCACTTCGAAACGACTTTCAACGGTGAGGCCATCGCGATTGAAATAGCACCGTTACCGTTGTGATGGAGGCTGCGCCTATAAGACAGGCATGTGGCAAGGGTGTAGTGAACCGGACCATCGCCCTGACGGGTCGTTCAGCATTGCCCCCGCCGTACTGTAAAGGTTCGAAGTGCGCCGTCATCCGGCCGGATAAATCAGCCACGCCGCGTCTCCACAGCGATGGCCAGCCGTGGCCGTGGTCTCCACAACCACACACGGCCGACCAGCCCTGTCGCCGGTCACCCCCTGCCCTCCGCCCCGGCCACACGCGGCCATAGGACAGCCGCGAGGAGCGGCAACGTGACGGCCACCGAGGCTAACTAACATCCATCGTTAGGGCTACCTACAGACTCAATAAATAGGCCGTGCACGTCCGCGTGGCCGGCTCTGCCGCCCGATGTGCGAGAGCACCAGCGACGCGGCGGGCCGTGGCCGCCGGAAGTGCGAGAGCACCACTCCGACCGCCGTGTCGACCATGCTGACACCTCGGCCGGGAGGTCACCGCCGGCCGCACCGGAGCTGACGGTGAGGGGCGCCGCTCGCCGCCTCACGCGGTGCCCATGGGCACCGCGTCGCTCACGATCGGCGCCTTGTCCGAGGCGTTGGTCAGCATCTCCTCCCGCGACGCCCTGTCGCAGAGTGGCAAAGGCACGGTGTGACGGATGGATAGGCGACGGCTCATAGCAACGTGGGCGACGTGGGGCGGCCGGCGGCGAAATATGTCCGACCGGAGAACGGGGAGACAGGGATACATAAGCGGTACGAAATCAATAGTCCTTAAAGAAAGAACATCTGATCTGCATATATATTACATGAACACACACACACACACACACACACATATATATATATATGGGGAGGGGGGCTGGACTTGTCTGAAGGCGAGTCTTCGGCAGAACATTCGTTGAGCAGGCGCAGGGGTGTGCACTCGAACATGTTGGAGGGGCACTTATTCCTCCAAGTGCCTTTCCAGAATAAGGCTAACGTCTCACTGGTCAGATCCTCACACCCGTGTCGTGGGGGGGGGGGGGCTTGAAGACCCCCACCGTCTAACTTTGAAACTAAGCGTTGCACGAAAACGAACGGGATACCATCGGAAAGCCCTCGAAAAACATGGGCCGGAAATGTAATTACGTTTCATTTGGTGATAATTTTGAACATCAAAATAGCGATTTTGAAAGAAAAAAGTGTTCAAGAAATTCGCATATCATGGTAATTTAGGTCTTGCGATGCGATTTCGACAATATTTAAGCCATGGAAGCTTAGAAATAAACCATAAAAGCAGCAGTGTCTAAATAGGCTAAAGCCACGTTGCGTACTTTATCGTGACCTGAATTTAGGCAACTTCACAGAGGCCAAGCAAATTGGATAAGAAACTTATCCTAATGATTCTACATGCATACCAGGGTAAAATGATGCTAGAACATGAATATTTTTTTTTTTTTAATATGAAAATTGCCCTAAAATTGGCCAAAAAGTCACTCCCCTGCCCTCAAACAAAACCTCAGAGATACACGTTTTGGGGGCACTGCCCAATTGCACTGATGTGTCAAGTTTCATTTGATTATCTCTTCATGTGCATGAGGTATCGATCCTCAAACATTTCGGAGGTGGTCCTCTGACCTGAGCTAAGTTAATGACCTTATATGACCTGAGGTTGAAGTTTTCACGTCAGACGAAAAACTGATCAAAGGAACGGAACTGAAAATTGTGCGGCGCTGCGCGGTGCCGTTTTTCCGCTCTCGCGATAAAAAAAAACCTTTGGGGGAGGGCGTAAAAAGACCCCCAGACCCCGAGGGTCAAGGATATTATGCCAGTGACATGGGATTAGACAACATCGATAATTCTGAGTATTCACAAAATGTCTGAAATAACACCTCCAACCCTTCGATTACAGTCAACGCACCGCTGATAGCCGAAATCCGGCGCACCGTGGTGAGGACAGACACGCTACTGCTCTTGAGCTGGTCATGAAACTGCCGTCAGCCACAGCAAATATCAGGGCGGTTTCTTGGCGATTTATGCTGCATTTAACCATGCGTTGATGGAAGTGGATCAGAGATGGTGGCGCCATTTACAGGCATGAACGGCATTCTGGAACGGGCTAGACATTTCCTTTAATCAATATCCGCAACCGTGGCCGTTTGCACGTGTAATCCACGAACCAAAACCTGGAGTGACGCACTGACAAAATGTTGCTCATCGGGGTTAATTCCAGCGAAAAGAAAGTGATGCGCATGACTTAATATATGCTCACGGAAGCAACCCGCCTGACAAATACCAGCTACACGGCAGCTGTTAATTCCGAGATGGAGTCCGCATTGTGTCGGAGCGCGGTGGGTGGCGGCTGGCGCGGTGGTGGCGGTGGTGGCGGTGGTGGCGGTAAGCGCGGTGAGCGCGGTGAGCGCGGTGAGCGCGGTGAGCGCGGTGGGTGGCGGCTGGCGAACACGTACATCACACACTGAACACCTCACGCCTGTCGGCATGCGCCGCTCGATATCAGCCGATTGCACGCATGCGCATGACATGCTCGGGCGACCGACACACCGAGTCCCGGAGAGAGGCGACAACGGTACGTCCGCATGCCGACATCGAACAAACATGCACCGCTGCATACCGCTGAATGGGAGGTCTGAAAGGTCGATACGCAACACGGCCTTCACGAACAGGCAGCGCGTCCGTGCGGCTTTGCCACGGGGCCTCCGCAACATTCTATATAGTACCGACTTATGACAGCATCGCATATCGAATACATGAACATTCGACGAGTACTACCGACTTCTCGTAATGCACAATACATCCGGCTAGCCATCACCACAGTCGCTGTGAATGGCTGCATTCCCTCGCAGGTTCCAAACAAATCCGAAGATCTCATTACTCATCTGAGCGAGCATGACCGAACGGCGTACCTGGCAGCACTCATGAGACAGCACAATTGTACCACTAGCCACAGCTTCTTCAGCGGCATACGCACATGGAGACTGTAAGCAGGCACTGGGTAGAGTTGCCATGTGGTAACACGGCACTTGAACGCATCAAAGAGATCGCTTTTGGAGAGATCAATTTTAATCCTTGTTCATGCGCAGAATCAGACGTTAATATTAACCCCAACCGAGGTTGGGGTTAATCAATACGTTCCATGGCCATTGAAGTCAGCTTCACACCAATGTCTAGCTGCATTTCTGTATCGCATAAAAAATTATATTGTGGGTTGCGATAGTGAACATTTGCATGGCCAAACTTCCAAACATACGCACACACACACACGCGCAGACACACACACACACGCAGACACACGCACACACACGGTAATACAGCATACCAGCAGATTAAGCTGACACCGAGGCAGCCGCTGCATCATACTAACGACAGTGTCAATGCCGCTACACACTATCTGCTGCACGTCGAACACACATTCATGCCAAGAATGAATAACTGGAGGCCGGGAGAACAGGACCGACGCAACCAGGAAATTGCATCGAGTAGACATCAAGGGAGTATTTGCACAGATCACGAGATAAACGCTAACGGACTGAAATAAGTCGGGAAATGCGTAACCAAAACAGGAATAAAACTGAGCTGAGGCGAAGACGGTAACAACAGCAGAGAC
Source organism: Ashinkailepas kermadecensis (assembly GCA_034440615.1). Classification (NCBI taxonomy): domain Eukaryota; kingdom Metazoa; phylum Arthropoda; class Thecostraca; family Neolepadidae; genus Ashinkailepas; species Ashinkailepas kermadecensis. Next base: position 738,430 of record JAOTOM010005153.1, on the reverse strand, counting down.
GTGCCAAGTTCCTGGATCACGGAGCCATGCGGTATACGTGTCTGGGAACAGGACTGACAGGACGGCAGACCGGATGGAGAGCGGGACGGCCAGTACCAGCAGCGCAGCCTGGCTCCAGCTACGGGTCGGTCTGCCACACGGCCGGATCGCTGAACAGCGCCTGCTTGGAGCTGTTGCCGGTGTTGCTGTTGCTGCTACCGCCGCCGCCGCCGGCGGCGGCGGCGCTGTCTCCGCGGGCAGCAGCCCGCATGTTCTGCAGACTGCCCCTGACGCCCGGCCATTCAGAGCTCATCGCGGGTCACGTGTGTCAACACGGCGGCAAGTGCCAACATCCGGGGCAGCCCGACACTTGGGGATTCGGACTTCACTGTCAGATATAGGCCAGCAGGACGGTATGACATCACGTGGATCATACTTGACACGAGGCCACGGACCATACATCCCAGACCGGGACAAACGGTGGGCTTAATTAGGGCTCAATCGGCAGGCATGCACGTGATTCTGCACTGCATCGGTTCATATTTGTCGCCGGCAAACCAACCCAATGAGCGCAGTTTATGTACACCACTGCTGACTCGCTGCCAAACAGCCAAACGTATGGTTGCTCGGGGTCGTGCATGCTCGGGCGACAGTTAGTTATTTGGGCTTTAGGGCGCTTCGACCAGAATTGATCATTCGCGCTCGGGCGACAGCGGGAGGCGCCCGCTAGCTGCCACCGGCCCGACGGGCCTCGCAGAGAACACGGCCAAGCTGCGCGATTCACTGTAGGTAGATATTTCTGGATTGAACTTCTGAAGTAGGAGGGTAGAATTGTAATGAAATTAATGAAATTGCAGCACAATCAACGAAACAAGGTTCACTTCAGACTGTCGTTTGATAAAAACACCACGGGCAATACATACAAGATGCAGACTATTTATTATATTTAATTATATTATATAATTATATAATATATATATTATTATATAATTATATTATATTATATTTATTATTTTTAGGTGCTGACCTAAAAAAAACAAGAAGTGCAGCAAAGAACAGAAAGATACGTGCAGTATATATAATTCAGTGTACATTTTTGAGTGTTGAATAATTCTGAGATTCCATACATATTTCCCAGCACTGTTACCACATGTCACAGAAAATACTGTATCTACAGCTCTGAATCCACAAGCAACCAAATGACGTCAATAGCTTTGTTTCGGTTACTAACCGGGCATTGACCGGAATCCTCAGCTTGACACAATGGGCCGCGGCCAGGGGCAAATATTGCTCCCACCCTGCCTATCTCAAGAACGACTGGGCCGATTTGGACAACTTCAACGGGAATCCATAGCGACGTGTCGGATGACCTCAAAGAACATCAGTAATTGTGTTCTAAGTGAGCATTAGGCTGTCCCGCGGCCCCGAGCAGAGCTGCCGTCCCGCGACCCCCGACAGCTGAGCTGCCGTCCCGCAGACCCCGACAGCTGAGCTGCCGTCCCGCAGACCCAGACAGCTGAGCTGCCGTCCCGCGACCCCCCACAGCTGAGCTGCCGTCCCGCCGCCCCCGACAGCTGAGCTGCCGTCCCGCCGCCCCCCACAGCTGAGCTGCCGTCCCGCAGACCCCCACAGCTGAGCTGCCGTCCCGCAGACCCCGATAGCTGAGCTGCCGTCCCGCGACCCCCGACAGCTGAGCTGCCGTCCCGCCGCCCCCCACAGCTGAGCTGCCGTCCCGCAGACCCCCACAGCTGAGCTGCCGTCCCGCCGCCCCCGACAGCTGAGCTGCCGTCCCGCCGCCCCTGAGCTGAGCTGCCGTACGACGGCCGGTCGGCTCTGAGCCAAGCCGAGCTCGCGTGATAAGCACCGGGGTATATTTCAAGTAATAACTCAGTGATGTTTACTGATAAGTGCCAATAATTTGGTATGGACAATCTTCATAGTTGACATTTCCCGAGTACGTTTTTGCTTTACTAAGTCTAAGTTAAGTAAGTTTTTACTAAGTTTTTTTTAGCTTGACATGCCGACATTTCAAAATGACAGATTAAAACAAAACGATATAAAATGTTCATTGGGAACTAATTGTGTTTCGCGTCCCACTTCAAGACGTAAAATATCTGCATAGGGTCGGTTTCTATGTTAATTTGTTTCCATCGATGCGCTTTTGTCAAAAGTCGGCAAACACGACGTCACTCTGGCGTCACTTACGCCAGACCTATCATGATCTCATAGTTTTTTTACCGCATAAAATTGATGAAATGACAGCTATGCAAAATTTCGTGCAGGCATCAAAACTAGCTTTTACGCTATCGGTAATATTCAGCAGGAGGCGGTGGCGGCAGATTTGAGAGCCCCATCAATGCCAGGGTCCCACTCACAAGCTCTAAAGGTAATCAACACACTTTTCGCTGTCATGTATTTCCATACGATTATTTAAATATCCATTATTATTCTTCGTGCATCCTTACTGGTGGTGCCGGTTTGCGTTTACGGGGTGCACCTACGTGGTCATTTTGGGCCCATCGCGTTTGTCTAGATTAACCACCCAAAAAGTATATTTTGCTTCTTTGCGAATGATTCGCAGTCCCTTTATTCCATTCACCTGCCATCAGCATCATGCATCCTCTGCTTTATATGTTCGTCATAGCCTGGCTGTGAGTGCTCCTTGCTCATATGTTCGTGCTCCCGGTCCTGGCAATGACAGATCGCCGATACCAACGACACACGATCAGAATGCAGTGGCGACGAACGGAAGCCACACTGAGCAACCAAGAAATACACACTAAAACATAAAGACGTAGCAATAAGCAACGGCAAAAATCCACTTATGGGCTTCGCACGAATTTGCTCACAGTACGAAAATTTAGGGGCGAGGCGGCCGTTGGATAACCGCCCTGTACAGGTCTGGAGCCGTACACTAAACTGCCCGCGATCATCCACCCGTCGGCGATCCTCAGCAACCGAGCTCGCTCGGTTCGCACCCACCGACTCCGCGTGGGATCAATCAGATGGGCACGATTAGCATAATGAGCGTTTGGCATGCAGTGCAGCTTACTTACTTTTTACCGAGAGCCATCAGCCCGTTGAGAACGCCCGCGGTGAAGATCAGACCAGACCCGATGATAATCGATATTGTTTGACACATCCATACAGCCGGAATTGCCAAACTGAAAATGGGAAGGTATTTAGCACATCGGATGTGGTCAGGTTGCTCTAGCTGACGTACTATCCGTCAGATAAATCAATCATTGTAGAACAGGGGATGCAAGCAGCTGGTGTAATCCTCGCGGCAGTAGCACAACTAGGATTCCCATAAAGGGAGAGAGTCAAATGCAATGCAACGCGTCAGATAGTTTTTTTTTCGATGATCTGGTCGGTAGTCTGAGCTTACACACGGAAAACGCAATTTTGAAAGCTGAAGAAGTCAAATTATCGATGGCACTCCTCTGCCTACTGTTGTGACTGAACGTATATTAGGGCACATGAATAAGCAACACAATGGGGAGACCACTTAGACAAGTCACGAGCTATTCAGCACCTACCCGATATAGAAGCCTGCCTTGACGAATTGTGACATGGAGTCCAGCTTCTTGCTGATGTCCTGCACGAAGTCGAGGAACATGCAGAGGAACGGCGCCTCGAGGAGCGTCACGCAGAAGCCAGCCACCCTGCGGCAGTGAATGGTCGCCGGTCACCACAGGCTACCGCCCTGCTTAGCATCGATCGAGTCACTATGGTCAGACACGGGTCCTGAGCTACCCTGATCCAGCAAAACACCTCCGGTCAGGCACGGGGTCTGAATTAATCAACACAAGTTTGCTGTAAACCCTAACTCCAGACTGATGCTATAATGGTTTGAAAATGTGACACTCTTTACTTATTCCTGTATAAACTGTATTTCTCAAGCTTTGGTGAAATTTTACACACCACTTTGGTTGGTCGCAAGTGTGCAGCTGGGGTTGCTTGCAAGTGAACTGCACTTGCACGGGCAACGAAAACAGCAGCAACGTCAATCAGAGTCATCGTCTCGTTTTCCTTCCCCGACGGAACACCGCTGATGTTCAACCAAGTTGTCCAAGCGCCCGGAAGCCCGAGCAGCAAATTAGCATGCAGCACACGTGGCCTCCGGAACAAGAACGGCTGTCACAGCAGCCTCTCCACAGGCGCCTAGGCCCACAACATTCACACGGCCAACTGGAACGTCTACAGAACTCACATCTGCCATATCCCGGCAACTAGGTACAGCGCCGTCAGCGTGAAGCAGTTGAACGCTCCGAGTCCGATGGCGACTGCAACAGTGCGAGGACACTCAGGGGTGTAACGGCACAGCCCGAGGACACTCAGGGGTGTAACGGCACACAATGGCCGGGGGACGGAGCAGCCCAAGGACACTCAGTGGTGTAACGGCACACAATGGCCGGGGGACGGAGCAGCCCGAGGACACTCAGTGGTGTAACGGCACACAATGGCCGGGGGACGGAGCCAGGCAGTTCACATAGGGTCCGATGGCGACTGGAGCAGCCCGAGGACACTCAGGGGTGTAACGGCACACAATGGCCGGGGACGGAGCCAGGCAGTTCACATAGGGTCCGATGGCGACTGGAGCAGCCCGAGGACACTCAGGGTGTAACGACACACAATGGCAGGGGGACGGAGCCAGGCAGTTCACATAGGGTCCGATGGCGACTGGAGCAGCCCGAGGACACTCAGGGGTGTAACGGCACACAATGGCCGGGGGACGGAGCCAGGCAGTTCACATAGGGTCCGATGGCGACTGGAGCAGCCCGAGGACACTCAGGGGTGTAACGGCACACAATGGCCGGGGGACGGAGCCAGGCAGTTCACATAGGGTCCGATGGCGACTGGAGCAGCCCGAGGACACTCAGGGTGTAACGGCACACAATGGCCGGGGACGGAGCCAGGCAGTTCACATAGGGTCCGATGGCGACTGGAGCAGCCCGAGGACACTCAGGGGTGTAACGGCACACAATGGCCGGGGGACGGAGCAGCCCGAGGACACTCAGTGGTGTAACGGCACACAATGGCCGGGGGACGGAGCAGCCCGAGGACACTCAGTGGTGTAACGGCACACAATGGCCGGGGGACGGAGCAGCCCGAGGACACTCAGTGGTGTAACGGCACACAATGGCCGGGGGACGGAGCCAGGCAGTTCACATAGGGTCCGATGGCGACTGGAGCAGCCCGAGGACACTCAGTGGTGTAACGGCACACAATGGCCGGGGGACGGAGCCAGGCAGTTCACATAGGGTCCGATGGCGACTGGAGAAGCCCGAGGACACTCAGGGGTGTAACGGCACACAATGGCCGGGGGACGGAGCCCAGCTGGCAGTCGCCGCTAACCTCCGTCAAGTGGATGACCTGACAGGTCAGTGCCAACCCCTCGACGACATGGAGATAGGCCCAGACATCCGCTGGGAGGGACTGACTCGACACCCCATCGGCAACGTGATCGCACGTACGTAGCATGTGCAGGTCGTGGCATTTTGCAGAAATAGACAGGATGCCGTGTTGGAATGGGCTTGGTGGGATATAATATCGATTCCTCAAGACAGGCAAGATAAAAAAAGCCTCCAGTAGCGATCAATTACACATATCGCGCAGTAATCGAAATCACGCGCAGCTGCTTAGATGAATGTAAAAGTTTCCTTACGACCGCACAAAATCAGTTTTCAACACAAACAGAAAACTACCCAAAAAAGTACTCCCATGATTGAAATCGTATCTTGTTTCCTGTTTTACCGCTGTATTTCGCCGCCGCCGTGTTTTTCTTTGCGTTTCATTAACATTTTAAATCATAATTTTAATTTCATACAATTTATTACTTCTTGGTTCACAATGTCATGGAATATCGTGCGTAACATATTGATACAAATCTAAATTAAGGTGATATTTAGTGAATTCCCTTTACAAATATAATTTGTTTTCAATAATAATTTTAGAACTGTGCGTCGTCGCGCATGGACATTTCGAACTCATTGCAGCGCTCGATAGGAATATAGTTGGTTTGTGGAAGCCAATTATTAACTGTTCTAGGACGTTTGGGGTGAGTTGGTGATGGTAAACGCATTTGTTATATTTCATGGAAGTACTAGTGTATTGGAACGAAGTTTGTCAAGTATAGATGTTTTTCGACATCGCCAGATGCATCGAGGTGCATTATGCGTCTATGTTAACATGCATTCGCCCTTTTGACCTGATAGTCCCGTGGGATAGGTTGGTTCGAGGTAGGTATCCTGGTGAGAGGGCTGTGTGCTGCTTTGCCAATTGGTAGATTGGTAGCCAGGAGCGGTTACAAAGGGATGCACGGGTACACGGGTACACTGGGGGCATGTGCCTCCACCGGAAAAGGTGGCAGACCTACGGTTGGGAAAAGCGCTCCTTCAGGAAGGCTCAGGTGGACCCACCCACCCAACCTCCAACCCGTTCTCCCATAACCGATTGTCGCTCACGTGTAAATTGCTTATCCGATCGCACCGAAATTGTGTCCAAAGGGCAGACATAACCGCGGCCTTTCACGTGGTGTCACCCATCCCCCGTTCCCCGTGATGTCAGCCGATCCAGTAACCAATATGTGTGGGTCACAATTTTCCTGAAAAATCAAAATCCCATGATTTCAATTACTATATGAATAGTTCGGCCAAGGTTCCTTCCGCTGGGCACAAATACATCTGCAACCATGCGCAAATTGGTTGGTTGGTTATTGGTTGTACGACACATCGACCGTTGAGTCATATAGCGTCGCCAATCTCTCACGCCGATTGGTCGCGGGCGAAGAGTAGCGACAGGCGAGACTCGAACCCACAATCTTTCGATTGTGAGACGAGCATCTTACCCCTAGACCACTCGTCCCCTTCTAACATTTGTATTCCTTCCTCTTGGAGAACAGAACAAGAAATGTGCCTTCATTCACCTGAGCTTTACACCTGAGCACCGGATGAATATCCGCTACACAATGATGGAACCTGTGTCATTCTGGGATATCAGGCAAGAATCAGTGGCGAGAGATTGGATAATTAGATGGTGCTACTACTAATAACTTATTTGTATCCCACAGCTTCGTGATATTGCCTAGGATTGATAGAAAAAGCAATGGGCGAAATTTAAAGGAATTTCGCCCATTGCATTGCTGCATTGAATCCTTATCATTCAAAGAATGTGAGGTACCACAATTAGCATGCATGTATTTTGGTCCCAGTCTATCAACATCCCGGGTTTTATATTCCCCGATGTCACGACTCATTTTACAGCATACAACAGTGATGTTGGTTCAAGTTATTCTTAAATACGCCGATTTCAAAAATGCACTTTTACCAGTTAGATGAACCAACAACAAGAAGGGCCTTAGGTTCCTTTATGACGCATTTCACTGCTAGGTTAAATAGCATCGCCAACCTCTCCCGCCGGTTGGTAGCGGATATACTCAGTAATTCTGCCAATTGTGTCGGTCGGATCCACGAGCATGCGATCAAGAGTCCAATGCCCTACCGACTGAGCTACCGCGACCCCGATGACCCGAACACAGCACCTATTCATTCCAGTGACGCCGGCGGTATGCGCCGGACCGCGATGACCCACCCAGTCCGCCGATTGCGCCGACGCCTTTGGCGGCGTACTTCATCCACCAGGGCGCCTGCCTCTGCGCCGCAGGCTGCTGGGCAGCAGGCTGCTGCTGCTGAGGCTCCGCGGAGTTCATCATAGCTGCGGCAATAGGCACAGTCAGGGAATTGATATTGGGACCACGTGACGGAATTGGTGACCCGAGAGCACCCGAATCGCTGGGTCTCCCACCAGGGTACACAAGGGCGAGTTACAAGGTGCACCAACCGATTTTCAGTTTTGTTCTCAACTCGCCCACTGGTTGAGGGTTTTTGAAAAGATGCAAGAAATCAAACATGCATCATTATTAAACCTGGTACATCTAAACATGGCTATTGCCCGACCACATCAACCATGCATTCTCACAAAGGAAGGCTATGTTTGTCAATTAGCACATGTTCACGAGCTAGATTATATACTCCATTTCCATTCAAGCATGCACGAATGTTCATGAAAGATCACGCCGGATTAGGCTGCGTGTAGCCTGCTTCCAGCAGATAGATATGTAGTAGCACACCTAATAGGTATTTGAATTAAAAGACCACAATGGGATATATAATGTGTTGCATATTGTCCCACTTAAGCTCAGTTGGTCGTCCACCAGAGTGCCAGGTTGAATTGGTCTCCCTTTTAACAGTAAGGCAAGCCCAAGTAGCTGCACCAGCTTACATTTAGTCATGGGACTGGGAGGATCAGCTGGCAACTGTACAAACACGGACGGAGACCGGGCAACAGAGCGACTGCGACAGAGCACTGGTAGCATGCTATTCTCCTGGGTTAAATCTGATTAGTTAGTTATTTGGGTTTTGGGGCATGCCGACTGATGTGGTCATTTTGCACCCATGACTCTGAGTTAGGGAAGCCACCTGGGCAGACCCAAAATGACATCTACATTCTTCAGCATAAAAAGGCTTTAGATCTGCTGTTGGAACATTTAAGAATGACATTTGGAATGTACCCCAGCTCCCAAAACCAACACATGCAGCAACGAATCAAGCCAGCATATTTATGACAAGGGGATTGAAAGGCAGCAAAATAACCAGGCTACATATATGATGGAATCCAAATTAGTAAGATGTGAAAGACTTCCACCTTGTCACTGAGGGCAAGTGGAGAAGTGGAGCAATTACCACCTATTGTGCATAGCTATGCCATTCAGCAATCAGTGCATTTGAGCATTAATATCACTGAGCTAACTTAAGTAACATATAGGAGCTATGGCACATACACAATAGCATATGAAAGTAAGGTTATCTGAGATGGGACATGCTAGTTAATGCAATTTCATTCGCATGTCTATTACTAGTGGGAATTCTTGAAAATAAAACATACAAAGAAATACAAAGGACCTGAGCATCCTGAATGCCAATCAAAACTAGTGACTGGCGAATAGGATCTACATGGTAAGCAAAAAAAGCTAAAACTTCACAGCTCACAAAAACCTATCATGCAACAACTTGCACCTTGTCCTGCCTGTTTCATTGCCCAAGTCTGTGCCTCTGGAGGCACCTGCTGTGCTGAGTGCATCATAACTGTAAAGGCACAATAACAATGTTGTGGTCAAATATGCACTGCATGGTACAGCTCAATACCACACCTTGTAACTCCTCACAATGGTCACAGGCTAATATGTTGAATTAGAAGAAGAAGAACCTTGGGTTCTTTTACGACTCATTCAACCGTCATATAGCGTCGCCAATCTCTCACGCCAATTGGTCACAGGTGGACTCAGTAAATTCCATCGGTTGTGAGATTCAAACCCACAATCTTCCTATCAAGAGTCCGACACTCTACCAACTGAGCTACTGTGGCCCCTAATATGTTGAATTATGATACTAAGCATGGATGGATACAATTCCTAGCTAGCTACAAAAATACTCTTCAGGAAAGCTAAGCTTTCAGCAAGAGAACAGTTATTACATGGCTTAGCCAGACAATATATCCATACAAATTTCACACATGTCATCAGGAGCTCTTCTGCATAACTAGGGAATTTTGTTTTTACACCCAACATTGTGACTAACAGCAACTATCTCATTAACATATCCACCATTCAGTTGATTGTTCCTAAGATGGTAGACTGAATTACCTATGGGTTTAGTTAACTAGGGAATATATTCCAATGAAATTAGCATCCATAGCAATATGATGACATATTTTCTATCGTCAGACAATATTTACTTGATAATGGATTGTATTAGCTTACAGTCAAGGTAACTATGGGTCAAACTATATGGAAAAAGATTATTTCAGAGAGCCAACATTTTGCAATTCACACGATTTTAGGGGTACTGAGTGAAAAAAACATCACTGATTAATGTTCCAAGTAAGCACTATGATAGCACAGTACATATATCCTATTCACACATAAAATATGCTGACTTTCCTAAACCATATTAAATTAAAATTTTATAATTTTTTTTTTTTTTTTAAATATTATTGTATTATATTTTAAAAAAATTAAAAAAAAAAAAAAAAAAAAAAAAAAAAAAAAGGGGAAAAAAAAAAAAGGGGGGAAATTTTTATTTTATTTTTTTTTTTTTATTGAGGGACACTCCCCCCTTTCCCGAGGGGGGGGAGGGGGGGGGGGGGGGGTTCTAGGCCGAGGCTGCCCGGAAGGAGAATATGAATATTGTATCGCATATTAAGGAACCCAGGATAACCAATGCTGATGGCAAACTGAGCTTTCAACCCAAACTGCAAGCTGTTTTGTCTCTTCATACCTATGACAATGTGGCAATTGTGACCACTGATAACAGGAATCTATCTTACATAGGTACAAATATGCTGTTTGCTTCATGTGATTATTGATGATATCTGCCTCTGATTTGCATCACCCTTAAGCTCCAACACTAGATACCTTATTGTGCTGGCTCAAAAACGTTGGGGGAAAACACAGGTAGGTAGCAGGCAAGCATAGCATAATCCTCATAACATTAAAACTCTAACATATCCTAACCAAACCTAGCCTACACTGTTAAATAAAAATATTTCAAGATGTTTATTTCATTTCAAAAGAAAAACATTTTCAATCTCAAAAGAAAAGGCTAACCTAACCAAATCTAATCCATTTGCTTGCTTCATAGAGGCAAAATATTGTTAGTTTGTGTTATTCCACTCCCCAGCCTACAGCAGGCTGCTAGCCTCTCAACAGCAGCCCAACATAGGGCCAAGCAAGCGAGTTGCAACATTTCTATCATGCAGACATGTTGTGGCTGTACAATGTATAGAAAAAATAATATATATTTAATTTAGAGACTTTAACATCATATTTTTGAAATATTGTCAATCTATAACTAATATTTTAATTCCATTGTATGTCAACAAAACTCAGCAGCAACAAAACAGCAAGAGGCATTATGTTCAATAGTGAAAAGGTATCTTGCTCATATGTGATTTACTGAAGAAATGATAGGGGAATAAGTTCCTAGAAAGGCTTCAACAAGTCCAGTTCATATTTTTTTTCCTTGATTTGTGCTCAGGGACTTCTTCTATATACCTAAATACCTAGGGTATGCTAGGTGATGTTGCATTTTTCCTTAAACATTATCCTTTAGGTGGTGTGTAAAGAACATGCAAAACTTCATCAGAGATCGTTGAGGAAATAAACATCTCCTCAGTCGGCATGCTCTACATCGTGTATTCGGCCAGCGCTATGTCGAAGATTGGCGCAGTTGGTTAGGGTGTCCGCTTTCTGTACGGATGGTGGTGGGTTCAAATCTCTGCACCAATACATTTTTAACCGACTCACACAGTCATTAGCAGTCAGGGCCATTGGTTAATGTTGCACTTTAGATTACTTTAAGCTATCACATGAGTTGCTTGATGTAATAATATTTGTCTATGAAAGTAATGAGGGAAATAAATTAAAGCCTACTCATGGAATGAATGTCCAATTGGACCATTTGGAATTGTCATCGTGGAACTTTGTCTCTGGAAGGGTGCTTCTGGTTGAAAAATATTTCAGGGGGCATTCGGGCATGCCGAGGGTCAGACTTCTTTCAATGTGCAATTATGGCCAGAAACCTGAGGGGACACTGGGAACACATGCCCCCAGCACCCCTTGTATCTGCCCCTGTCCCAGAAACAATTGAAGGGGATTCTGATGAACTGGAGCCACTGAGATGGTTCCATAACAGCTTCATGCTGCCACACAGTAAGACCTCTGGCTTTCTGCAGGCATTCAACTTTTGGTATCTTCAAACCAAAGTGGTCATACACCTACCTCACAGCAAGGGTTTGTGACCCCATAAAACATTGTATCCATATCCAGTTCAAGTTGTTCATTTCAACAACCCAGTTCCGTATGCACCACCTTCTGTTACATTTTGAGTACAAGCAATGCTACCATAGGAAGTGCAGAAGATCCCCAGTCAACATGCCACTCACATAACGTTCACCAGGGGGGAGAGTTCAGTATTTTTTTCTTAAAAGGTGTTTTGGGAATTGTTGGATTTTTTTCTTCGGAATACAATGTTTATGAACGTGATTCGGAAGATGCGATCATTCGTTTTCTCTGTAAATGCTTATTTCTCCGTTAATCTTAGCGATAATTTCTATAATGCGCCATATATGCCACACCGCTGTTCATTGTTCAATAATTTATCCATCCCTCACCTGGCACTTCTCAGACATGATTAAAGGGACATTCAACACTTCACGCAGTTGATTCAACACTTTCACGTCAAAAATGCTTAATTTCTGCCTCTTTGCCACATAGATGACACACCATTACTATTCCACCAGTATGCTGAAAGAAACTAAACAGAGCACGGCTCGGAGCCATGACGTACTGATGACATGATAAATATTACGCTTGTTTTTAAATTATAATATATGAGTTCGTATTAGTTTAGATGAGTAGATTGTATTACGTTAGGTTAGGTTTTCCTATTTAATTATTAATTATCATACTGCTTGTTGGAAGTAGTGAGGAAAGACGACGAGACCGAGCAGAAACCGACTTTTAAATATCACTTCGCGGTCCGTCACGACAAACATTACGCTTGTGTTTTTTAATTAAAATATGAGTTTATATTAGTTTAGATGAGAGTAGATTGTATTATGTTATGTTAGATTAGGTTAGATTTTCCTATTTAATTATTAATTATCATACTATTTGTTGGAAATCGTGAGGCAAGACAAGCAGAAGCCGACTCTTGTCAATATCACTTTGGGGTCTGTTCAAGTGTGAAAATAGCTTCGGTGTGTGTGGGTTGTAATCCTGTCCTTTGTGATATAATCAAACTTTGCTATAAGGATAACCAAGCGAGCTTAGACTTCCTTAGATGCCACGGAGTTCTTCCTGCCGGAGTTGTCTACTCTAAATGTTCCAAGGCCTGCAGGTTGCAGGAGAGTAGGCATTGGTGGGAGTGCACCAAGACATTTCATGTCACCAGAAGTAAGGAGAAGAAGAGGTGTGGGTTCGTCACAAGCGACTACAAAGGAACTTTTCTTGACGGAACCCGCCTGGAACCGTGGCAAGTTGTGTGCTTTATCAATCTGTGGTTAGATAAAGATTGGAACCATAGGGCAGCATCTCATTAAGGTATGTGAATGTTTGAAGCGTTAGCCAATCGAAGCCTCAGTGCCATGCCTATGACATACCATACAGACATGACTATGACGACAACGTTCAAATTGAAAAGTAATCATTTACGGAGAAAACGAGTGGTCGCATCTTCCGAATCACGTTCATAAACATGGTATTCTGAAGAAAAAAATCCAAAAATTCCAAAAACATCTTTTAAGAAAAATTTTCCGAGAGTTCTGCCACCTAAGATCTGAAACTAGAAGCACACAATTTGGAGGAATTATGGCTGTAGTGAACTTGCTGCAATATACATTTCATGACTCCAGGTCAATGTCTTCAGGGTCAAATGAGGTCACAATCGGCCTCCACTCCACCCCAGCCGGCACCGCCCATACTTAGAGAAAGTATGCACGTTCCACTGCCGAATGGTAGGTAGACTGTTCATATGTATGCTCGCTATGTACTCTGGTACAGACTGAGTGCTGTCATGCAATTGTTATGGCCAGTGCATCCTTTATGTTATATAAACCATCCCGAAACCTATGTTTTGGTGTTACCTACAGAAAAAATGAGTTGCAATATCATACCAACCACATTATAAACACAGCATGATAAAAATACATTCCAGGAATTACAAAATTACCTTAAAGCAGCAATTTACCAAAAATGCTCCTTTCTGAACCATAATATCCCCAAGATTTGCATCTCCTAATCCAGGATTCCCAAATGTAAATACAGCTCTGTCTCAGAGTAATATTTTCTCCTTGGTGATTTCGAGCTGCATTCCTTCCATTCCGGTTCAGCCAATACTACAAGTGTATTAAGCAACACAGACCATACGGCACACTGTGTCGGGCAAAGAAACTTCCATGTTCAGACATTTTAATAAATATGAGTCATACAAAATGGTAGCAAGTCTCCGCCCAAAAATTCAAAAACCAAATGAAATCCATCCATACCTTCCTACCAACTAAGGCAAGCGAGCAATCTGATCCCACGGACTTGCTTTGTTTGCCAGGAGCCGAGACAACAAATTCTACAATAGAACCCAATTGTAACAAAAGGTCCAATAGTTGCCGCACTGTTTATGTTACATCTCTATTAAGCTTCTAAACAAATATATTTTCGGAGCTTTGCAGAATGCACTGCTCTTCGCAGTCCAGAAGCAAAGGTCGAAAATCTATTTTTAACAAGAAATACTGAGAACTGGATTTCAAGTGCAACAATTTTATGAAACGTATAGTCGCAGATAGTGGAGGTTAAAATATTGCATAATCTGAAGTAATTTGTACTTGAGGACTATGCGTGTACTATTTCACTGCTTCTGTTCTATTTGCGAGTTTTTATAGGTTTTTAGGTAGCATCCATTCCTGATGTTCTCTATCCCACATATCCAACTGTCCCATGTCTCTGTCCCATGTGTCCTATATGGTAAAAATACGTATACGTCACCATTCTGCAAGTAGGTAGTTACGTGCCTACGAACAGGAGCGGATCCAGGGGCCAATTTCCCCTTGTTCCTCCCCCTCGAAGAAACCGATTTTTGACGATATTCCACATTAAAATGTCATTTTCTCGAAATATGGGAGCATTTTATTACATAAATATTACTTTAAACAAACCCGATGAACGTCAGATGTTGAAATATGATGAGTTTCTCGTAGTCGGATATTGTTAAATCCTGAAGTGTACCATAACATCCACAGATTATAACCTCCACTGTTCACAATCTCCACAACTTCGAAGCGGTCATAGCCTCCACAGGTCATAACCTCCACAACTCCGATGCGGTCATAACTTCCACAGCTCACAACCTCCACAACTCCGAAGCAGTCATCACCTCCACAGGTCATAACCTCCACAACTCCGAAGCGGCCATAGCCTCCACAGTTCACAACCTCCACAGATTCAGAAACTTCATAATTTCCTAGAAGCATCACTTCAGCAAGCTATCGCTAGGTAGCAACACGGTCTAGGTATCATGTTAGGTTAGGTTAGGTTAGGTTAGGTTAAGTTAGGTCAGGTTAGGAATTGTTAGTCAGGTTTGGCTTGGTTAGGCAATGTTAGGTTAGGTTAGGTTACTATACTTCAACGTTAAATCTCATGACATTCATTCAATATTTTTTGCGATAATACCTAAACCGTGCTGCTACCTAGCGATAGCTAGCTGAAGTGATGTTTCTAGGAAATTATGAAGTTCTTGAATCTGTGGAGGTTGTGAGCTTTGGAGGTTATGCGAATAGCATACGAAGCTACACCCCTAGTACTACCCCAGTAAAAAAACCCCTTAAAAAGTTTTTTAGGAATATTTTTTAAAAGGGGAAGTGAGTTTAGTAGGAATATTTACTGAACATGCCGACAGCGGCCCGCTATCAGCTTGGGAGTGGAATGTCCGCCAATGCGGACATGCAGCCGACACCCAGCCGACGTGGAGCCGATGCTGGGTCGATGGGCCGCTGTCGGGAAGCCAGTGGCTCGCTGTCGGCCAGTGAGTGGCATGCCCGCTCATGCCGACAGCCGACGTTCCTCTGTTATTCAGCCGTCAAATCAAATCAAATCCATCAAATCAGAGCCGTCCTTCAGTATCGTGAAATAAATATATTAATAAATAAACAGGGGCATTGTAAGAGAATTCAAACAGTTGGCCTAGCTAATATATGTAGGTCTATGATTTTACCATCTACCTCCAGTTTCCCCACATTGCAGCTTTGGTCGGGGTCGGTGCCAAGTTTGAGGTGGTTTGAACCCCTCCCATAACAGTATCAGTGCCCTTTGAAGTCATACCCCGTCGTAAATGTCTATTTATAAATACGCTTCTGCCCCTGTCAAAGTCAAAGTCAAAAGTCAAAGTCATTTATTAAGGCACTGCCACATTGTGGAACTTACGAAATACCTAGTCAATTGATCACATTCCTGCCATCACGTTAGATAAAATTGTAAAGGATAAAGGATAAAATCACATTATAATTTACGGACGGTGCAGCTTCGTAAAAATACCGGCTAGAAATTCATTCAGTTGCTCATGACATCCAATACAGACAAGCATTGCGACTCTCAGGTACGGTTCTTCACGCAGGTCACCTAGCTACCTAGTTGTATGGTTGAGGCTGATAGCACGCACGAACGTCTGGTAGCACGGCTAATTGTGTCGCGGCTGGATAACGGGGAAGCGTGGAGCGGTAGAGAGCTGGGTGGCTGCTAACTACATCGTTGCAGGTGGAGTGCCCCAGCATCGGTAGCACGAGTGCTTCTCTCCGACACAGCCGAGCGTTCAACAAACATTTCCCTGATGGCAGATGGGCAGTTCGCGCCGTGTATGGCTTTGTGTGCGTTGCACAGGTCACGGTGTCGCACCATCTCCTCAATCTATCCCAGCCCAACTCGCGCAGAGAGGACGAGATGTGGTCGCGCTTCCGTCTTCCAGTGACCAGCCTAGCCGCGAAGTTTATGCACTTCTGCACTCGCTTCATGCGGCACGCATCTGCCCCAACCCATACGGAAAGCAGTAAAGGATATGGGGAACACATGGACTTGGACGAGGAGCTTCAGGACTTCAGGGTGAAGTGCTGCCGGAATTTGAAGAGGGACACGATGATGGCGGTGCACTTCTGGATGATGGAGGATATGTGCTTCCCCACGTCAGCTGCTGGTCGAGGAATACTCGAGCACTTTCACTGTTGGGGCCGGGTGGATAGATTTTCCGAGATCATGATGTGGAAACCTGAAGCTTTTGAGAAGATCTGGTGCCAAGAATGGTGAAGCAGGTCTTGTCCGGGTTCATTTTTAGACTATTGGACTGGAACCACTTTTGGAGTGCATGGAGAGATTCCTGACCCGCAACCGAAGGTGGGAGAGGTGACGACGTCAGGAGCAGAGTGGTCTAGGAGGTCGGTGTCGTCAGCGTAGGCCACAAGGCGACCGTGAGGAAGGAAGGAGGACAGATCATTGATGAAGAGGAGGAACAGGATCGGCCCAACGATAGACTCCAGGGACACCGTGGGTCAGGAGGAGTGTGGAGGAGCCGCCCGAGACCATCTGCTTCCGATCAGAGAGGTAGCTTTGAACCACGTGGATGGGATGCCGTACCACCCCAGCTACTCAGGAGAACCCCATGGTCAACGCTGTCGAAGGCCTTACTTAAGTCAATCGTTGTTAACGACGCGACGTGACCGATGTCGATGGCCCTAGAGATCCATTCGACAGCGTCGAGCAGGGCGTCCTCCGTCGATTGACCGGGGCGGTAGGCGTACTGAAACGGGGACAGAATCTTGTTCGCAACAGATAAGCCGCAAGCTGGGAGCAGCGACTTTTCCGTGATTTCTGTAGAGAACATAAGATTCGAGATAGGGCGGAAGTTGTTCACATCATCTCGCCTTGCCAGATTTGTGAATGGGAGTGACGCGGGCGACTTTCCAAGCACTCGGAAAGGTTTGTGAGGTGATGGATGTGTTGACGAGGTGGAACAGGTGCGGGCCGATCACTGCAAAATAGTATCAGCTTGACCTTTGCAAACAATGGTACGCCATCAACCCCACCGTCGTAAGAGCTCATAGGCCTATGGCCTTCGATAAATGGGAGACAAGACTTCTGGGGGCCCTGCTTATGTCGACCGGACGGTGGCCCGAGATCGTCAACCCGCTCTCGGTATGAACTTGCCGCTGTCGGTCCGACGACGGCCCGACGTCGGCTGGCCGCTATTGACATGCTTAACCAGATATGTCCCGATATGCCAGGCCAGTTTCCCGTTAACTGGCTGAGAGCGGCCTAATGTCGGCATGCCGCTCACGAGATGCCGAGCTCGCCCCGACACATGCCGACATCGGGCCAACATCGGCATGTTTACTGGGACTTAACACCTAAAACCAAAATGTCCTAAAATTAAGGCCACTTTAGTTGTGCCATTCGATGATTATTTTGTGTTTCTTTTTTTAGTTACTTTTCGTACCCCAAAGGGGCAGGGCCAGTCCATCGAGCACGTACTGGTTGTGCTGCGCCTCTGGTTTAACCTTCGATGAACAAAGGTTCCCACAGTCATCAAAATATTTTTGATTGACTCAGCCTTTGATGCCAATGGTGACCTCGGTGGGGGATTCCACGATCCTCGGTTTCCTTGCACCTGGAATTGGCGAAATCAAACCATTGGTTCCTGAGATATTGAGAGGGTATCTTGAGTACTCACTTCAGTTACTCTCAGGATATATCCGTCTCCTAATTTCCCCTCTAGCAGCCTGAAGTTGGTGCAAAGAATTCAGTGGAATTAGTTGTAGGTGAGTGCATTCCTTGCCTACCAGAACGGGCAACTTTTAGCTGGTAAAAAGATGGAGTTGAGTATTTGAGTTATTTGAGAGTGCATAAGGGTTTTAAAGTAGAAAGTAAGAGTTAAAAAGTTACACAAAGTATTTTTTGCCCTACAGCTAGAGTCAACTGAATTAAATCATGTTTCAAAGCATGGTTCTCAATAATGATGAGGATGCTTAATTGAAATTTTGTGTAAGTAAATCAGATAAACAATTAACAAGAATATCACTAATAATTATGCGCCAAGAAACACTCCAAGTGAGTGCAAATGGAAATCAATTTGCTCCAAAATGGCTCCAAAACAAAGGCGAACACAACGCAGGTAGGACGAACAAAACATTCCAGCTGAAAATGATATGCTGCAATCTATCGTGTATTATTCATGTGTGATCATTGCTTGGCCCCGAAATTAAAATGAATGCTTTTGGAAGACTCCATCGGTTGAAATCGGGTGAGTTTCAGCATGCTTTCTTGTAGAAGCTTCATTTTATATTCATTTGATTATATTAACATTGCACCTACCTACCTAAGTGGGTAGCTTATCACAATTGAGCACCTAGGTACCTACCTATATGCTTTTGGTTCTGGTGTGGGGCTAGCCAGAGCATGTGTGCTCAGAGTGGGAAACTTACTTTCCGGGTTGGGAGTCGGAGTGCATACCGATTTCTTCCGGAGTACATTTTCATGGACATTATTTTTTTATGCATGGAATCTGTTTAACAGTATCCGACCAGAAAAACCTAAATCAGTACCTACATACCTAATATGCATAAGTAATGTCATTCTCATTTTTGGTTCAATCAAAGGTATTTTTGTCTTAAAGGGTGTTTTTGGAATTTTTTGATTTTTTTCCCAGAATATAATGCTTATTAACGTGATTCGGAAGATGCGATAATTCGTTTTCTCAGTAAATGCTTACGCCTCAGTTAATCTTAGCGATAATATCTATAATGCGCCATATATGCCACACCGCTGTTGTTTGTTGCATAATTTATCCATCCCTCACCTGGCACTTCTCAGACATGATTAAAGGGACATCCAACACTTCACGCAGTTGATTCAACAATTTTCACGTCGAAAATGCTTAATCTCCACCTCTTTGCCACATAGATGACACACCGCTACTATTCCACCAGAATGCCAAAAAAAACTAAGCAGAGCACGGCTTACGGCCATGATGTACGGATGACGTCACAATAAATATTACGAGGGGACGAGTGGTCTAGGGGTAAGATGCTCGTCTCACAATCGAAAGATTGTGGGTTTGAGTCTCACCTGTTGCTACTCTTCGCCCGCGACCAGTCTGCGTGAGAGATTGGCGAAGCTATATGACTCAACGGTCGACGTGTCGTAGAACCAATAACCAACGATAAATATTACGAGTGTTTTTAACTTATAATATATGAGTTTATATTGGTTTAGATAAGAGTAGATTGTATTACGTTAGGTTAGGTTGGGTTAGGTTTTCCTATTTAATTATTAATTATACTGCTTGTTGGACGTTGTGAGGAAAGACAACGAGACCGAGCAGAAGCTGACTTAAATATCACTTTGCGGTCCGTCACGATAAACATTACGCTTGTGTTTTTAAATTAAAATATATGAGTTGATATTAGTTTAGATGAGAGTAGATTGTATTATGTTATGTTAGGTTAGGTTAGATTTTCCTATTTAATTATGAATTATCATGCTATTTGTTGGAAGTCGTGAGGCAAGACGAGACCGAGCAGAAGCCGGCTGTTAGCCGTGCTGTGTTTAGTTTTTTCGGCATTGTGGTGGAATAGTGGTGTGTCATCTATGTGGCAAAGAGGCAGAAATGAAGCATTTTCGACGTGAAAAAGTGTTGAATCAACTGCGTGAAGTGTTGAATGTCCCTTTAATCACGTCTGAGAAGCGCCAGGTGAGGGATGGATAAATTATGCAACAAACAGCAGCGGTGTGGCATATATGCGCATTATAGATACTATCGCTAAGATTAACCGAGACGTAAGCATTTACGGAGAAAACGAATGATTGCATCTTCCGAATCACGTTCATAAACATGGTATTCTGAAGAAAAAATCCCAAAATTCCCAAAACTCCTTTTAAGACAAATTTACCAAATCAAAATGCCAAAACATAGGAACAAAGAAGTGAACAATGGATGGCACCACCCAGCAGTGACCCATAATAATCAGCACTGTTTCGTTTCTCATAACTCACAGGAGAAATGTGCATTCCTTTCACTGTTGGTCTCAGTACAAGGCTAGCCATATGAAAAACAGACAAAAATACTTCACACTTCACCCTCAGCTCAGAGAGCATACCTACCTATGCAGCCAATTTCCCACGTAATACGAACGCAACTCCGCTACCGCACATGCCACAGTTGGATGTCATCAAAGCAAAGGATCAGTCAAGGTCTTGTGTTTACAGTATGACACTGTTAACCATGTGTTCAAAGTTGCTAATGGTTATGTCATATAACAAATACCTTGCATTGATTGGTTGACAGACAGATTTCAGAACAGAAAACACTAACACAGCCAATTCTGATTGGTGGCCTCCGGGACTCTGGAGGACGTCTCTTAAAACTGTCAAACTTTCCCACTATACGGGTGGCAGGAACACAGGTTTTCCGAGACACAGCTCCAGAGCCGGAGAACAGTGTTCTCAGTGCGCATGCACATCATCTTGCAAGTTGCTGTTGGTGCGTTGTTGTCGGCAATTCCAGTGGTTGAGATTGATGGGGTGTGTGTGGCTGTGGTCTGGCTGCTGACTGCTACAAAAAGTGATTAGTTTGAGTGGTGACCATAAGTGGAATGAATAACCAGCGTTTTTGGGTGTTGTTCTGTGTTTGTTATTATTGATATCTTTGTTCCCACATTTGTGTTGGAGTACATGTGAAGCCCATCCTATCCAGTATGAACCTGGAGTGCAAAAATGTTTTCAGAGATAAAATATCTTAAGAAGTGCCTTAATTCCCACCCTGTGTGTGCTCATCGTAGGTAGATGAGTAAATGCAAGGAGAAGAAAGCCTGGTGTTATTGTGCTTTGAGGTGGTGACAAGACAAGTTTTTACACACATTTGCTTCCATAAAGCAAACAAACTGGTTAGGTTGTGTTATGTTAGGTTAGTTTAGGTTTTTTATGCTGGAAAATTTTTCAAAAAATGTTTCCATAAAATCTCAAAAACAATTTGAACTTCGTTTTTCTTCAAAAGAAGCTTATGTTAGGTTAGGTTGGGGCAGGTTAGGTTTTTATATTTTAAAAATATTCAACATAAATTCCTTTAAAATTTTTATAATTGTTTTTTATCCAAAGTGAGGTCAGGCTTGGTTAGGTTAAGTTATGTTGTAGGTATTTTATTTTATTTTTTCAACATTTCTTCTTATGCTATGCTACCTAACTCAAAGCCACTTTTTGGCATTATCTTGCTCACAACCTGTAAAGTAATCATCTACACAGAAAATGAGTGGTCCGATCATCTTAGTCACATTAATAAATATTTAATTGGGATGATTAATTATAAGAATTAATAAAACACCTTGAAGCACAAATTTACCAAAAACCCCAAAGGGGTTTAGTCCCATGTATGCTGATATGCTGGCTACAAAATGTTATGGTATTGTTGCTGTTTAATTTTCCATGAGACAAGTATTACACATAATTTACTTCCATGAAGCAACCAAAGTGGTTAGGTTTGGTTAGGTTAGGCATTTGTTTCAAGTTGGAAAAAAATCTTATTTTGGGAAGTTTTCGATTTTTTATTTGTTTATTCTTCAATGACAGGTCAGGCTAGGTTATGTTAGCTAAAAAAAAATTTGCAAAATAAAGTTTGAAAATTAGGTATTATAGTGCTTTAGGGTGGTAACAAAACTTTACACACACTTGCCTCCACAAAACAAACAAATGAGTTAGGTTTGGTTAGTTTGGGTTTTTAAGTTGGACAATTTTTGAAAAATACAAAACAAAATTCAATAGCAGCTTATGTTGGGTTAGGTTAGGTTGGGTTAGGCTTTTTTAATTCAGAAAAGTTACAGAAAATATATTTCTTTACATCTCTCAAATTTTATTTTTTTTATTTTTTGTTCTCCAAAGGGAGGTTAAGCTAAGTTAGGATAGGTGATATTGTTTTTTAAAAGCATTTCTTTTTGTGCTATGTTGCTTAATTCAAAGCTCCATTTTTGGTGTTATTTGGCTCACAGCCTGAAAAGTAAGCATTTGCACAGAAACTGGGTGGTCCAATCATCTTAGTCACATTGATGAACATTGCATTGAAATGATAAATTCAAAGAATACATAAAACACCTTAAAGCACAAACTTACACAAAATTTCCTTTTTCTTGAAAAAAGAGTTATTTTTGCATGAAATATTTGGCTAGGTTAGGCTAGGTTATGCTACATTTGTCTTCTTCTTGGAAGATAACTTTTTATATTACCCAATTCCAAACATTTTTTTTTGTGGGTGTTTTTGCCTTGCTAATGAAAAGTATGCATTTGCAGAGAAAATGAGTGGACGCATCATGTTACCAACATTCATAAACTGCATTGCAAAAATAAATTCCAAGAATTCAAAAATTGCCTTCAACTGCAGAATTACCAATGATATGTTTCAATATGATACCCACAAAAAGGTGATATCAGTGGCCTGTCCTCACCCAAAATTCTTGCTCATAAGGTAATAACTTTTTCAATTTGCACCTTATATTGTTGGTTGTTTTTTTAAGGAAATTGTTTTTGAACACAATGTTTATGAACATAATTAAGATAATATTGTTACTTGTTCCCATTGGAAATGCTTATTTTTCAGTTGGCAAGCAGAATAAATAGAACCAAAAAATTCCTCTTCCTGCATTTTTTTTGCATTCATGACAGTACCCTCACTAAAAATATGGTAAATTTTTGATAAAAGGTGTTTTGGGAATTTTGGGAATACTTTTTCAGAATATGATGTTTATGAACATGACTAAGAAGATGTGACCACTCATGTTTGGTGCTGATGCTTACTTTTCAATTTGGACGATGACGTCAAATTGGTATGGTGTAATGACATCATAGGTATGGCACTGAGGCTTTGACTGGCTAATGCTACAAATGGTTCACATAACCTAATGAGATGGTCAAAGTAGCTTAACCTAAACTAACCTAACCCAACCTAGCCTAACCTAACCTAACCTGCTTACCTCTTGGTTTATCATAGCTATAATTTGTATAATGTGCCATGAGGTTAGGTTGACTGGCTAATTCTACAAATCGTTCAGACACCTTAATGAGATGGTCAAAGTAGCTTAACCTAACCTAACCTAACCCAACCTAACCTTACCTGCTTACCTCTTGGTTTATCATAGCTATAATTTATGTAATGCACCATGAGGTTAGGTTAGGTTAAGCTACTTCGATCATCTCATCAAGGTATGTGAACCATTTGTAGCATTAGCCAGTTGAAGCCTCGGTGCCATACCTATGACGTCATCACACCATACCGATGTGATGTCATCGTTCAAATTGAAAGGTAAGCACCGGCACCAAAAATGAGTGGTTGCATCTTCTTAGTCACATTCATAAACATCATATTCTGAAAAAAACAATTCCAAAAATCCCAAAACACCTTTTATCAAAAATTGACCAAAAATATATCCTTTTTACCATGTGTATGTTAAACAGTGCTATTTGATAATGAACTGCTCCAAGATAATGTGCTCGGTATGATTCACTGGGAAGTGTAAACGAGTCAGATGCCACATGGTTAAAGAAAATTATCCTCCATATTCAGTTGGCTGAAAATGTCACCTGCACATGAAGAATTATGAATTGCAAGTCCAGCATTGAGTGCAATAATCAGTAATTAATGAGGAATAATATGCAATTCTTAAACAGACCTAGCATAACCTGACCAGTTCTCTTTTACTTTCTTCAGTAGCATTCTTTGTACCCAACTGCAACTTCCAGATCATATTTTGGACATATTTTCAGGGAGGATACAAAAGGGTCAATGTGACAGACAGCAAAGGAGAAGGTATTACAAAATTATTTGTTAGTTAATGTAGCAGGATACCACCATGCTACCATGGGGCTGGTATAGACAGCAGGTTGGCTCAGATAGACACATCTTCCTCCAAGCTTGTGCAGGTGGCACCACAAGTGGCAACACATATGATCACACCTCAGTGCTGGTCAGTTCACACCATGTTTTTTTTCCAGGTACCGTGTGTCAAGTTGATTGAGTGAATACAGTCTGTTTTCTGTTCCTGTAACCCTTCTTGTTCTCAAATTCATTTGAGTTAGGTGTCCAATGTAAGAAAACAATGTCAGTGATGAGGAAAAATGTAAGATAGGGGTACTTAGATGTACATT
Source organism: Ashinkailepas kermadecensis (assembly GCA_034440615.1). NCBI lineage: Eukaryota > Metazoa > Arthropoda > Thecostraca > Neolepadidae > Ashinkailepas > Ashinkailepas kermadecensis. Next base: position 713,670 of record JAOTOM010005153.1, on the reverse strand, counting down.
TTGGGACAAATGAAATGTTTAATTCTATATTCTAGGCATGTTTTGATAAATACGCTCCAACTTCATAATCATAGCACTCAATTTACCAGTGAAATTTGTGGATTAATCAAATTTACAACTTAAAAGGCCATTGACATCTTTAAATAGTGCTGGTCTGGTGATAGCTTCTGATTTTGTAAAGTGCTTGCTTGTAATGTCTCTGTGACATGTGTTAGGAGACTAACACACTCTACTTGTGGTGCCTGTTTCCTGCAGTCAGATGTACATTCTCAATTACTCTGGGAGGTCAGCTTGGTTGCTTCAGTACCGTTTAGTGCAGGTATTAGCATACTTTAGTAGAGCAGTACTCACCTTGCAACTATTGACAGTCCATAATCCATGCAAGATGGATCAACTCATGTGGTGTTGTTTTGTTTTCAGTCATTCCTGTTATCAATGCAGCCCAACCTAGGAGGCTGAAGGTGGCTGACGTGAAGGACGTTGTTGGCTGGAAGTTTGTTGAGCAGCCCTCGAAGCTCACTGCTGCGTACTCTGGAGACCTGGCACTGAGTGAACAAGTTGACCTCAGGCAGCCTCAGGTGGCTGTGCAGGTGGCGAGCGATGTCTACAGCAGGTATGCCCAGCTTATCTGCAGGTCACACTGCATGTGATAATTTGGAACACCTGATGTTTTCTACTGAATGCTTGTGGTGAGGTTCATGTGAGTAGGATGTCAACAATGATCATGGGATAGTTATAGTTGAATATGTTTCATGGAACACAATGTATTCAGTGCTTTAAATTAGTTCTAATTATTCGTCGGCAGAAGTCGGTAACCTGAGCAAAATTATTGTCTTATGCCATGCAACACATGTTTGTGCCAACAGCTCTTGCTATGGTACAGCGAGAGTATAGTGCACCAATGAGATACATCGTTGGTGGATAATATTCCTTGACACATTGCTGAGCCACTCTTGAACTATTCCACTACATGATTTTTTTTATAAATAAACTTAATTGCATTAAAAAATGGTTCTCCTACACCAGAACTCTAGTTCCTTTCATTGCTGTTTGTAGAACCTATTACATGCCATTGTACCTTTTCATTTCTGTCTGTAATTTACACATCACTATTTTTCAAAGTATGTGCTGGCTGCATGACCACTGCAGTCGATGCGCCCCTACCCCCCCCCCCTCCAAAGTATGTGCCGCAATGTCCCATGCTGAATTTCCATATACTCGGGTGTTATTTGACAAAGCTGATTGGGACCAACCAGGAGAAAGCTATGTATATTTCAGGTTGAATGGCACTGACTGTGATCACATGTGATTTAGCATTTCATTGTCCGTTGAGAAGTGATGGTTCAGTTTCATTCAACCTGAGTCAGCAGAATTGGACCGAATCTGTTCTCTCCCATATATTGTTTGTACAGCTCCGAATGTGTTCATGGCGGAATGGGGCTTGCAGAAGTGCTAGGTATACATTTTGCTTGTTTGTTTATCAATAACTCACCAACAGTCACAAAACATCAATGACATGCAAGCATATGATAAAGCCAAGCACTGTGCAAATGAACATTCGTCGAAACACACTTGAAGCACTGCGATGCACGGAGCACATTCCGACTTTTGCACGACCCCGTCATCACAGCCGGCAATTTGAATGTTGGGCTCGGTTCTAGTGCATTCAAGTTGACAGACAGCGGATTTGGAGGTACATTTGGGTGTGCAGAAGACGTCTGTGCTGGAGCATGAGTTTAGAAAGCTGTTGCACAATGCAGCATAATTCACCATGTGACCTAGGGGTGGGGATGGCCGAGTGGTTAACCCGCGCATGTCCGGGGGGGGGGCAGATATCTGCCCCCCCCTGCGGTTTTTCCTACTTTGCCGCCATACTAATCGGGTCAGCAAGGCCAAACCTCGCATGGCTCCTCAGTGGTCTTTTCCACATATCCTCAGAAATTTTTGACCCTGGGTCATCTCAAGTCAGGTCACCAGGTCAGGCGAAGTGACCTAACGTCCCTCCGAGTTCTAGGTGGCATCACTCCCACAATAATTGGGCGATTGATTTCAAACTTATATCACGTCATGATCTTATCAGGGTCTATAATATGTATATCACGGTTTTTTCGTAGCGTTGACCTGAGGTCAGGTTGTGGCCATGGCTTACCCATTATAGGCCTCTCATACACCAATGGGACCATAAATCCCGCTACATTTATTACGGCCTTCTGATATTACGACAACGTAAATTTTCACGATTTTTAACACACGTTATTAAACTATATATCTGACCTCCTACGCGGGTTAGTCTAAGGGTAATTGAGGGCACCCGTTTCCCTTGGTCCATGTTAGTTACAACGATAATATGCTATTTTTACGTGATGATCGCGGCGCTCATTTTCTTGAAATTTCCTCTAAATAATGTTCTGTCCGGCACTGCGGTTCGACGTGGGTGACCACTGCCAACATCTGCCAGCACTATCAGTGCGACACGCATCTCGCGACTGTTCTATTCGTTTCGCTCACCGATCTGTTCGTTCTGGCGCTCTTCTAAGTATTCGTGAAAGAGAATTACTTTCCTTCGTAAGATGCCGTCCGACCGTATCGTGCCCGGGACGCCGGGGTCGGACACGGCGACGGCCCATCTGCGGCGGCCATCTGTGGCCCATCAGTCGTCTCGGGTTCCACGGGGTCAATGTCGCCGGCCGCGCTCACGGCGGCGGCAGAGGCTGTGCTCGTCTGTAGCGCACCAGCTGCAGGCTGCACTGCACCAGCCATCTGTGGTTCATTCGGCTCAGATTCCTCTGAGTCAGTGGTGTTGCCGGCCGCTCTCTCTGCGGCGGCAGAGGCTGCGCTCGCCTCGTCAGCAATGTCGCTGGCCCGGCCGGCCGCGCTCACGACGGCGGCAGGGGCTGCGCTTGCTTTGTCAGCAGCGGCCTCGGCGGAATCATCAGCGGCGGCTCCAGTTGTGGCGCTCAATGCGGTCTCAGCGGCAGGTTCCTGGTCGGTGGCGCTTATTAGCGCTGGTTCAACATTCAGTTTCTCGGTTCCGTCAACCGAGGTGGCAACAGAAGGCCTCGTGCCACAGGCGCCTCCTGTGTGGCGTTCCATTAGGTGACCGCAGGTGTCACACGATTTCTCGTGATGACGGTAGGTGAGCGGTTTCGTCACCAGCGGTCCAGGCCGTCCTTGCGGCCCGTAGCGATTGATCGGCAGCGCCTCTCCGGCGACTGCTACACGGAGCAGCAGGTTCTCGGGGACGTAGTCAGCACTTTCCCAGGTAGCTTCCGTCGACGGGAAGCCTTCCCACACGATCAGGTATTCGGCGGCGCCATCGCAGTTCCACCTGACTGCGAGAACTCGCGAGATCTCGAAGTTCATGTTGAGTCAGCGTGCGGCGGCGAGCGGCTTGATCGGTGTCCTGCGGCAGGCTGACCAGTCCGTCAGATCATGCCTGGGTGTCGGCTCGGGCGACCTCTGACCTCGTGCCAGAGCGGATTATGATGCCATTTTCGCCGGGCGGTAGGGGTTGATTGGGAATGGGATTGAGGTCGGACGTGACGGTGGCGGGAACAGAGCTTTGTTTACGTTTCCACACACAATACACGACGACGACGCCAGCTGCGACAATCACGATTGCTACCAGGATTGCCAATGCTGAGTGACCCAGTCTAGCATGATAGCTAAGATCGCGTACAGTTCTTAGCTGGAGCTTCAAATGCGAGAGGGGCACGGTTAGATCGGGTAACTTAGATAGGACTTCGGGCTCGGTGTCGGGTTCGAGGTGGGGCAGCTGTGCACGGAGGTTTTGTTCAGTCAGCTTGGCCAGACGGGTCAGTAGCTTTCGAAGCGATTCGACATGGTCGACGTTTAAGCTGGACGTCAGGGTTTTGCCAGTGGGAATTCTGAAGTACTGTGACAGTAGCGAGCAGCCGTTTCTCAAGTGCACCAACTGTGCGTATTCTGTAGTCGTAAAATCGGAGGTGTCATTTCCGCAAATTAAATGAATTTCTATCGGAGTTCCAGTGATTATTAGCCAAATGTTTTGTTGCACTTCCAATGCCCTTGGGGTACTTTTCCGTGACACTAGTGTTTTACACTGAGTGGCGATTTCCACTGAGTCGCGAAAATACAAAGACTTTACGCAGGATGACGTGGTAGCAGTGAATTGTTCGGCACTATGAAGGTGACAGAATGTTAATTGTTGTTGCAGGCAGATATGAATGTCCTCTTCGATTTCCAAGTATCTAGTCTTGTCTCTGCTAAGAGCAAGGTATTTTACTTTGCCTGTGTCAAGCTTTGTTTCCACTGACAGGTTGTGGCATGGGAGGTTCGTGTTGAAGATCTCGAACACTTCGAATTGATCAGGAATCGTTACTACCTGAATGGAGTCATTGTTTGGATTCATCGTTTGGAATTGGGATATGCACATTCCATGTTTCATGCGTAGCGTACACTGCACCGCGTGGTAAAAACAAAGCTCCGTGGGTAGTTTCAGGTATAAGGAACAATAGGATAGGGATTATTTTGACCATTCGCGTCATTCTGCAACAAAATAAAAACTAGTGTTATACTCAGACAACAGTTGGTTTGACGTCACAGCGTCCTACTTAACATCCTCATGCCTATACAGGGCAATACATTAAAGATGACGCTACTCGCGCCATCACATGTGGCTTCACTGAGCCTTGCAATACAACGTCATACTAGTTGAAGTGACTCACAGGTCCACATTCAGAAGCATCGTCAGCTACTCCACATCGATTTGAACAATTCCGTTTGCGATTTCATTTGTGCCAGCATCATTGCGTTCTGTTTCTCCACGAAAGCTGCGAATATGCTAGCCTTATCAGGTTGTATTCTTACATTTTCAATATCTGCATCATATTCGGAAGATGACGTATCGTCGTGAATTTGTAATTTCTCTCGGGGACAATCGTCGTCCGAAGTTACTTCTAAAGGTCGTTTTTCTTGGGGAACTCTCGGTGGGCTTTCAGCTGAGTTTCTCATGCGTTCTGCTAATTCTGATAAAGGTATATTATCTTCAGAGTCACTGCTCTGTGGCCTTGCCCGTTTCGTTACGCGCGAGTGTAATTTCTCGCTTTCTGATTCGCTAGTCGTTGGCAGAGCTCGTTTCATGCGTTCCGCTACTTCGGACAACGGCAGTTCATTCTCGGAATCACTGCTAGTGGCTGGGGGCTGATTCGGTTCGGGGGACTGGTCTGGTTCGGGGGCTGGGTGAATGCTGACCCAGCTTCCTGTCGGTCCGACGCGACCGGCTGCGGTGGCATTGTGCCAGGCATGACTGCTCCCGTCTCGGGTACTGCGGTGTCAGCGGCCATTGTTTCGGGCGGTATGGCTACATCCATGTAGCTATCGTCATCTAGTCTACCGCTCGGGCCGGCTTCGGCTCGGTTAGCTAACCTTGGAGGCTGAATACGTTCAGGTGTGATGCGGACTGATTTATACTTTTTATCGAGTTACTTTCTGTTCACTGGTTCGTCAATATCTTTCGTAGATTCCCAGGCGGTATTGTGATCAACTAATCGTAGTTTTTGCTCGGCCGATGTACTAGACGAGTTTTTCCATTGATCTGATTCCTAATCACGTAGTTTACAGCACTGGTCTGTTTGATTATTCTAAAGTATGGTTTCCAGGGTAGCGAGAATTTGGGAGAGGTACCAGGTTGTAGGGTGGCATCATAGTAATACACCGGGTCTCCTATTTTAAAACTACGTGGTTTCGCTTTTCTGTCTGCGTAAGCCCTATTCTTCTCGTGACTCCATTATACGGGTGTCCCGCAACTCTTCACATGACTATATGCCTCGTGCAAATTAGCTCACATTTTTGGTACGTAATCTTCTCCATAGTATCTAACTTTCGGTTGTAGCAAATTGTCTAGAGGGAGGACTGGATCTCGGACATATAGCGTGAAGAAGGGTGATATCCTACCTGAACGTCCAATGTTTGCTGTTCTGTAGGCAGCTAGAGTTGCGGGTATTTTTGTGTCCCAATCATCCTGATTCTGGCCAATTGCTTTTGCCAATATGTCGTTTTGCACCCTATGATACCTTTCGATTTTTCCATTCGTTTGTGCTCGATATGCACTGGTACGGATATGTCGGATGTTCAGGCATGTTTCTGATTCCTCAATTACCGTATTTATAAATGCTGTGCCCAGATCTGAAATAATTACTCGTGGGCAAGAGTGTCGTGGAATAATCTCCTCCATAAGAATTTTAGCAACCGTTTTGGCGTCTTTCCTTGCTGTGCAGAAACTTTCCGGCCACGAAGAGAAGTGATCAATAATTGTAATGACATATCGATTACCGTTTTGTGTTTCTGGGTATGGTCCACAGGTGTCGATTCCTATCATTTCGAATGGGTAATGTGGTACGGGCATCTCCTGCATTGGTGCTGGCGCTGCCTTAGCTCGTCGCCCTGTGCACAGCACACAGGCTTTGAGGTAAGCTACTGTATCACGCCAGGGGACGAGTGGTCTAGGCGTAAGATGCTCGTCTCACAATCGAAAGGTTGTGGGTTCGAGTCTCACCTGTCGCTACTCTTCGCCCGCGACCAATCTGCGTGAGAGATTGGCGACGCTACATGACTCAACGGTCGATGTGTCGTAAAACCAATAACCAACCAACTGTATCACGCCACATACCACTCCAATAATACCTAAATTTGAGTTTTTCGTACGTTTTTGTCAATCCCATATGCCCGGCAAAGAAGCCTTCATGTAACTTTTTTAGTATTTCGTTTCTCAGGCATGTTGGTATGCACAGTTGTAGTCCAGGGAGCGGTCCACAGCGTGGTCCTTCGCTAACTTTATTAATGAGTCTGTCTAGTTCCATGTATTGTAGCACCACGTCTTTGTAGGGTAGACTTTTCCCTGGCCGTGGGAAGTCTTAGGGACAGACCAACGCGAACGCTATACCCCGGAATAAATAAGCGGACAGCTCGCTTTTAGAATTCCAACGACTAGTAAGAGCCGGGGCCGAAAGATTAAAGTATTGGCAACTAATTGTAGTCGCGTCGCCAACACCTGAGGACCGAGATGGCCGGGCGCTACCCTGGAATATAGCAAACGCCTGCGTCCTCTCAGTGGCTCTCCTGGCTCTCTCTCTGTTTATTTCTCCTCGCGTACATGTATATATAACATAACACTACGACGATACATCATCGGTGTGTAACCCACACTCTCATTGGCCGGGTGAGGTGACGTGCTAAACCAGTGTACGACGAGCTGTTTTTGGCTGGCCGGGGCTGGCGGCCATCGCCCTGGCTGGGTGTTGCTGGGTCGTGATACGCCACGGTTCACGGGGTCAGCTCTCGTGCACTCGCCATGGGGACGAGTGGTCTAGGGGTAAGATGCTCGTCTCACAATCGAAAGGTTGTGGGTTCGAGTCTCACCTGTCGCTACCCTTCGCCCGCGACCAATCGGCGTGAGAGATTGGCCACGCAACATGACTCAACGGTCGACGTGTCGTAAAACCAATAACCAACCAACCCATCTGGCCGGCCGCACGCTTAGGTTGCAGTTTTGCAGCGGCGGGTGTCAGGTGGTCGCCCTGGCGACCGATGTCGGCTCGTAGAGGTACCCGACTGGTGGCGCCCTTGACTTTGTGGTGAGCGAACTCCCCGATACGAGCTCAGCTCTTATCGGTTATAACCTGGTGGGGTGACATCATCGCGGTGGCTAACAATCGAACATTGCGAGCTGGACATGGATCTTATCTGAGATAGATCGGATGGGCCGCATGCCTGGCGTTCTTGATGTGATAACTAATACTCGTGTTTTGGTACCTCACACGGCCTTATCGTGGGTGACACAGACAGTACATTCCAGAGATTCTCGAACGGTCACATTAACTTTAACAATGTTACATCTTTGTAATCTGCGTGATTCTTATCGTTCATAACTTTCCGAATTTTCGCTATTTCCTCGTCTGCTTTCTGAAGTTGCTCAATATTTTCCCACTTCACCATTACATCTTTGAACTTTTCCTCTCTGCTCAACTCTTCCTCTGGTTTTCGGGTTTCGGTGTTCCTGAATTCGCCCATGGGAACATGGTCGGAAGCGATGACATTTACTTTTGCTCGGTTTCATACATTCTGCTGAGATGATCAGCTACGATATTTTTGGATCCTTTTATGTAAACCACCTCACAGTTGTGTTCTGATAGCATGATTGCCCATCGCTGCAGCATGGGATTTTTAATTTCCGAAAGATTCAAAAATGTAAGTGGTCGATGATCCGTCATAATTGTGAATTTCGATCCAAGTAGATATTGGCGTAACTTCGAGATTGACCAGACGCAAGCGTAAGCCTCTAATTGGATAATTGGCCACTTCCGTTGGGTTTCATTAAGCTCTTTTGACAGGTATTGTATCACTCGTTCCTCGCCATTATGTTCTTGTACCAAAACTGCTCCAACTGCTTTTTGTGAGGCATCTGTATATAATTTATAGTCCTTAGTGATATCTGGGTAGGCCAGTACTGGTGCAGAAGCTAGTTTTTGTTTTAGCGCTGCAAACGCATTTTCGCAATCATCTGTCCAGACGAATATGGCATGTTTCTTGGTTAAGTTAATCAGTGGCGCTGCAGTTTGGCTAAATCCTGGAATGAATCGTCTATAATAGGAACACATGCCGATGAATGAACGGACTCCTTTCACAGTAATTGGTGCTGCCATGTGTTGGATGGCTTCTACCTTCTCCGGGTTTGGCTTGATACCAGAGGCTGACACTACATGTCCTAAGTACTGGACTTCCTTCTTCAGAAAATCGCATTTCGAGAGTTTCAGCTTCAATTTGGCTTTTCATAAACGACGAAAGACTTCCTCCAAGTGAACTAGGTGTTCCTTAAATGTTTTCGAATATACGATTATGTCGTCGATGTAAGCGGTTGCAAATTGGTTCTGAATTCCTGATAGTACCTTATTCATCAGTTCCATAAATTTGCCGGGAGCGTTACAGATTCCAAATGGCATCTTTCTAAAATTCCACAAACCTAAGAAACACGTAAATGCTGTCTTGGGTACTCTTTCTTCTGACATTGGGATTTGCCAGTATCCCGATTTCAAATCTAACGATGAAAAGAAGTTCGCTCCACCGAGGGATGCGAGAATGTCTTCTATCAGCGGAAGTGGATAGCTGTTTTTCTTCGTTACGTTATTTAATTTTCTATAGTCGACTGCAAAACGGTTACTACCGTCTTTCTTTCGTACGATGACAATGGGCGCGGCCCATGGACTGTCAGATTCTTCAATTATATCTGCTTCGAGCATAATTTTAATTTGCTCCTCTACATATTTTCGCTGAGAAAATGGGGTCTTGTAAGGTGCTTGACGGATGGGGGGATGGTCAGCAGTTTCTATGTCCATGTGTATGACGTCAGTCGTACCGAGGTCGGCGTCAGTCGCAGCAAATAGGTCAGCGTTGGTACGTAGCAGTTGTTCGAGTTCGTCTTTGTCAGCGCCCGTTAGATGTGACAGCTGGGCTTGCTCAATTGGGTCAGCGGGTGTGGTAGCCGGGGTCAAGTCAATGTCCTGTGACATGTCAACTAGATTTTCCAAGTCCGTTTCGTCTATTTTCTCAGCGAATGCTATTACTTGGTTGTGGTACAATGTAAAATATCTGGTAGTGGTATTTATGATCCTCACTGGTAAGCGCTTATGGCGGTCTGGTTTGGCCACTACATCGGCTATAAACAAGCCTGGCTCCTCGGAAATCAGTGGCATGTTGTCCAGAGACCGCACATAGCAAGTCTGTTCCACAAGTTGAACTCTGTTCACAGCTGCTGAACACTCCACGACCGTATCGGCCGGGATATGAATGCGTCCTTTTATTCTGACTAGTGAGGTCGCCTCCGCACTAGTCGTACGCTGGGGTCGTAGGGGAACCATGTTTCCTTCAATGCACAAGGCTTTTTCTTCGAAATATAATTTTGCTCCAAACTCGGTCAAGAAATAATTTCCTAACATACATTGTTGTGTCAGGCCTTCTACGATTTGGAAGCTGAAAGGTTTTCTGAACTTACTCATTTCGACTCTGAACGTTCCTACACCGATATTTTTCAAGCGATGCCCGCTGGCTGAAATGAGTGGAATGCGGTCTTTTTGATCTCCTGAAAATCTGAGGTTTGATCCTCTGCAATTTTGTCAAAGAACTCCTTTGAAATTAGCGAGATGTCTGCTCCAGTATCCACAAATGTTGGGCGCCAAATGACCATGTAGTCGGCGCGCCCTTAAGCCCAAATAATCAATCAAATCCACAAGTGTGTATGCTCTCTGATTACCAATTTTAAGCCAGCACATGGGCGTGTTGGGTTTGATGCGAATTTGTTGAACTCGGTCCTGTTTCGGTTTCCGTTTTTCGGGGTCTCGTTTCCTCCGGATACTTTTTCGTTCCTTCCTCTGTGGTTTCTGTTTCTGTTTACTTTCGGCTCCACCGTGGTGGTCGTTCACAACGGAGCTTTTCAGTTTCCCGCCTGTCTAGGGGGATTTGGGCAGGAACGACACTGTCGTCCGATGTGTCCTATTTTGGCACATTTTATGCATATCGGTCTGCCATCGGTGGTCGATTGGAATGAGGTGCCGGGCTGATTTGGCTGTTGTGGCCTGCAAACTCTGGGGCCTGCAAGGGGGCGCTGCGGAGGAGGTCCATAGCTGGGTCCGGGGGCATACGGTCGTGGTGGGCGCGGATACTGTGGGTAGGATGGGTGGAATGCTCGGGGTCCAGGCTGAGGCTGGGTTTGTGGTTTTCGGGGGTCCAATTTTTGCGCTGCGAGCTTCGACACCGTTTCGCCCAGAGATATCACTAATTTCTCTAATTTGTCGATTCGAGCATTTCCTGATTGAATCACATCGACGTCCATCGGCTCATCTTCCTGTTTCGGCGTTCCCCTAGTCAAAAGAAGTGTTCGCTCCAAATTTTGTTCGCGTACTGCGAATTGTATCGCCTCTTCTAGGTTCCTGAAGGAGTGTCTGTACAACTTGGCGGCCAGCTGGTTACTTTGCACGCCCTTATTAAAAATATATATTAGGATTTCCTGTGTGGTAGGGCTGGTCATATCTGTGTATGCGTCTTTGGCTAGGGTGAGGACTCTTTCCGCAAAGTTCTGAACCAATTCGGCGCGGTGTTGCTTTAACTTTCGCAAGGCTTCCTGAGAGCATTTTTGATCTGCAAGATCTGAATATCTCTTTCATAATGTGTTTGATTTCTACCCACGTTAAATTTGGTTGATGAGTTAGCATTCGTTGCAGAAATTCAGCTGCAGGTCCACCGAGGGTTTTCAGACAAATTATTCTTAGCTGTTCGTCGTCCGGTCTGAAGCTGATGCGATCTAGTTGTTTAATCCAGTCATAACACAATTTACCGGAGAAAGCCATTACAAGATGTGTATCTTGTAATGGCTTTCTCCGGTAAATTGTGTTATGTTCTGGCCCATTCCTTGAGCGCGCATCTCCATCCTTATCTGGTTAAAGCTATCAGTCAATCTTTCAAAAGTAATTTCAGTCATGATTCTTTACGTTATTTATTTCTCTGCAAGTTATTAAATTTTGATTCTCACAAGTTTTGTGGAGAAATATGTTGCTATTTGGTTTCCTAATTCACGTAAAAATTCACACGTACAGTATTCAGTACACAGCGAGCATTTGACTATACAATCCTATGCCAATTATATCGGTGGTCAAAATTTGAGCGGGTGTATTTGGAGGGATTTTCGGGATTTTCCCGGGCTTACTGAATTGCTGAGGTAGTCGTTTCTCTTCCTCGTCCTGCAGAAAGGCGTGCTGTAGTCTTATCCGGTCACGTCACGGTACCAGTTGTGGGGTAGTCTCGGTGGCTCGTGATGTCTAGGCGTCTCGCGTTGCGGTAACTCCGTTCAAAGTATGGCGGTACGTTTGCGTTATATTTGACTGTTGATACTGTAAGAAAGCTTACATTTTTTCGGCATGCACTTTTCAATATTTTCATACCCGACCAGGCTGCAAGACGCCCGGTCAGATCCCAGCCACCAGCTGTCCCTTCTCACTGCGTGTTTTTTAATCCGCACGACTGGACCCGACCAGCGCGCACCTGTGCGGATTAATGGCGGGAGCGAAAACTCTGGAGCAATTAAGCGCCGAACCCAGATTAATCACCTCGTTCTGGCCCGCTACCCCGTCCCAACCAGTCAACAACAAGAATGTTCTCATGACAAGCCGATCCCGATCGACATAAGGAGAAAGGCCGGCCAGCCGTGACCTCGGTGAAGATTCTAGACCCCGGCAGACCGTCCTGACAGCCCCAGGCGGCTTCACCATACACACGGCCTAAGGGGAAGAAAAAAAGTTCCTACCAATCAAGAAGAACACAATCCGGAGCCCTGAGAGTGGCCGGAGAGTGTGGGAAGGCGGAGCCAGAGCTAGGGAAGAAAACCTGGCAGCCTGAAAGGCTCTGGCTCTCTCTCTCTGGGACGCGCGCTCTCGGACGGTCTCTCTCGCAAGATATCTCTCAAAACGGACTCTCACACTTATGGAGGCAGACGTGACATGAAGTGCCGGGAGGCGGAGAGTGACGACGGCTGGAGGGCGACGACCATCGGGCATGTGAGTGTCATACGTCTGACATGTCTTCCTCTTTTCCAAACCTTTCCGAACCAACCTAAGTTCTATCACCCAGCTTGTGTCTCCTCAACGTCATTCACTTACTGAAAGGGGCGACCTGTTTTATGGGAGGGACCAAATAAGATAAATTCAGGGTGGGGAGGGAGTGTGTCGCGGAGGGAATGTGTCGCGGAGGGAGTGTGTCGCGTGCAAGGATTGAGATGGCGAGTAGTGTGTGTGTGTAAGAAGCGCGTGGGTGTAGTGAGATGCGGCGTATGGAAATTTAAATATACTAGATTAATTATATCAATTATGTGGCAGCAGTCGGCAGTGATGGACGGGAACAGCGGCGGAGCAGGATCGGATCAAGTAAAACATGTAGTACAGCACAATTATGCTTGCAACAATTCCTGTCTTCCTCTCCCCGTCTAAATAAACTCTGCCTTTAGACTAACAGGAGTTCAAACAATAATGCTATAGCTGCCGTGGTGCAACCCTTTTCGTTGCAATCCAAACTATACGTGAACACAAGGGATGATGTTCACATGATGTTTGATGTTTGCCTGAGATTAATTTGCCATATAAAGTAAATCCACATATAAGCGAGGCAGTCGACCTGCGAGGCGTCCTCCTATGGACTGAACGTTCTCGGGTAACGGTAATGAGTGTCCAAGCCAGGTTTTAACTTGTCTAGAATATTAATGTTGTTTAAAATATATCAATATATGGTCTGCGCTTGGATGATGTCGAATTGCGAGAGGGTGCGATGAACGGACACTTCGGGGGCATTAGCACATGCTCTGGTTCTTTGACTGCGAAATCCAGCTGGCCTCTGTGATCCAGAGGCGCAGATGGGGGCGGGCACAGTATGCAGGTCGGATGGGCTGTCGAGCCCCACCTTGCGTCCGTCGAGTTTGGCGCCGAACAATAGGGTAAGGCAAAACATTGCACGGTCGTGAGACCGCCCCCCCCCCCCCGTCCGCTATACGTTTGGACACGGAGCCGTGTAGCGTTTCGGGGCGGGGGGAACGTTCGGACAGGTTTCGCGTGCCATAAGCCCCGAGGCCGAAAGGGTAGGGCAGGCTAGGTTATATAGACGACCAGGGGACGTGCCCAACGTGGTAGGGATCCGTGCCCGCCCGTGAGGACGTTCACCTGGTCGCACAGTATCAGTATACGGCGAATAAGGCTCGGTGCGGCATCGACTGATTTTTTAAGGTTAAGGTATGCCAGTCAAAGACACCAGAGCACTTGTATAAGCCCTCGGAGCCAGTACGATGAGCCCCTCGTAGCATTAAGACTACATCTAGGCGAGGAAACTTACCTATATGGTGTTCCAAAAACTTTTACCTCGCACACATAAATTCGTGTTAGGGTAGCTCAAACAACATCAAGCCGGCTGGGGTTTGGGGAATATGTGGTGGAGGTGGCGGGGAAACTCAGCACAACACACCCCCGACAGAGGCATAATCAGCAAAGGAGATAATTAGCCCAGTCTAAATCTAGAGTCAGCCCATGTTCAGCCTTGTTAAAGTGCAGTCTCAGTTAAAATAAAGCCCCATAGTTCATCAGATCAGTTTCAGTCAAGGCTTCGTGAGCATTACTTCTCACAAAGTCCACATATCCAGCATTCCATTCTCACACACCCATTATTTGTTTTCACACATCCAGCATTCCTTTACACCAAAACACACCCGCCACACCCCATAATAGCAAGAGCCGAAAAGTGACAAGTGCCGACAGTAATTTAGCAGTTTCTGTCGGCACTACAACGACGGTTTTACAACAGCGGAACGATCCGCGCGCGTCGGCTGTCCAGTCGGTTCTCTCTGCAGAGCCGGCGGCACCCGCCGCAGAGGTGACGGTCCCCTGCGGGCGCTGTGATTGGCGGCCGCATTTAAGACGCGGCGCCAAGGCCGACCGTGTGTGGCGTCACAACGCCGACCACGTGTGACGTCATACATTACCACAGCGGTGGCGGGCCGACTCAATCGGCATATTCCGGTTGGCTGAAGGCCACATAACACGCGTAAAACATGAACAATGTTACAACGTCATATTTGGCTTCCCAGCACGGATGAGGTTACCAAGCGGGTGCTGTCGCTGGAGTTTGCTCGTGCCCGCGAGCACACCATGGTGCTGGAGGATCAGGCCGTCCGGCATGTACAGAGACATCGCTTCGATACAGAGTCGCCGGAGGCCAAAGGTGAGCATAGGACATGGCGATGAACACAGGCTCTTTGTTATGCGTTTACGTGTACGTGTGCGCGCGGACTTTGTGTGTCCGTAGGTCAGGGGGAATTCGGGGGACACTGGGGCATGTGCCCAATGGAAATTGGCGCCCCTTCGGCGATGAAAAGACGCCACTCCGGGAGGGCTGAGTGCAGCCCCTCAATTTTTTTTTCAGCCAAAGGTGCCCCTCTGAGAGGGAAAGGCTCAGGGAAAGGCTTCAGTGTGCTCGAGTGCACCATGACCTCACATTTTTCAGCAAGAGGCACCCCTTGGAAGGGAAATGCGCCCCTTCAGTGTGCTCGAGTGCACCCCTTCGATTTTTTTTTAAACCCAGAAGCTCCCCTCCGAAGAAATTGCTCCCAAGTTCCCCCATGACAATTCCTAGATCCGCCCCTGCCATAGGCAGATATCGATGTCTCGGTAACCGTGTACGCAAGTGTTCGATGTTGAGGATGGTGCTGAATCCTGTCTGATCTGGAGGGGAGTAAAGAAGGCGAAATTCGAAAGTGATCGCAGATTTTAGCGAAACGTTGGCAGTTGCTCACCTCGCATGTCGTTGTTAGCTGGTGCATTGCACAACACCACCGAATGCGTCGTCATCGAATTCCTGGCGTCGGTGCACCATTTATCCCGGTTTGTTCGTCTGTCGGATATGATCAGCTGGGATTGTGCCGTCCTGACATGTGCTGCCACCTAGAATGTCACAACGGGCTGCCCTCTAGTATGTCATACTATCGTTCTGTCCTGATATATGCTGCTTAGCAATATGTCACACCATTGTTCAGGGTTGGAAGCACGGCATTGTCCTGCTGTTTTTCATCCAAGACAGTGCCCTCTAAGTGGCCGTTTTTTTGCCGAAGATTTGAACGGAGTTCCAAACAAAAATCCAACCCTGCCATCGATCCGCCCTGCTATGTGCTGGCATCTAGTATACCACCATCGTCCCGCCATAGTATGTGCTGCCCTGGAGTATCCCACACCATTTTGGAACATGTTGTTCTCTTATAGCTCATGCTGTCCAGGTACTTGACACAGACAGTTTTTTGGATGCCATATCTAGTACTCTAGCATCTCACTTGTTCCTCTGTCGCATTGCATCAAATATTTCAATTTTCACGCAGGGGACGAGTAGTCTAGGATAAGTTGGCCATCTCACAATCGAAAGATTGTTGGTTCGAGGCTCACCTGTCGCTACTCTTCGCCCGCGACCAATCGGCGCGAGAGATTGGCGACGCTACATGATTCAGCGGTTGACGTGTCGTAAAACCAACAACCACCAATATTTCACACATTCATCCAATAAGTTGTGTTCATTACTCGAGTATCTCACGGCGTCGGCGCGCCCTGTCGAACGCCGCCTGACGTGGCTGTCGGCGCCGCCGCAGTGGCCAGTCTGACGGCGAAGATCCGACGCTACCAGCAGCTGCTGACGCACCCCAAGGACCGGCGTCAGAAGGCGCTGCGAGTGAACGTGATGACCATGGTGGGTCGGCGCGGGCGGCAGCTGCGCTGTCTGCGCGCCACCGACTACAAGAGGTTCGAGTGGCTGCTCCAACAGCTCAACATCGTTTACCGACCGCTGCTGCCATACAAGTGCGTATTGTGGGTACTGTGGCAGTGAATGCCGTCGCTGCCCTGCAGGGTTGTTAAAACACCTGTGTGTCTTGTCAGCTACCCCAACATCCAGGAGTTTTAGCGCAAAGACCAGTAGTTTTGCTTTTTTGCCAAGCTTTTGTATGGTGGGTTTTTCTTCACATGATATAAGTAGCCACATAGGACTTCGTATGTACAATGTATGTGAGCGTAGACAATGAATTCTTATATGTAAATTGTAATCGTTACTGACGGTTGATATGACGTTTGGGTCAAAATGATGAACTACACAAATTCGACTGCTTTTGGTAATCAGGAAATTCTGTTAGTTCTTTGCACTTAGTGCACATGAATGATTGAGTTGGGTTGTTATATGCTTGAAGTTGCTTACACAGGCTAACTGAAATATGTCGTACATTCTGTCGATGAGATCCTGGGCTACTCACCACAGTTAATATTTCAAAATGTTTTGTTTGGGCTACACTTCCCAAGACAAAAGTTGCTCCTAAATTCTGATCCAGCGTCATTTCTGTTCCATAGCGAAGGAGATGGTGTTCTAGAGTCCCGCATTCATAAAGGGGGGGGTCAACATGTTGACAACTTGGTGTAAGGCTCAGCATATGATGTATATTAGGCCTACAGTCTTATGTTCACTGGCCGGAGCTCAGAGTCATCTGGATGCTCGAGATAAATAATCATTAAAATGCATGTGGATAAAAGGGCAGTACAACCAGAGACAAACCTCAATATGATGCTGGTTGGTCTGCAATATTCCACCAAATATGCTACATACAGTCGTCAACCTGACAAGCAAATGACAATTACAACGACAGTTAATATTATGGTTGACTGCTGCTCTTTATGTGCCCCTGAGGGTGGCCACTGTGCTACCCTGCAATGCCATCATTAATTTAGCCATGGATTGCTATCATCGAAAGTGTGCCAACAGTAGCTCAATCAGAAGGGAGTTGAACTCTCGTTCGTAAGGTCGTGGGTTCAAATCCCACCACCCGCTGGATTGCCGACTCCATCCATGGCCAATCGGTGTGGGAAGTTGGCCGCGCTATAAGACCTAGCAGTTAAATGCGCCGTAAAATAACCAGAGATTAATTTCAGTTAAGATAATGTGCGAGCATTTGTATTTCCTCAAATTGTTGGCGTTGTGTCTGCACTGGGATCTGCCGTTGCTGCACGACTGAACTTCGCCGTTGCTCAACTGCTGAGTGTTGTCGTTGCCGTGATCTGGATGGTGTACGGCTCCTGATTGCGGTTCGGGCCCAGGGCCGAGTCCTCAAACTACCAGAAAGATCATCTTGAGCCGTCAACCCGATCTGGTCTGGCCATGACCCTGTTGAGATGCTGATGACCCTTGTCTTATGGCAATGCTGTGCTCATCAAATGACAAACTAAATACATATACAGTGTCTTATTTTGTTTGCCAAACTGTAAATACATTATTTTTCTTCATTGCATTCAGTTATATGCGAATAAAATGGAAGCACAGGGATAATGAATCCGGTGATATATCCACAAACCTGAATTACATTCGCATGAAACTCTTATATTTCACTACATAAATAAATGCTAAAGCGTATGCATCTACATCATTCGATGTTCATAAACCTGTCGTTCCTGAAGTGTGACGGTACCCTCAAAAAGTGTGTTAAACAATTTCAGAATTGTAGTAGGAACGAAAACATTAACTCTTGGTTTCAACACAGAAGTTCCGAGCATATATTTCGGGAAATGTGCCGGTTACATTTCGTTAAATAATCATAAAGCTTTGCTGCTCGCAATTGTGCCACTCTGCGCATGGTTAGGTGTCGAGGCGGTTTTTTTGGCTTTCCCTCATTGCAAAGGGGATGCGAAATTATCATTGAAAACGATGCAATATAAATGACACGAGCATGCAGTCTGATTCAGTATGGCCAGTATGCATTTGTTTGTTTATTGCTTTATTTGTAGAGATCACCAATGGAGGCGGGCTGTACTTACAGGCGAAGTCAGGGTTTGAAGCATATCAATACATTTGTACAGATGGACAATAATACCCAGCCTAAGAAACAGCGTGATGCAAGTATGTTGTACAGAACATAAAGACACGAGTAGTGTCGCATAACACAATACACGTCTCTTAAAAAGCTGCACTATCGCCGAAAAAGACAGCAAAATCCCCCCCTTCCGGCGAGTGGTCTACGTGACATGCCCCCAATCAAAGATCAGTTATCTCTTCTCCTTTCCATCCCATCCGGAAAAACCAATAACCAACCAACCAACCCTTCTTTTTCATAGCCCGTTTCGTGACAGTGCTTTTTGTGTCGTACGAGACTCTGGCTAGAAATGTATGGCTCCTGATTATCTTTAATTACTTGGGAGCCCGGCGCTCTTTCACTATAAGCCATACTGGGAACTTTTATTGTCGTTTACTTGGCATGCAACTAATTGTTCAAGTCAAATCATTTTTATTGTGATTCGTGTGTGTTCGTTCACATGAAGTACGTTTTTGTGCCCGTTATGCGCTACATCTTCCGGGAAACTGTGCCATCATGTTGGCGATACGCGTCGGCTGGCACAGGTTTCCTCGCATGCATCACTGATGACTTACCATTGTGTCAGGCTGTGACGGCCGCCGACGTGTGTAAAGGTGGCCTTATTGGTGCCAGGTTTCCATGTTACCATATATGATGTCGTGTACGCTCTGATATTCCCGAACTCTTCCGCCGTGTGGGGAAAATATGGCTGTAGGCTGTCGTGGCCGGGTTCGTGTGAGCTTACATGCTCCTTGCAATTGTGTGGGCTGTTTGCCTGTGTTTTCGGTATTCCTTGAGACGTTTTAGGACTGCTGTTTGGCTGTTGTTCCCGCGCTCTCGTCTCACAATCGAAAGATTGTGGGTTCGAATCTCATCTGTCGCTACTCTTCGCCCGCGACCAATCGGCGTGAGAGATTGGCGACGCTATATGACTCAAGGGTCGACGTGTCGTAAAACCAATAACCAACCAACCCGCGCTCTAACGGTGTGTCCATTGTACGCGCCAAATTGCCGTTCACGCGCACCAGAGGTGGGCCAGGTGTGCGCGCAAAATTTCCGTTTTCACGCACCGGAGTTGGTCCCGGTGTGTGCGCCAAGTTGTCGGCCAACCTGCCTACCGCCTGATGAACCCGTCCGTCACCTGTCGCCAGCTGCGTGTACTCCGGGAGCGTACACCCGTACCAGGCTGATCTGCAGTGCCTGCACCTGGCATGTGCTGATGCTGTCCGGAATTAGTCCGTCCGCCGGGCCATAGTGACGTTTTTGTCACTATGGCCCGGCACCATTGACAACTCAACGAATTTGTGTAGTTCATCATTTTGACCCAAACGTCATATCAAGCCTTACTGGGCGCACCACAGTGAGGCTTCGTCTCTGTCGGCTATTCGTAACGTGCGCTCCTGCCGTGCCGACTTACTGGGCGCACCACAGTGAGGCTTCGTCTCTGTCCGCCGCTATTGGTAACGTGCGCTCCTGCCGTGCCGACTTACTGGGCGCACCACAGTGAGGCTTCGTCTCTGTCCGCCGCTATTGGTAACGTGCGCTCATGCCGTGCCGACTTACTGGGCGCACCACAGTGAGGCTTCGTCTCTGTCCGCCGCTATTGGTAACGTGCGCTCCTGCCGTGCCGACTTACTGGGCGCACCACAGTGAGGCTTCGTCTCTGTCCGCCGCTATTGGTAACGTGCGCTCATGCCGTGCCGACTTACTGGGCGCACCACAGTGAGGCTTCGTCTCTGTCCGCCGCTATTGGTAACGTGCGCTCCTGCCGTGCCGACTTACTGGGCGCACCACAGTGAGGCTTCGTCTCTGTCCGCCGCTATTGGTAACGTGCGCTCATGCCGTGCCGACTTACTGGGCGCACCACAGTGAGGCTTCGTCTCTGTCGGCTATTGGTAACGTGCGCTCCTGCCGTGCCGACTTACTGGGCGCACCACAGTGAGGCTTCGTCTCTGTCCGCCGCTATTGGTAACGTGCGCTCCTGCCGTGCCGACTTACTGGGCGCACCACAGTGAGGCTTCGTCTCTGTCCGCCGCTATTGGTAACGTGCGCTCATGCCGTGCCGACTTACTGGGCGCACCACAGTGAGGCTTCGTCTCTGTCGGCTATTGGTAACGTGCGCTCCTGCCGTGCCGACTTACTGGGCGCACCACAGTGAGGCTTCGTCTCTGTCCGCCGCTATTGGTAACGTGCGCTCCTGCCGTGCCGACTTACTGGGCGCACCACAGTGAGGCTTCGTCTCTGTCGGCTATTGGTAACGTGCGCTCCTGCCGTGCCGACTTACTGGGCGCACCACAGTGAGGCTTCGTCTCTGTCGGCTATTGGTAACGTGCGCTCCTGCCGTGCCGACTTACTGGGCGCACCACAGTGAGGCTTCGTCTCTGTCCGCCGCTATTGGTAACGTGCGCTCCTGCCGTGCCGACTTACTGGGCGCACCACAGTGAGGCTTCGTCTCTGTCGGCTATTGGTAACGTGCGCTCCTGCCGTGCCGACTTACTGGGCGCACCACAGTGAGGCTTCGTCTCTGTCGGCTATTGGTAACGTGCGCTCCTGCCGTGCCGACTTACTGGGCGCACCACAGTGAGGCTTCGTCTCTGTCGGCTATTGGTAACGTGCGCTCCTGCCGTGCCGACTTACTGGGCGCACCACAGTGAGGCTTCGTCTCTGTCCGCCGCTATTGGTAACGTGCGCTCATGCCGTGCCGACTTACTGGGCGCACCACAGTGAGGCTTCGTCTCTGTCGGCTATTGGTAACGTGCGCTCCTGCCGTGCCGACTTACTGGGCGCACCACAGTGAGGCTTCGTCTCTGTCGGCTATTGGTAACGTGCGCTCCTGCCGTGCCGACTTACTGGGCGCACCACAGTGAGGCTTCGTCTCTGTCGGCTATTGGTAACGTGCGCTCCTGCCGTGCCGACTTACTGGGCGCACCACAGTGAGGCTTCGTCTCTGTCGGCTATTGGTAACGTGCGCTCCTGCCGTGCCGACTTACTGGGCGCACCACAGTGAGGCTTCGTCTCTGTCGGCTATTGGTAACGTGCGCTCCTGCCGTGCCGACTTACTGGGCGCACCACAGTGAGGCTTCGTCTCTGTCGGCTATTCGTAACGTGCGCTCCTGCCGTGCCGACTTACTGGGCGCACCACAGTGAGGCTTCGTCTCTGTCCGCCGCTATTGGTAACGTGCGCTCCTGCCGTGCCGACTTACTGGGCGCACCACAGTGAGGCTTCGTCTCTGTCCGCCGCTATTGGTAACGTGCGCTCCTGCCGTGCCGACTTACTGGGCGCACCACAGTGAGGCTCGTCTCTGTCGGCTATTGGTAACGTGCGCTCCTGCCGTGCCGACTTACTGGGCGCACCACAGTGAGGCTTCGTCTCTGTCCGCTATTGGTAACGTGCGCTCCTGCCGTGCCGACTTCGCCACGTGGCGTTCCGTCCGACCGCGCTCTCGGAACTCTGTTCCGTCAGACCGCGCTCTCGGAACTCTGTTCCGTCAGACCGCGCTCTCGGAACTCTGTTCCGTCAGACCGCGCTCTCGGAACTCTGTTCGACGAGCGGCCGCGACACAAAATACGCAGCGTGGCGCCGGCGTGGCTGGTGGACGGCTCGTTTGGAGACGTGCTGTGATCATGCTGTGCTCGTGCTGTGACGTGCTGTGGTCAGCAGTGCGCCGCCTGCACGGCTGGTTTTGAGACGTGCTGTGATCATGCTGTGCCTGTGCTGTGACGTGCTGTGGTCAGCAGTGCGCCGCCTGCACACACAGAAGCACGTCTGTTCGCGACCCCACTGGATATGCTGTACAGGCATGAAGCCCTTACTGAGAAAGAGATACAAGATATGCTAGATAGAGTCCAGCCACTAGACTCATCAGTGGCTTGCTAACTTGGGCTATGGAGAAAGGCTTATGGAGTTAGATATGTACTCACTCAAGTATAGGAGATTAAGGGGTGATATGACTGAAATGTATAATCGTCAAAGGGCGAGATAGGGTCAATCTGAATGGCGCTTTTCTATTCAGAGCATCACATAGTATCAATTCAGGTTAGACTGGTCAAAATGTAGGACGGTTAGGCGGCAACAGGTTTTCAGTGAAAGGTTGGTTGATCAATGTAATAGGCTATCCCTTGATGTGGGAGCTCCTCATTGAATGCATTCAAAATAGGTGACAAGTTTTTGGATTGGAGAATCTTGTTTTGGGGTTCTAATTAGAAGTGGGTGGGGTGATATTTATAGTAGTAGGTGGGTGGGTGGATTTCGGGAGTGACACTGCGATGTACCCTTCGTTGGAAATGCACAGCGTCGCTGGTTTTCACACCGTAGCGATATGAACTTCCAAACTTATTATTAATCGTATGTATTGATGCTGCCACAATAGCCTAATCATAATAATATCTGGCAACACAAAATTGTCTGCCATCAAGCATTGCTTGGCATTGACAAGCAGGAATTGAGCAGGATTGGCAAGCATTGTTTTATCACTTCTTGGCCATTGATATCAACCTTATAAATGAGCGTAGCAATTGATACTTAGCTTGGGTGGTAGTATGCACAATAATGCAGCAAATGCATATTTAGGTGGCAAATTGATAGGCGTGAACCTCTTGTATATCCCATCTAATATCTCATTTTCCACTCCTGAACCATTGTTTGTATATATTCATATACATCCTACGTACTAGCGGACCAATTTCGGGACACTACCGCGGGGCGGCGTAATGTGCGGCGACAGCACCTGACGTGTCCACCCGTTTCCAGGGCGAACAGCACCTGACGTGTCTACCCGTTTCCAGGGCGAACAGCACCTGACGTGTCCACCCGTTTCCAGGGCGAACAGCACCCTGACGTGACCACCCGTTTCCAGGGTGAACAGCACCCTGACGTGTCTACCCGTTTCCAGGGCGGACACAACTCTGTCGCGCAAGGGCGGCATTCGCTCCATGGTGCAGATATTCTGCGACAACATCCGCCTGGAGAAGCTGGATGCACTCCGGCGCCAGTTGAACGCGCAGAAGCCCGAGTTTGAGCGCGAGCGACGCGCCGCCGTCGAGTGGATCGCGGCGGAGGAGCGGGCGCTCGGCCTGCCACCTAGCGTCGACGCGGAGAAGGGCGTGTTGCTGGAGCCGCGCCTGCCCAAGCGGGTGGTGGTGCCGCCGCGCAGGGAACAGCCGACCGTCGCCTGAGTGCTGCCGAGTGGTGTGCTGGAGAACGCAGCGCTCTGGCGGGTAATGCAGCTCTGGGGTGATGGTGACAACAATGGTGTTTGATGTGATGAGTTTGATGTAATGTGATCACCACTGACAACAATGGTGATAGTGACAACAATGGTGATTGATGTCAATGGAACTGAATGATTGGCGATTATGGTGTTTGGATATCAGTCTTGCACAACCACTGTAGCTGCTGGATGCATAGGTTGGGTTTGCGACTATAAGGTATAAATATCGAACATCCCGGACGTCATGGCCTATTTGCCGTAGCCTTAAAATATTTGTGAACATTGGAGCAGAGTTTTGGACGCCGGCCGCGGTGCCGGAACGGTTTCTTCACGCAGCGCGGCAGGGCGTTTCCCACGCCGCTCGGCCGTGGCTGAGCGGGCGTCCTCACAAAGCCGGCGCGGCTCGCAAGTGGCGCTGCCCGCTGCGAGGCGTGACCCAGTCGTGACCGGAGTGACCTCGCCGGCCGGGGCGCCGTCAGCGCCGCGTGTCCACCGGCCATCAGCGCGTCGTAACAGGAAACACTGGGCCGCCGACACCGACACCAACACCGACGCGGTCCGGGCGCGCGGCACGAGCGTGTCGGTCGACGGCACACCTGGTCGGCCGGCCGGCCGCTCCGTGTGCGGGCGAAATAGCCGCGTCGTGCCCGGCCGACAAAGACGTGTGTAATCGACGCCGTGCGGGGTGAATGCGCCGCCCACACGATCGCTCGTGAGCGCCGTGCAGCGCGGTGAGACGATCTCGGCGCACCGACACCATAGTGCCGACCACGTGACTGTCGGTCACATGACGACCACGTGACAAACGGCGGTCGGCGCGCGCCCGTTTCCCAACGGCGGTGGGACGACCTCCGATGGCATCTTGCGGTTGAACGTGGGGGTGGCGCGCTTGTGCAATGGTTGGCGTGCGATGGGTGGTTGTTATTTTGGAAGTGGAAAGCGGTTTCGGTGGTGGAAGACGACCGTTTGGGTGTCGGCCTTGCCGTGGCGGCCCGTGAAAACGGCGTAATTTGAGCACCGCTCTTTCGAAACGTGAGCGGTCTTCGCAGCAAAGACAGAATGAGGTGGCGGTAAAAGAAGTAGTACCAGCCGTCTTCCTGTGCCGTTCCGTGGTAATTAAACGTCTGTTCTAAACAAGCTCAATCGAGTTGAGTTACACCTGTTCTTCATACGAATAGAAACACCAGACAATGCTTGGCTTCTTCAGGCCGCTCTCCTTGCATGCAAACGTGGCCTGAGGATGGTAAACGTAAAAGTCTGTTTGGAGCCGACTTCCGACCAATGCATACGTTACATGAACGGAAGTAGCACTCAATTACTTAGGCATCGAACCAGAGTAATTGTTTATTTGCATATATCTCTGCGTGCGTGATAAATTCCGCTTCAGATGATTACATTTTCATTTCCATGATCATCAATCCATCACTATGAAGCATAGCTGTACTAGAGATGTTTGTTTATCATTGCAAATTATTCACATTCGATGCCCGTCCCGGAAGGTGTAGCCCAGCCATTTGAATAAATCCTTCACCTTGATTTAACGACGCAATTATCATCAGTAATTAACTGACTGTCGTTGTTCCCTCAGAGGTATCCTCGTTCAGAGGTCGTGCGTCGCACAACATCGCACACACAGCTGGCAGTATGACTCACTACGTCAGCCAGAGTGCAGGCTCGCTTCAAGAAATCACAACGCCAGGTGTAGGCACATCTGGCACAACATAGAAATTGTAGGCACAATTTCTAGCCAGCCCCACCTGATTATCCGGATTCGGAGTGAGTTCCTTGCATTTATTTGGGGTTCCACTTTCGGTAGCACAGGCGAAGAAGTATTTCAAAGCCCAGGCGCGAAGAAGCTCGAAAAAGTGGTATCCAAGTAATTGAGGCCGATTATTTCCATGAGCATCCGTAGGTTCCCATCTGCAAGCACGGGTGCTGATTTCTGAAAACTATTGGGTGGGGGGGGGGGGGAGATACATGAAGAAAATGGGCAGGTCGAAATGGATTGGGTGGGGCACACTCCACAGGGTACCCCGCATTAAAAGTTGAGATTATTGGGGGGGAGCAAAGCCAACATTAAGGGGTCACTTGCCCCCCCCCAGAAAGTATATAAAATAACACCCCTATCTGAGGTATTACATCTTTTCTAATGTCGTAAGTTTGTTTACTTTAGGGTCCAGGCCTTACAATTCGTTTTCCATACATCCATGCGTTTTACCATTGGTGGGTCTACACGAGGCTGTCTTTGTAACTTTGTCCGAAGGGTTAAAGCTCTCAAATGGTTTAAAGTTAAAGTGTAATGACCTCCATTCCAGGGGTGTAGGATCGCAAGATCGATGTTGTGGGGGGGGGGGGGCTCAGCCCTGGGTCGATCTACCTAGGGCACCTTCCCCTAAATACCAACTTCTCCCCGGATTTGGGCCACTTTATTTTGCCATCTTGAAGAAAAAGAAATCAGATATTATTTTCCAGTTTTCGATGAACTTAGCCCATCCGGGGACAAAATAATCAGGAAATAAATAATCGAAAGACTACGACCGAATATGGAGAATCCACTTACTAATGCCGAAACGACTTCTTCCCGTTTCGCTTCGCATTGTGCCTAATTTCATTATTGTTTTATGTTATTTATATATGCTAGGTATTTCAAATTTCCCTTGATCAAAACGGATTAAAACTACGAAGATAACAACATGTAATCGTCATAGCACACTCCACATTACGATCAGTGATAAATGACCAGTGTGATTATCGATTTGAGAAAACTTAAAATAGAATTGCTTGTAGGGGAGATCAGGTCTAGTTGATACAATTTTGGCGAAACTCAAAATAACTCATCACTTTGGAAGGATAGCGAGGAGAGAGCTACACCTATGTGAAGCCTAAACCTTCTAGTATCCAGACTTGTGCTCGACTCAAATTTTATGAGTGACTCACATTTTACTCATAGATCTTGAGATCCGATTCGACTCATGATTCAGAGCAGGTCAAAATTATTTGATTCGACTCAATTCAGACTCAGCTCACAAAGCATGATTCGACTCATGACTCAAACATAAATTTGAATCGATTCAGATCCGACTCAGTGGTATCACTCATGAGCCATAGGTATGTATATACATACATACATATATATATATATATATATATATATATATATATATATATATATATATATATATATATATATATATAAAAAAAAAAAAAAAAGTAAAAAAAGATATGAAGACAGTTATTGCAAAAATGATTTATTCGACAGACAGTTTGATGTCTACGCATCTTCATTTATGTCTAATTAAAGAAGGGAATTAGTGTTTATTTAGATACCAACAAAGATGCTCTAACAACATCTTGATCTGTTGAATATATTATTTTTGCTAAAACTGTGGGTATAATTGGAGATCAAGGTAAATTTAGATTCTTTGGAATTTGTATTTTGAATGCATGGTATTTTAACGTAAAAATTACGATGCGACCACTCATTTTCTCCACAAATGATTACTTTTCAGTTGGCAAAGAAATAAACGATCAAAATCTTCACTCTACAAATATAGCACATCGCGTATAATTATCCGTACCTGGTGTGTCATAGACGTGATAAAGAAGAAGTTCAACACTTCATGCACTCGATTTAATACTCTTTGACATCGAAAACCTTATGTTTCTGCCTTAATTCGATATTTATTTCCGATAATTGATACTCTCAGACCAACGCGTCCACAACGCGACCAAGGCCGAAAATTCCTTGGGATGCTGTAATCGTTAAGGGCAGAGTTGTCCAATACATCCTCGAAGGTTTAGTATGTATATTTACGAAGAGGGGAAGTGTGTTTAGTAAGAATATTTCCTAAATTTCTGGAAGGTATTGTTACTAAAGTTACCTATACAATAGGTGGTTTTACAGCGGATTTTTGCTCCCAGGTCACGTGGTCTCAGGAACAAGATAGAGGGAGAAGACCCGTAGTCAAATTATTTTCTTGGACTGATTTCTTAGATAGAAGTACATGAACTTGAAGTGCTTATATCTTGGGAATTTTTCATTTTCCAAATGCATGAGTCAAATCCGTTGAAATCACATTAGAAAACACCAGAAAAACAACATTTTGATAAAAATGTTTGCCATTTTTACACAAATCCTGTAATTGTCGATGGAAAGAATCAACCTCAACATAGGCGTCACTCACGTGTTATCTCATGATAACCTCTCCTCTATGTATATAAAACTCTTCCGCTTCCTACAGGACACCAAGCTCTCCGAACTGATATAAAGCCTCCGTCGCATTTTCCTGTTCCAAGCTAGTCTGATAAAAGTTATAAGACACGCGCCACACTCCGTACTGGCTGTATGACTCTGCTCCACATCTCTTCCTCTCCGTCGTCGCAAAACACATGCATATAGGTTATCTCACACTAGGTAGACAGGATCCGATCCAATTTGGCTAATACGGACGGATTTCCTTTTAAATTGCGCTTGGTTTTTTATCTACGGGTTTTCCAGGCAGCTTGGTTTTCCCCTTTTTAGGGGTTTCCAAGCTTTAACTTGAAACATACACCTACACATACAAGGTCGGGCCTGAATCCACGACTCGCTCTGGGTGACAGGCCTCCGCTTCGCCATCCAGGTTGCAGGTGGGCAGTGGAGCCTCTCCGTAGGCTGTGAAGCTGTCCACCCTCCAAATGTCCTTCCATTGTCATGAGTGTCTGTATGTATGTCTGAACATGTACGTGTATGCCATGCGTGTATAGTCTCTCTACGCCATGTTTCTTGTTTGACGGCGTCTCTCCTTTCTTGACTAATTGATATAACCGGATGTCACATAAGCCGGATTAACGTAATTCTTTCTTTAACGTAGCAATCTCTTGCAGATGGCCCTTTGCCTTCGCTAAAGATTTAGGAAAAAAAAAGTTTGAGACATTGCTTAAATTACACAGGTCAGGACTTCGAGCAATCGTGCTCCAATCACCTGAACAAAACCTATATAATGCCACACGTTCCAAAATACTTGATATTTTCATCAATAAAATTGAACATGTGTTGCTATAACAAGAAAATTATATTTTTCACAAAAAAGGATCATGCTTGTATTCCAGACTAAGTTTTAGGATATTACAGAAGACATATACAAACTGGTTAAAATATGTTATATCCGGTACACATTTCCTTCATATATAGGAGAAAAAAAGTAATCTGGAACCAAATGGACACCATATATTAATTTTAAAAAAACTTCGGATGACGTCATGCGGGCTTGAAGGAAAACTTCGATCTACCTTCTAGTAAAGGTACCTTGGTTTGTTATTTGTCACACGCGCGTCTGATATGATATCAGACGCGCAGGTGACAAATAACAAACCAACGCAATTTTATTCAGTGCAGATGCCCATTGCAGTGCAGGACAATTTCGGTTCCATATTCTTTTTCACAGTTACAACCCATTTATGTGTTGTGCTCCTGGTACTAGGATTGACTCATGCATGATACTGATTGTGGATACCAAGCTTAACATTAATAATTATTTGTACCTAGTAATTGTCATTGGTTTTTGGTAAATAACTTCAGTACTGGTTCCCCTCATTCTTTACTCACTGGCAGATTACAAGTTGACAATTGTATTGCTAAGCATGAAAAATTATGCTGTGTTTGTACTCCCTACTTTGTGTCATGACATAATATTCACACAGATACATACTTCATATCATTTATTCATAAGTTGCATTTGAGTCACAGGACTCAAATGACTCATTGTGATTCAAATGATTGACTCATGATTCGACTCATTTATTTTTTAGAAAGATGTGACTCAACTCACGACTCAAGATATGTTTTGTGGAAAAGAATCGATTGAACTCTCGACTCATCCAAAAACGATTAATTCATGAGTTGTTTCTCGATTCAACTCGAGTCGAGCACAAGTCTGCTAGTATCATCCCCAATAATTATGTATTCGTGGCATCCTCTGGGCTTTCCACCATAAAGCCAAACATCACGCAACTAACGGTTTATCAACTTACCCCTATATAGGGGTAATAAGTTGTTACCGACGATGGGGTAAGTTGATAAAATATAAGTTAAATAAAATATATTAGAAATTGGTGGCATTACTTTACGCCATCTGAAAGGTCCATGTTTCACCTTTACAGTAAAAAATACTTTTTTGAGTCCTGGCTGACCATAGCTCATGGTTTATGCCGTTTATAGAATGCGCAAACGTGCATTCCGTAGTTGCACCTTTTCCTTCGTTGAGTCTTTTCAGTGAAGTGATAAATTCCCGTAGAAATATTGACTAATATTATCTTGAAACAGTTTTCGCATACACCTTAATACAAATAGACAATTCTGTAGCTATTTTATTCAATTATCAGTCCACAAAACGTCGAAACAGGCTCATGTTGATAAAGGCTCATTAAGTTCATGCAGGGTGTATCAATTTAACCGGTAGGCTTTCTGGTGCAGACTGCAGCATGTTATGCAACATTGCGAGTACAGTGTAGCGACAAACGATAAAAGTATTTCACCGTTGCAAAGCTGAGAGAACATGGTAATGATAACAGACACCTAAAAAGTTAGCAAGTGGGCCAACGATTAGAAACTAAGTGGGAAGCACAGACATTGAAATTTTACTTTCGCCCAAAAATTTGCCACATCATCACCATTCCGCAGCCGCGGGTCGAAATGACTTGAGCTCGTTCTTGCCGCGAGATGAGGGTGCCAATAGCAGCATGTGTGGTAGCCATAGAAACCAGCTTCATATTTTTGGAGAAAATGTTGTATCAACCATCCCGTGAATGATATAGCCCGGTCTCCCCTACTATTTCAATTTATCAGAGAAGACAGTCAGCACCAATACTGAAGAATGCATAGGAGGATCGCGAGAATATCGTCACCACTCCTTAAACATTGTTGGCAAACTTCCACCTGGACGTACCTAGGTTGAACACAAGTAGTATGTCGCACTGGAAATTTATGCAGCATTGCTTGAATTTTGCATGGGTTTGACTTACAAAGATGGGGGGGGGGGGGGCTGGCTGCCAAGTTAGGCGGTTGAGCTGGTAGTTAGGCGGCTAGAGCCCCCCCTCACACACTGAATAGGATCCTACACCCCTGCTCCATTCCCACCACTGGCCGGGCTCTTACGTTTATAAATGCTGAATGAAATCGTCAGACAGCACGGGCATCGAGGAATTCCTCGATGGCCGTGCTCTTTAGTCTTTATATGTATGTAGTCTTTAAAGACTGTAATGCGAACGCTTTAAAACGAGCTTGATGCAAGATGGAGATATTAGCCACATGAAAAAATAACCATTGACTACTGAGGGATCAAAACCCCCGATTGCGGAGAGAGGTGGAGGAAATTATCACTCCCTGTCAGCAGATCAGAAGTTCGTCATGGCCGAGCTCTGTCCTTACGCCTGTTCCGAAGCACCGGCAGAGTCGAGGGTTGGACAAGGCAGGAGACGGGTGTGGGCACATCATCTGAAATCCGACCCCCAGTCTGTCCTCATTTCCCGAGTAAACCCGAGTCTGTTATTTCAGGCTGGCCAGCCGCACGAGATGGCCCTGCCGGCAATACGGTGGGGGGGGGGGTGACTAGCCAGCTGTGCCACAGCCTCGAAGCCCCTCTCCTACCCAGCCGCAGCGAAGCCCATCATTCCGTAGTGCACATCACTGTTGTGATCGATTAGACAGAACATGCTGACAGTCGGAGGAAGGTCGTCATCTCTCGGCGTGCCGGCTGGCAGCGCGCACATTTGCATAATCCGCTACGCCACTCCAACTCATTGCGCGGATGCCTCGCGCCGGCGTACCGGCGGCTGTCCGCTAATCGGACCCGCGTTTCCAGCGGGCGGAGCCGCGAGCGGCCGGCCGCCCCCGCCCGCGCCGACCGAGCGTCCCCTAGGGAAGCCGAGAGCCCCCCGACCACGTGCCCGCCGCCGCCGAGCCGGCCGCCGGCGGATGTGGGCAGTCAGCTGGCGCGGCAGCAGCTGCCGGCGCGCCGCCGCCACCCGGCGCCAGCGTCAGTCGGTGATCGTGAGCGGGGTGGGAGTGTGCGCGGCGGGGCGGCGAGCCCTGGAGCACCGTGCCGCGACAGAGCGCTGACATGGACACCGAGTGACGGCCGGCTGTAGTAGTGCAGGACTGAGAAAGACGAGAGGAGCGTGGTGACCGCCTCGACTGTGACAGGTGGGTGAAGGCCATCCCGACACGTCTTCAGCTTCTGCATCCTGCATAGGCCCGATGTGCCATTGATGCTATGCGAAGTTCGGCATCGTTGCCGTCGCATGCTCGACAAACGACCATTGTTGTCGTTCCCGAACATGTGATGCGTCTGAGTCTGTTGCAGCATCGTTTAATGGGTTCAATGTCGTGTCATGTAGACCGTATCGGAATGGGAAACGTTGAGCGTTATTCAACGACGAAACCTTGCGTCGTTACTTACGTCGTTACATTTACGTTTTTATGTCGAATACCTCACGTCGTTGTAGTTCAGTTTGTAGTGCCGGAGGGAATCGAAATCGTTTGTCTAAATCCCGACCCAGCAGCTTCTAAATAGTCGGCCATATTGATATATGCCAGCGTCGGCAGTATTGATGATGCATATCGAACATCACTCCGAGACTCAGTTGTTCCGGAACAAAGTGAGATCTCTCCAGTTGGCCTGTGATATGTGTATGGATATTGATGTATTTCTGAGGTATTAACGAATGTGAGCTACCCGTGAGATAGCCACCTCCTACGCCCGTTTGCCACCTGCCCGCTGCGTTGGCTATCGTGTAGTCTTCTGTCAGCAGATCACTCTGTACTGCTGGATCTCTTGTCCGTCCCAGCGGTGAATCATCGTGTCCTGTGGTGTCGATACCAAGTAAACTAACGATAAATACAATCAGAGTCCTGAATTAGTGATGTTTGAAACCCCAAATACATTATATTGCTACCAAAGCGTATTCTGTGCGAAGTCCAATTTCCCTACACGATCTTTTTTTACGAGAATCCTTTGGCATCGTGATTCAAATGGAATATCGAAGTAAGTATTTAAGTATATTTTGGAAACCATATTAGCACAATATGTGTCAGCCTACATGCTAAATCAGAGTCCACATGTTATAAACTAGTTTAAGAGAACGAAAAACATATTTGGGTTTTACCTCAATATCTCTTGTGGCCGACCGAAATGAGGAAGTGGGCGCATAGCAATGTGCGTAACATACTTATAATCCGTTCAAATGAGTGGTGTTATGTATACGTGACGCAAGTAATGGCATTGTCCCAGTGCTCCCCGCCCCAACTTTTTTTTTAACCTACTTGTTTGGTGCATACTAAAATATCAAAGTATACAATCCCACAAGTGGAATGTCGAATATACGCCCGTGCAAAAGACGTACTGTAACAATTTCCTATGCTATTTTGATGCATGTGCTGATGAAAACTTGGCATGACTGCTTCAGCTATAATTGCAGCGCTGTTCAGGCCACTGATTTTAATCGCTGGAAGCAACTGGTGAAAATTCTGGAAGGAGCTGGTGGCTCTAAAAGGAGCCGGGACGTTTCGGCCATGGGCGCTCTTCAGTCCTATGTAGAGCTCAGTCTCCTCACAGGACTGAAGAGCGCGCACGGCCGAATCGTCTCCGACTCTTTTTAGAGCCGCCAGCTCCTCCCAGAATTTTCACCAGACGTCCTTCAGGCACGACGCTTTGCGGCATGCTAGCTAACACCCCAATCCGTCTAAATCTAGCTAACAACACCCCAGTCCGCACGCGGTACCCCACCATTCAGCGGCCTTTCCAAGAACTCAGTCTCATTGGAAGCAAGTTTGAGTAATGTATTGGGACACAACTGCCGAGTCGCACAATTTAAATTTGCATGTCATGAGGACGTATTTGCGCTTTGAATATAGCATTCTATGACCTAAGCAGGTGTGCGATTATACCAGCATTATTGTGATATTTCATTTCAGTGCAACGTTTCTATTTTCACAGTGAAGTTTTCTCTGAATTAATGCTTTGCTGCATGCAGGCAAAAGGTGAAGGCTTGCATGGGTTTCATTTTGTTGCTTTACTGCAGTACATATGCGACAGTAGTTTGTTTTGCCAAGACGTTAAAAAGCGTCCACTTTTTACTGCGATGCGCAAAAACGTGTTCTGGCCAGCTGATAAGAGCCATTGAAGAAAGTCTGAATCATGTGGTGCGTACGACTTAATTACTTACCCTGATCTGGTTTCTTTTTTGGGGGCGTATCGGCGAGTTGCTGTTGTTGCTGGCGCTGCTGTCTTAATGAGTTCGCTGAAGTTGTCAGCGTTCGCTGCAGGAGACTGGACAACACCGATGGAGTAGGCACAGTCCAGTGGCAGGCTAATGCGTATGACGCAAATAACAAATGTCACGGTCGAATTGATGAGGTATCGTGGAATCTTTCGAAGTGTGAAGTTACACCAGGTAACTCGGATAAGAGCTCATCAAGCGAATGTCTTCCCAGGTTTGACTGGCCGCCATAAAAGGTTGTAGGAATGTTCAAAATATTGAGTGGAGGAACGGGCAAATCACTTTTAAGCTAATATTTTCCATCCATTGATTACATGGTTCATGGATAAGGTTCACGTAAATCGAGGGACATGTGCCCTGCTCATCCCTCCTGCCTCCTTCCACACGTAAATCGAGGACATGTGCCCTGCCCATCCCTCCTGCCTCCTTCCACACGTAAATCGAGGGACATGTGCCCTGCCCATCCCTCCTGCCTCCTTCCACACGTAAATCGAGGGACATGTGCCCTGCCCATCCCTCCTGCCTCCTTCCACACGTAAATCGAGGACATGTGCCCTGCCCATCCCTCCTGCCTCCTTCCACACGTAAATCGAGGGACATGTGCCCTGCCCATCCCCCCCTGCCTCCTTCCACACGTAAATCGAGGGACATGTGCCCTGCCCATCCCCCCCTGCCTCCTTCCACACGTAAATCGAGGGACATGTGCCCTGCCCATCCCCCCTGCCTCCTTCCACACGTAAATCGAGGGACATGTGCCCTGCCCATCCCCCCTGCCTCCTTCCACACGTAAATCAGGGACATGTGCCCTGCCCATCCCCCCTGCCTCCTTCCACACGTAAATCGAGGGACATGTGCCCTGCCCATCCCCCCTGCCTCCTTCCACACGTAAATCGAGGGACATGTGCCCTGCCCATCCCCCCGCCTCCTTCCACACGTAAATCGAGGGACATGTGCCCTGCCCATCCCCCCTGCCTCCTTCCAGTTCCTGCACCTACTCCGCAGTAAGTGCGTGCTATATCCAAGCTTCCATACCTTTGTTTGAAGCGGCTTTAAAGCTTGGCAGTGGGCTGCCACCAAATCTATTCAACACAGCCTCTGAGATACATTTGAATTGTGCTTTGTAGGCAAATCCCGGGCCCGGACACATTGTGGCTTTCTACGGAGATGCGAGCAAGAATTCGAAGAATTTGCATTCACATCGTCACTGACAAACGGCGGCCTGCCGATCGAGTGTACAGACTATGCCAATCGTGCGGTGGAAACCCGCCGCCGGGTGACAATGGTCCCAGACCACCAAACGAAAGCCCGCCGCGGGTGGCGTCCACACGTCGGCAACCGTTTCCCATCTTTTTCGGCCCTTGTCCGCGTCACGCGAGAGCTTTTTCTGCACGATGGGAGTCGAAGGGGGATTTGTCATGCTCTTACCGCCTGCAGGTGGCCGGACGAGTAGCAATCGTCTAATCGCCCGCGCCCGTGGCGGGTGAAACGCGTCGCGACCGCCGATTCGGACGGACGGGCCACCCACCGTGCGGTCGTGGTCGGACCGGGCCGTTGCGAAAACAACCGGGTGTGACTGGGCGACTGGTGCCCGGCCACCCCCCACCGGGCTCTATTGCCACTGGGGACCGGCGACTCGGCATCGCGTCGCGTCTCCGCCGGTGCCGTCCCGTCGCCTGCACGTGCAGGTCGACAGGACGGACAACGTGCCGCGAACGCGCACCACTCGCCCGTGTCGGCGTGTCCGTGCCGGCACCCTTTTTGCCGGCCGCTATGGCGAAGGTGGGCGGCCGACGTCCCGGCCGGGTCGCGCCGTCACGTCGTCACGTGGTCCGGTAGCCGGCTCGCCTGTCACGCCCGACACGTGACGCGGCGATGCGCAGGTCACGTGGCGTGGCGTGACGTGGATCACGTGACTCGCCGGGAGGGGACACGTCGCGCCCGACAAACACTGGCTGTTTGTCGGGGGACGTTTGGTCATGGCACCGGAAGAGAGGTGTCCCGGGTGGGGACGTACCCGAAAGGGGTGGTTGTTCTGTCGGGTTTTGTGTGCCGATGCGCGCGCAGTCGACTGCTCGCCTCTCGGCGTGGGCGACCAGAAGAGCTCACGGGTCGCAGCAGTGCCGTAGCACTGCTGCAGCAACGAATCGATGTTGCCGTCATCTCCCAGACTTAATTTTTGTGGTCTCGGGCAGGCAGCCATTGTTCTCCCCATCCGGCTGAACCTTTATCTAGTCAGCCGGGCTTGCTGCACCCCACCGGTTTTGCTCGGTCTCCACCGGTTTGCCCATGCTCTGAGCTGTTTCTCGAGGGACGGTGTAGCTTGTCATATTCACAACAGACGTAGTTTTCAAACCCACCACGGCAGCTGTTCTTCTCAGGTAGGCGACCCCAGCTGATCCGACTCCACAAACTCTCCAGACCGCCTTTCAGCCAGTCAACCGAACAGCTCCAAACCCGACGACGCAGATGGTTTCCCAAAAGTCGCATTGTTAGAACACGTCGAGGCTCCGCTTGTAGACTGCCGAGGAGACCGCAGCGGTGCGTGTCCGCGCGGTTTGGCGAGGAGCGGCGCTGACGTCGCGCAGGCTCCGTCAATTGTGAGCCGGCGGCCGGCCCGGCCTCCCCTCACGGCTCGGCGCTGAATGTCGGTGGGCCGGGCGGCCGTCCACGGCGCCGCCGGCGGTGCACACACGTGTCGAGCCAACGCCATCTCAGGGTCCCGGCCGTCCACCTGGCGTCAGCACCACGGACCGTCCACCTGGCGTCGGCACGGCACGTGACCCGGACCGTCCACCTGGCGTCAGCACCACGGACAGTCTACCTGGCGTCGGCACGGCACGTGACCCGGACCGTCCACCTGGCGTCGGCACGGCACGTGACCCGGACCGTCCACCTGGCGTCAGCACCACGGACAGTCTACCTGGCGTCGGCACGGCACGTGACCCGGACCGTCCACCTGGCGTCGGCACCACGAACCGTCCACCTGGCGTCGGCACCACACGTGACCCGGACCGTCCACCTGGCGTCGGCACGACACGTGACCCGGACCGTCCACCTGGCGTCGGCACCACGGACAGTCTACCTGGCGTCGGCACGGCACGTGACCCGGACCGTCCACCTGGCGTCGGCACCACGAACCGTCCACCTGGCGTCGGCACCACACGTGACCCGGACCGTCCACCTGGCGTCGGCACGGCACGTGACCCGGACCGTCCACCTGGCGTCGGCACGGCACGTGACCCGGACCGTCCACCTGGCGTCGGCACCACACGTGACCCGGACCGTCCACCTGGCGTCGGCACGGCACGTGACCCGGACCGTCCACCTGGCGTCGGCACCACGAACCGTCCACCTGGCGTCGGCACCACACGTGACCCGGACCGTCCACCTGGCGTCGGCACGACACGTGACTCGGACCGTCCACCTGGCGTCGGCACCACACCTGAGTGATCGTCCACCTGGCCTCGGTCGCCGGCGCTCAACTTTCATGACGCCGTGGTAACTGGAAGCTGATACCATGCCGAAGGAATGCCAGTCTCAGCTCGGGTGACCGACAGTAGACTTCGCGGAACGGCGGCGACCTCGGGGCCGCGGACAGTCTGCCGCCACTCCCTGGAACTCGCGGCGCCACTCCCTGGATTGTTA
This sequence comes from Ashinkailepas kermadecensis, assembly GCA_034440615.1. Classification (NCBI taxonomy): domain Eukaryota; kingdom Metazoa; phylum Arthropoda; class Thecostraca; family Neolepadidae; genus Ashinkailepas; species Ashinkailepas kermadecensis. The sequence goes on along the minus strand of JAOTOM010005153.1, from coordinate 676,125 downwards.
TTGTGCCACTCATCGATTTTGTTCAGATTCAGCCTCAGGCTCGGCTGGCTCCGCGAGGTTCTGGCTCGGCCCTGGCCCGACCCTGGCTAGGATTGTTATTGACTGGGGTACCGCTGGTGCGGGGCTACAGGTAGACCTCAGTGAGTCCATGGTGGTCCGGTGAACATTCTGAGGCCAATTTCACCAACATCACAAGCTTTGTATTCACACTGAATTTGGTGTGAATGCACGTTTAGGTAATCGTGCTTAATTATACTTATTTTAATAATATTTATTTAATTAATTATATTTAATCTTATTTAATATTTAAGTCACTAACAGCTGACTGGCAGTCAGCTAATGGTGACTGAAATACCTTGTTGATATAAAGAAAAGATGAGGGGTAATACTTGAAGATTACCTAAAGGTGTATTCACACCAAATTCAGTGTGAATGCACAGCTTGTGATGTTAATGAAATTGGCCTCCGAGTGTTACACTGGGTCCAGGTACACCGGTGATCTCCAGGATTTCCCGATAGACCGCAGGATGAGGGCTATATCACCAATCAAGTCGAAGTGCCCTAAAGCCCAAATAACTACCAACAAATCGTAGGATTCCGGGTAGAATATATCTACCTATGCTGCGGTTGTAGAATACGGCCTGCGATGCAAATTGAGTGGACGTTTGTCATGCGCACTATGCAGCATGATGCAAATTGAGGAAAAGGCAGCGTTGCACCATCAGCCATCTTTTATTGCGGCTGCAATACTTGCCATACCACATTCTCCACGCATGCATAGGTTTCCCATTGAGTTCAGGATGTCCCGATTGATGCCACGTCAGCCGGTTGATTCAAGTTTCCCCAGTGAAGCCTAGCAGACTCGTTGGTCTTGACGGCACCCAGGGATTCTCGCTGTTCCGAATGACTCCCTGAAGATCACACGTCATTGGGCGATTTCTGTGGCTTTGAGCTTCAAACTGCCTGAAGATGAGGGTGCGATGGAGCTCTGACAACACCGGACGATTTGTTGCAGACTGTCGGTGACTGCGGTATGCTGCGTGATACCACCGACCTGACGTGTGCCAATATTTGCTGGGGAAGGAACGAGCTGTCTGGCGTGTGAACGTGGCCCAGGAAACATTACATTTGATGACTTAATGCTGTTGCCACGTTACATGCAATGATCTGCAATATTAGCTGATGAATGCTGTGCGCTGCGTGGCGAAGTTCACAACCGTCCAGAGTTCGCAGCCGTGTGAAAGGTCCCAAACCTGCTTCAGCTGGCGGGGCTCGTTAGAGGCCGCGTCACGGCGGCTTCCCGCGATCAGTCGCGGCGTCGTTGCGCCGCGTTTGCACCGGCCGACCTGGGCGTGACCCGAGTTGACCCCGGCTGCCGGCGCCGGGCCGGGGGCGCGCCGGTGATGAGGTGTGGCTTAATATGCTGTTCGGCGTGTCCGATCACTCGGACAGCGGCGCACGATCGCGCTTTTTGTGGACGCTTTTGCGCGGATGTTTACGGCCGCGGTCCACGCGCCGCCGCATGCGCGGCGAGGATGATGCCGGTCTGCCGGCGCTGTCCGACCCCGTCCGCGGCCATCGCCAGGACGAGGATGCACCCGGTGCTGTCCAGCCTCCAGGCGGACATCGCAGAGGCCAAACGCCATTACGGCCGGTCAGGACGAGCTTCATTACGGCCGGTCAGGACGAGCCCCATTAGGCCGGTCGTGCGCGGGCTCGTCTGGAGCGCCGCTCGACTCTATGCAACAGCCGCCGCCGCCGCCGCCGCCGCCGGCCGCTTCCCACAGTTAGGGCGGCGCGACCGGCCGGGTCGCGCCGGGTCGACACTAATGATTGCCAATTAGTGGCGGGCGCCGGCGGCCGACGTCTAGTGTCAACCTCCGGCCGCGCGGAGCGCTGGTCCGCCGTAGACGGCCGACGTGCGGGTCTGGCGCACCGTCGGCGACACGTCGCGTCGGCGCACCGTCGGAGGGTCCGTGGTGGTCCGTGGTGGTCCGTGGTGCAGCAAGCCGGTCCTCACCGGTGGCGGGCCGGTCCGGGCGCGCTCTGCACATCACCTGCCACGGTCGTGCCATGCGCCCAACCTTCGCCGGCCGCCGGCGGGTCTGGCGCACCGTCGGAGGGTCCGTGGTGGTCCGTGGTGCAGCAAGCCGGTCCTCACCGGTGGCGGGCCGGTCCGGGCGCGCTCTGCACATCACCTGCCACGGTCGTGCCATGCGCCCAACCTTCGCCGGCCGCGGGCGGGTCTGGCGCACCGTCGGAGGGTCCGTGGTGGTGGTCCGTGGTGCAGCACGCCGGTCCTCACCGGTGGCCGGCTGTGGAAGCGGTTTTAATTTGAGACGGTTGATTCGGCTGGACGAGACAAACTGTTGTTGTGGCTGTGCGCTTGTGATGCGCACTGCCAGTCGGCTGTGTTGGCTGTCCGTCCGCATCAAGTGATTGATATATGAAGGTCGGTGACCTGCTCCCCTGCCACGCTACACTGTTCGCCGATGTATGTATATTTTCATCTGTGTTCTGACAGATGATTGTGTGATGATGAATCGCAAGACGGATGGAACGTTTTCTTGGCAGATGCTCAACACGGGCATAGACGCCTGGTAGACTCCTGACAAGCTCCGAAATACGCACTAGCACCTAGTGCTTCATCTGTCAAATCACTGCCTGTTGGACATGATGGGTGTGGGAAAGGTCGCACATTGAGGTGGGGGTTGGAAGCAAGCCGATTTTTAGACGTATTAATTCCAGTTAACGCCTTAGGGTCAATGGTTATGATTCGAGAAAGTTGGGGGGACCATGGCCCCCGGTCCACCCTGTTCCGACGGCCGAGTTGTTAACTCTTGAGCGAATCTGTATTATTTTGCAGGCTTACATTTGCAACCATGCTTTTAGCGCCCGACGCTTTGATATTCAACAAGCTGCTTACTATCGCTGCATACTATTATTGCTTCGATGTTGCACTTATACTTCGTGTGTTGTATCCTCATATTTTACGGTAAAGATATTCAGCAAAATCTTCCCGTCGAACACCATTGCATTGCAATCCATGAATTATAATGCTAGAAGTGGAAGTGAAGTCAAGTGAAGAGTAATCTTGCGATCCCAGAAATGCATCTTGAAAGACGCTTAGCTAAAGGTAAGCAATAAATCAGACATATGTGGAATAATTCGATGTGTAAGCTGACGATCATGATGCTAGACCCGCACGAAATTTCTGGGAAGTACTGCTAACGAGATCCTATCCGCGGTCAAGATTGTTGGTTCCCTTGGTGGCAGACTTCGGACCACAGTATGCTAAAGCAATGGGCAATGCTCACTGACTAGGAAAGTGGAGGGCTGGAATGGACAGCGATGATTCGGAGCCAGGTGAATGAGGCCGTGTAGTGCAGTCGCGTGCAAAGCGATAATTGACCTCCAACTCTGTCAATTCCATTGAACATCCTTCAATATACTGGTCGTGTACTTTTTAAAGCCTTTGCGTCGTACCCCACCGAATTTTTCGCATAGGCATCCATGACTGCACGCTGCATAATGTTCACGTCTGTGCCCTGGGTCATGATAGCGTGAGCATTATTTGACCTTTGCGAACTTGATGAAGGATTCCAAAGTGAACGTGCGAAATTTTCTAAAATGTTTGTTCATGTTTCTAAAATGCTAGTAAATTATTGCGGTACAGTAAACCATGTAACTATGATGGCCAGCCACGCGATGAAGGATATACCTCAGGTCGTTCATCTGATCAACAATCCTAAACTTAATCCATAGGTCCAAGTTAGTTCGCTGACCTGCGCAATTATCCCGTATTTATCTAGATTTCTTGCAGATTTAAATTAGTTGGAAGATGCTAATGTATGAATTCTGAAGACCCTGAATGATCAGAGAACCTTTTCATGAAGTTTCATCAAGCGGTCTGAGGATAAATCTGAAAGATTATTTATAGGGCCCACGAATAATTGACATTCCACGCATCCTTTCTACAACACCACAATCTTTTCCCTTACGCATGAGATCAACACCAGCAGTCTTGAAACGGTCTCCACTCCGACGTAAGGTAATGACGACACTCCACGTCCGATGGAGCTGAGCGCGTCGTAAAAGAGCCCAAGGCTCTCTTCCTCTCCGGCCACACCTGGTTTCGACACCCGGCCTCAGCCCGTTAAATCTCGCGATCGCCTCTCTCCGAACCGAGTCTGAATCACCTGGTTCGCTCTAAACGCTGCAGGCCGGGCCGGGCCGGGCCGCCGCACGCCGGCTCGCGAGCGAGTGGGCTCGCGGCCGTGTGCACCTTGTGAATCACGGCCTCCTCAGGCAACAGCACCTGACGAGCACGCGGCCTTCGCGCCACTGTCCGCCGGACCAGCTGCACTTCCCCGTCGTAACCGGCCGCCGGGCTCTGGCTACCGAGTGGCCGTGGGGCTCCGGCTGCCGAGCGGCCTGTCCGGGGCTCCGGCTGCCGAGCGGCCTGTCCGGGGCTCCGACTGCCGAGCGGCCTGTCCGGGGCTCCGACTGCCGAGCGGCCATGGGGCTCCGGCGGCCGAGCGGCCATGGGGCTCCGGCTGCCGAGCGGCCATGGGGCTCCGGCGGCCGAGCGGCCATGGGGCTCCGGCGGCCGAGCGGCCATGGGGCTCCGGCGCCGAGCGGCCATGGGGCTCCGGCTGCCGAGCGGCCATGGGGCTCCGGCTGCCGAGCGGCCATGGGGCTCCGGCGGCCGAGCGGCCATGGGGCTCCGGCGGCCAGCACCGCGTGGGGCTCCGGCGGCGCTGGCGGCCGGGACTGGCCGAGCGCCGCGTGGTGCTCCGGCTGCCGAGCGGCCTGTCCGGAGAGGGTCGGTGACGGACGCGCCGGGAGCTGCGGCCGACTGGCCGACTGGCCACCGCGTGGTGTCGCTGCTGCTGCCCCGTGACTGCCGCTATTGCTGCTGCTGCTGCTGCCGCTGCCGCTGACGCTGCCGCTGCCGCTGCACGCCGCTGCTGCTGCCCCGTGACTGCCGCTCTTGCTGCTGCTGCCGCTGCCGCTGCCGCTGCCGCTGCCGCTGCCGCTGCCGCCGCCGTGACTTCTGGGGCTGTTGCTGCCCCGTGACTTCTGCCGCTGCTACTGCTGCTGCTGCTACTGCTGGACGACCCACCGCCGACCAGGCGCCGCTGGAGATGACAAAAGTCCGGCGGGCGTACCGACAGGCAGTGATTTGTGTTTTATAAATTGGCCGTCCCGGATCCAGGGCAGGTGGCAATTTTCGGCGATCGACCTTGCTCGTTCTGACGCCGGCTGCGATTATGTCCGACAGAATACACAGTGCGGCGGTTGTACGCCACACTGTTTGCGACACAGCCCTGAGGTATGCGGTCCCTTCATTGTGCCATCGGCTGTTGGATGTTGACAAGTTCTTGTCTCTCGATTGGACAAAGATCATTGCTGTCGCCCGGACAGTTTTTCAGGGAGGTCGTCGGCATCTGATCACTCCAGTTTGTTTATTCGCATAAGTAAGTTGGCTCGAAAGAAGGGTGGGTGTTTGAAAGCCCACATTTCCGGTTCAGGTGGATTAGATCGGTTGGCCACTGCTGTCGACGAACGACATCAATCACGGCCGTCGGAACTCGATTTCAGTGCCTAATTAAAGCGGCCAAGAGGTCGGACACTTACCTGCAAGTCATCGGGGCGGCTTGGTTCGGCAGAACAGTGCAGCTGTAAGTAGATAATTGCCATTTTTAAAACACCACTCCGTGCGGAAGAATGCAGGGAAGGCCACAAGTGATTTCCATGACCTTTGACGGATGCTCGGCAGCCGTGTTATCGTTGTCCGCCGGCAGCGAAGTGCCGCTGGCACGCCTGGGTAGGCGAGTCGACCCGCACCTCCTCCACGGCGGGCAGACATGCCACGATTTGTCTGTGTCGTTCATTGACCGTGGAACGGTGCCCGAATTCCCATCGTGGCCGGTCGATGTGGAGCGCACATGGCCACGGGGCAATGTCATCAGTGCAGGCTTTGATCCGTGGCCCGGTTTCCTGTGCGCGGTCGACGTCTCGGCCGGCGCACACCACATTGGTGGCGATGTGTGCTGCGGTGACGGGCTGTGTGATGCGCCGACGTCTGGTTCGGTAATGAGGCTCTGGTGCGATGTGACGCTATGAGATGCGGTGTGACGCTCTGAAATGCGGCGTGTCGTGGAAGACATGTGAGATACACGCTGGTGGTGACGGCTGTGTGGCTAACGTGTGAGATACACGCTGGTGGTGACGGCTGACGTGTGAGATACGCTGGTGGTGACGGCTGACGTGTGAGATACACGCTGGTGGTGACGGCTGACGTGTGAGATACACGCTGGTGGTGACGGCTGACGCGTGAGATACGCTGGTGGTGACGGCTGACGTGTGAGATACGCTGGTGGTGACGGCTGACGTGTGAGATACACGCTGGTGGTGACGGCTGACGCGTGAGATACGCTGGTGGTGACGGCTGACGTGTGAGATACACGCTGGTGGTGACGGCTGACGTGTGAGATACACGCTGGTGGTGACGGCTGACGTGTGAGATACACGCTGGTGGTGACGGCTGACGTGTGAGATACACGCTGGTGGTGACGGCTGACGCGTGAGATACGCTGGTGGTGACGGCTGACGTGTGAGATACACGCTGGTGGTGACGGCTGACGCGTGAGATACGCTGGTGGTGACGGCTGACTTGAGATACACGTTGGTGGTGACGGCTGACGCGTGAGATTCGCTGGTGGTGACGGCTGACGCGTGAGATACGCTGGTGGTGACGGCTGACGTGTGAGATACGCTGGTGGTGACGGCTGACGTGTGAGATACGCTGGTGGTGACGGCTGACTTGTGAGATACACTTGCGTACACACTGGCGGAGTCAATGCTCGTAGCTGCTTGTCTCTGAGTAACGGCTCTCAAGTGGGGAGTAATTCCCCTGGAGGGATTCGTGTCCCTAGCGGGGAGGGAATGCAAACACGACACGGCGTGTATAGAAACTCTAGGCGTATTGCATGGCATGTTCGTAAAGGTCAGGGAAGCATATTTCTTGCCCGAAAAAGAGTGAGCCAAAGTGAAGCTTAGAAATGCTGTTTTTTTTAGCATGCTTTCTGCCAGGGGGTCACGTTGTCGCACAGTTGTACGGCAGCGTCCTCCAGGGGTGATGTTGTTTGCCGGCGTCCGCCAGGGGGTCACGTTGTCGCACAGTAGTACGGTGGCGTCCGCTAGTTAACTGTTACTCTTTACTTTTCCATGATTATACCACTGTTTCAAATCCGAAACTGGTGAGCAACGTGCCGGCTGTGTTCGTCTCTTGAGTGTAATAAGCCAACTGCACGCAGCGGTGGCCACCCCTTCTGTGCAAGTCCGTCGAAACTTGGCCTGGAGCGGAAGACGCAGCTGGGGGGGGCATGTTCACGGACGGCAGGTGAGCGGAAGTAACTTCCTCCCCGGGACGGTCAATACCCCCCCCTCCCACCCGCCATCCTCAGGCGCGGTGTCATGGTGACCCTGGCCAGCTGAAGGGCGTACACCGGACGCATGGTGCAGCCTGCGCCTGCAATACGATACCCCCACCCCACACTTTTCACATCGGCGACGACGTCTCACCGGCACGCCTCATTCTCCTGCCTCGCTGTGCCAGCCCTGCCGGCGATCGTATGGAAGAGCCACGTCCTGTGGCCATCGGCGACGACGTGTCACCGGCACGCCTCATTCTCCTCGCTCGCTGTCCCAGCCCTGCCGGCGATCGTATGGAAGGGCCACGTCCTGTTCACACACTCCAATTTGCTTCTTTTCTTTCTCTAGTCATATTTTGCCGCCATGTGGCGTCCAACGTCGTCCTCCCAGCCTCACGATGACCGATGCCGGTGCTCACACCAATATCTTGCGCGTTTCATCATCCTGATTCGTCTGTACCATCCATCGACTTCACTGAACTACCTCCTACATAGTGATCGCATCACTATCTAAGAGGTATGACGGTCATAAGCTATGACGATATGTGCATAACGTTAACGGTAATCAGCATAATCGCTTACTTCTCCGATATATCAGCTTTGACCATTTCCAGAATCTGTTCTGTGTAGATTCTTCCAGCTGTAATCACTTACGGGGTATGAAGAACGATTAAGCGCGTTCTATTAGTTTGTCCAAAATGTCATTAATCTCCTCCAAACCGGAATCGACTAACGGTCCTGTTCCTTTTTCCATTCTCGTAAAGGGCTAGAGGCTCGTAGGCTAGTAAAGGGCTAAACAGCTGCCCTGCAAAGGAAAACAGAAATCCCGCGTGAACCATCTCACTTACGTGTTCTGGGTTTGCTCTTCCCCTTTGCACTATTACTACTTAACAGTGCAATATGATTGGACAGTTTATCCATATAGATATATCCAGACATGCTTGCTAAGCTAGCGTATAGCCAGCTTAACAACGTGACCCTCCTTGCTTGCAACTTGGAGTGGAAATCGCAATCGGTGTAGTTATTGTATGACACATTATATTCTTTGGTTCAATCTTGACCATACTCGTATTTCGACTTGCACAGCGTGAGCAACTATATCCATGACAACCATAAGGTGAAGTAGAGGTGGCTGAAACACGTGGCCTACTTCGAATGTCGACATTTATTATTATAATACGCTTGCAGAAATGGTCCATTGATCAGGCTCGTGACCGTTCGTGTTTAATTTTACATTAACAAATTAAAATATCTGTCAGCCCAATGATCCGGCCGACTTAATCCTGTTCGGACGCTGCTTCCATCTCGCGCTAGCCATGTCGCTTGTCACCCGGTCACCCGTCGGCAAAGTGAGGTCACACGGCGTCACGCTGCTGGACAGGGACAGGGACCTGCTGGACAGGGACGACCAATGTGTGCCACCGCGCTCTGTTTGAGCAGGTGTGAGGGATGTGCTGTGTCATGTGGGCCGGGGATGACTGTCGGATGCCACTCCCCGCCCATGGGTGTGGCCAGTGGCCAGTTGTCCAGTTGTCCAGTTGACTAAGGCTGGCGATGTCTGGTCTCTTCATTGGTGGATGTGTATCCAGTTTCCAGTGGATCGGGGCAGGTCGAGCTCGATTGGCCCTTCCGGTGGACGGTGGGTGTGTCGTGCAACCAGCGGCCATGGGTGTCTGATGGATCTCCATACCGGGCGTGTGCCCAGTGTCCAGCGGATCGGACCCGTTTGTGTACGATGGGCGTTCTCCGCCAGTGGCTGGGCCGGCGTCCAGTGAGCCGTCGGTGTCGATGCGGTTTGACTAGCTGTAGTGTCCTGTGTGTGCCGGCCCACATCAGCCAGAGCCGGGCTGGTGGCTGTAGTGTCCTGTATGTGCCGGCCCACATCAGCCAGAGCCGGGCTGGTGGCTGTATGTGCCGGCCCACATCAGCCAGAGCCGGGCTGGTGGCTGTAGTGTCCTGTATGTACCGGCCCACATCAGCCAGAGCCGGGCTGGTGGCTGTAGTGTCCTGTGTGTGCCGGCCACATCAGCCAGAGCCGGGCTGGTGGCTGTAGTGTCCTGTATGTGCCGGCCCACATCAGCCAGAGCCGGGCTGGTGGCTGTAGTGTCCTGTGTGTGCCGGCCCACATCAGCCAGAGCCGGGCTGGTGGCTGTAGTGTCCTGTCCCCAAACCGGGCTGTGCCCTGTGTGTGCCGGCCCACATCAGCCAGAGCCGGGCTGGTGGCTGTAGTGTCCTGTATGTGCCGGCCCACATCAGCCAGAGCCGGGCTGGTGGCTGTAGTGTCCTGTGTGTGCCGGCCCACATCAGCCAGAGCCGGGCTGGTGGCTGTAGTGTCCTGTATGTGCCGGCCCACATCAGCCAGAGCCGGGCTGGTGGCTGTAGTGTCCTGTATGTGCCGGCCCACATCAGCCAGAGCCGGGCTGGTGGCTGTAGTGTCCTGTGTGTGCCGGCCCACATCAGCCAGAGCCGGGCTGGTGGCTGTAGTGTCCTGTATGTGCCGGCCCACATCAGCCAGAGCCGGGCTGGTGGCTGTAGTGTCCTGTGTGTGCCGGCCCACATCAGCCAGAGCCGGGCTGGTGGCTGTAGTGTCCTGTATGTGCCGGCCCACATCAGCCAGAGCCGGGCTGGTGGCTGTAGTGTCCTGTATGTGCCGGCCCACATCAGCCAGAGCCGGGCTGGTGGCTGTAGTGTCCTGTGTGTGCCGGCCCACATCGGCCAGAGCCGGGCTGGTGGCTGTAGTGTCCTGTATGTGCCGGCCCACATCAGCCAGAGCCGGGCTGGTGGCTGTAGTGTCCTGTATGTGCCGGCCCACATCAGCCAGAGCCGGGCTGGTGGCTGTAGTGTCCTGTATGTGCCGGCCCACATCAGCCAGAGCCGGGCTGGTGGCTGTAGTGTCCTGTATGTGCCGGCCCACATCAGCCAGAGCCGGGCTGGTGGCTGTAGTGTCCTGTATGTGCCGGCCCACATCAGCCAGAGCCGGGCTGGTGGCTGTAGTGTCCTGTATGTGCCGGCCCACATCAGCCAGAGCCGGGCTGGTGGCTGTAGTGTCCTGTGTGTGCCGGCCCACATCAGCCAGAGCCGGGCTGGTGGCTGTAGTGTCCTGTATGTACCGGCCCACATCAGCCAGAGCCGGGCTGGTGGCTGTAGTGTCCTGTGTGTGCCGGCCCACATCAGCCAGAGCCGGGCTGGTGGCTGTAGTGTCCTGTGTGTGCCGGCCCACATCAGCCAGAGCCGGGCTGGTGGCTGTAGTGTCCTGTGTGTGCCGGCCCACATCAGCCAGAGCCGGGCTGGTGGCTGTAGTGTCCTGTGTGTGCCGGCCCACATCAGCCAGAGCCGGGCTGGTGGCTGTAGTGTCCTGTGTGTACCGGCCCACATCAGCCAGAGCCGGGCTGGTGGCTGTAGTGTCCTGTGTGTGCCGGCCCACATCAGCCAGAGCCGGGCTGGTGGCCCGCGGCGTCCCGATAGTGGATCAGTAGCACGGCCATGCGACAAACGGCGCGCCGCGCCGCGCCGCAAACGTCGCCGCCGGGTTGTGAGCCGCGCGCGAGCCCCGCGGCGGCGGCCAGCGCCAGGTGCTGGCCGGACGACTGGTCTGGCCGAATTTCCGGCCCCGTGGGACGGCCAGTTGTTCTCCGCGCCCCGCAGCACGGCCGGGTCTCGTCTGGGATCGATCCAATCGTGCGTCGGAGCATGCCGAGTGCGTCGGCACCCCTCCCAGACGGCAGCGCAGCTGTGGTGGCAGTCGATGGTCGCGGCGCTGGCCCACGCCGTCGACCAGCCGGGCGGCAGCTCTATCTCAAGCCAAGCCGCGATTTGAGGCTGATGCAGAGTTGAAGGGCCTTGATGTGGTTCCTGCGGCACATTCTAAGTACCCGCTCGCTATTTCAAATACACGGCATTATGAATATGGAAATTGCCGGCCTGTTGTGGACATGATCCATGGCCCCAATTCAAATATGAAAATTGTGGGAATCACTGCCTTGTTAAAAAAAAACCTCAAACCATCAGTCCATCAGTGTTCATACACTCTAATCAAATATCAGAATACTCACACACTAAAAACCTCAAGACTCCTGCTGGCAGTTCGATAATTTGGTAGCTAACCGGCTGACCTGAAGACTCATGCTGGTAGCTCGAGAATTGGATAGGCTCGACTAACCAACTGACGTGCAGGCACTGAGCAGACCCGTTTGCGTGCGGCGCGCTGACCGATAGTCGGGGTCTGCGGCGACTGCGGCCGTCTACCGCTCCTACCTCACCGGCCGTCGGCCGACGCGCGCCGATTCGGCTCGGCTCGAGGGGGTCGCGTCCGACGGCACGCGAGACTGGTGCCGGTGTGCGGCGCGAGCTCTGCGGCCGGGTCGGGCTTGTGGGCGCGGCGTCCACCGGTAGGCTGACCGAGAGTCCGACACCCGCGGCGCCTGCCGACTGTCGGGTCGGACGCGGACGCGGTCCGCGCCAATCACCGACGCCCAGACAAAGTCGACAGGCCGCACGCGACCTGTCGGCGGCGAGTGGCGCGACTTTGAGCCGCCTCGCCGCCAGACCCCGGCCGCCTCGCCGCCAGACGCGACCGAAGTGGCGCACTTGGTGCGTGTGTTGACACTGTTATCGGTCGCCTGTGCTCGCACGCAGCCTTGATGCGGTGGTATCGTGCCGGATGCGGTCGGCCGGTACGGCAGTCGCGAGGGTCCGCCGATCAGCAGTCATACGTGAGTCAGCTGTTGCGCGGGAAACTGCGCGCGCCTGTCTGGTCGTTGCACGGCCTCAAGGATACGACGGTCGTAAGTGTGCTCATGGTCCGGTCTCATCCGTGGCATTTCCGTCGTGTCTCCTTTGATGACCTCTGCGCTGCCTCCGCTCCAGTTCCAGCCTCCAGTGGTGTCTCCATTTCCGTCGTGTCTCCTTGATGACCTCTGCGCTGCCTCCCTCCAGTTCCAGCCTCCAGTGGTGTCTCCTTTGATGACCTCTGCGCTTCCTCCGCTCCAGTTCCAGCCTCCAGTGTGTCTCCAATTTCCGCTCGTGTCTCCTTTGATGACCTCTGCGCTGCCTCCGCTCCAGTTCCAGCCTCCAGTGGTGTCTCCATTTCCGTCGTGTCTCCTTTGATGTCCTCTGCGCTGCCTCCCTCCAGTTCCAGCCTCAGTGGTGTCTCCATTGATGACCCTCCCCTCCCCCCCCCCCAGTTCCAGCCTCCAGTGGTGTCCCTTTGATGACCCCTGCGCTGCCTCCGCCCCAGTTCCAGCCTCCAGTTGGTTTCTCCTTTTATGACCTCTGCGCTGCCTCCGCTCCAGTTCCAGCCTCCAGTGGTGTCTCCATTGTCTTGTCCCACGGCGGCCTGGTTCCCACCGTGTCCGGTCTTGCGCCCGTCTCTTCCTTTGTAGTAGTATACCATCCACCGTTTTCCTCCTACTTGTCATTGTCTTGTTAGCTGCAGTTCCCACGTTTTGCTGCTCGTGTGTACGGCTGTGAATGCAGGAAGTTATGATGGCTGAACGTGATCGCATAACCTGCGGCGGCTTGTGTCTGTGCTTCTCATGACGATGTTGATGGTTCATGTTGCCGGCTAGTTGTGACTCATCATTCCTGGGCAGGCGTTAATTTATTCAGTCACCTTTGAGGAGGTGAAGCCGCCCGGAGTACGATTAATATGCTGTCGTTGAAAGGTGAATGCAATTCGCTGAAATTACCCGCAATTATACTTTCTAGACATTTCTAAGCATTCGTCGTTATAAAATGTACATGTATCACATGGGATGATGTACATGTATCACATGGGATGCGCCAGCACACCTTTTGTCAAATTTTGGCATAGTCCCTTTTTCTGTTTCCGTTTTTCTTCTTTTCTACTGTTTCTGCCAGTGTTCAGACAGGCGACAGTCTCTGCCGACAGCACACACCGGGACCGCCCGGACCGCCCATACCTGTCGTCAACACATTGGTGGCGAGTATCGCCTGCCCACCGCTCGTCCTGCGCCGCCGAGCAGCCCGCCGCAGCGCGTCCGGCCAATTTGCCGGCGCTGAACGTGACACCGGCGAAGAAAGCCGGCGGCTCCCACAGCGGCGCCACCTCGCCGTGACTGGGCCGGCGCTCCGCCCTCTCCTGCCGCTCCGCTTCCGGTGACTCGGCGCGGCTAATCACGCCTAATGGCGCCGCACTCTTCCTTTCAGTCTTCCGTTCCCAGGCGGCGCTGCTCGCACGCCGGATCGGCTGTGTCGGACGCCCGGGCGGCGGCGGGGCAGCCAGGTACGCCGCGGTCGCGCCGCGCACCCACGCCCTCCACTGCTCGTCAGAGGCGGCGGGTCGCACGGTACGTGGCGGCGGAGCGGCGCAGACTCGCCGCCGCCCCACCACTCGTCTGGCGCAGCCCGGCGCCGCCACCAACCCCACCATTTACCGCGATATCGGCGCGCCGCATTCGCCACGCTCCGGACCCAGGTCGCACGGCGGCGCGCGGAACGCATCGGCGCTGATTGGCTCCCAGAGCGGCGTCTCGCCCGATCATGAGGGACGCGTCGGACGGCTGGGTCCCACCAGTTCATGAGTGACACGTCAGACGGGTCCCAGCCATGCCCGGCAGCCCCCAGGTCCCAGCAGTTAATGAGGGACACATCGGACGGGTCCCAGCCATGCCCGGCAGCCCCCAGGTCCCAGCAGTTAATGAGGAACACATCGGACGGGTCCCAGCCATGCCCGGCAGCCCCCAGGTCCCAGCAGTTAATGAGGGACACATCGGACGGGTCCCAGCCATGCCCGGCAGCCCCCAGGTCCCAGCAGTTCATGAGGGACACATCGGACGGGTCCCAGCCATGCCCGGCAGCCCCCAGGTCCCAGCAGTTCATGAAGGACACGTCGTAGTCCCAGCCATGCCCGGCAGCACCCGACGACACTTTCGCTTTAATTACCGTCCATTTGTTGGGGGCGGACGCACAACGGCCGGACGCTTTGTGCGGCCAGCGAGGGGACCCGAGCCCCGTCCGGGCGCCCCCCCCCCCCCTCTCCTGGCGCCCGCGCCGTCACCGGTAAACAGGGAGGTAGGGTAGCGCGCCGATCCAGATCAGTCGTGAGCTGTTGCGTCGCTCATAAACAACCGCCGAAACGTTGGTATGCACAGGCCGTGCTTCAGCTGGTGGCCGGACGCTTGCCGCCCCGCGCCTTCTCCGATAGCGGTGTGCGGCTGGTGTGAGGTGTTTCGTCAGCGGTGTGGCGGGGCTGCTCGGGCAATCTCGACCCTGCCGGGCGGTGATGGACGCGTCGCCGTCCGATTTATTCATGAATGCCGGCGGCCGAGCTGTGGCCGCGGTATGTGATGCGACGCGTCGACTCCGTCCGACCGCCGAACATAGTCACCAGAGCCGCGCCTCCGTCTTCAGATGGAGGCGGCCGAGCTGTGGCCGCGGTATGTCATGCGACGCGTCGACTCCGTCCGACCGCCGAACATAGTCACCAGAGCCGCGCCTCCGTCTTCAGATGGCATGAATGCCGGCGGCCGAGCTGTGGCCGCGGTATGTGATGCGACGCGTCGACTCCGTCCGACCGCCGAACAGTCACCAGAGCCGCGCCTCCGTCTTCAGATGGCATGCACGACCGACGCCTGCCTGTTGACCTGTCGGACGGCCGACGGCGATCGCGCTGTTGGCAGCTGCCGCGTGATTTGACCTTGACCTTGGCCTGGCCACTGGACGCCGCAGGATTTCTCCCGGACGGTGGACGGTGGACGGTCGCCGCCTCAGCGTGGCCCTGGCTATGTCAGCTGTCGGCGATGTCTCGCCGGCAGCCGACATCTCGCGCCTTTTCATTGTTCGTAAACGGCGCGAGCGGACAGCAGACGGCCGACACACTTCTGACCCCAGTATTGTCTCGAGGGCGCCGGTCGGGGGGGGTCACTTATGACCCCACTATTGTCTCGAGGGTGCCGGTCGGGGTCACTTCTGACCTCAATACTATCGGGATGGCGTCGGTCGGGGTCACTTCTGACCCCAGTATTATCTGGATGGCGCCGGTCGGGGTCACTTCTGACCCCAGTATTATCTGGAGGGCGCCGGTCGAGGTCACTACTGACCCCAGCATTGTCGAGGGCGCCGGTCGGAATCACTTCTGACCCCAGCATTGTTGAGGCCGCCGGTGGGTCACTTCTGACCCCAGTATCATCTCGAAGACGCCGGTCGGGGTCACTTCTGACCCCACCATTGTCCAGGGCGCCGGTCGGGGTCACTTCTGACCCAGTATTATCTGGAGGGCGTCGGTCGGGGTGACGTCGGCGGCTGGCATGTGACGATTGCGAGCGTCACGTGCCGAGGTGACGCGCCGGCGGTGATCCCGTCACGCCGGTGACTGGCTGTGGCGCGCGCTGTCGCCGGCTGCCGGCTCGCGTGACGGAACACCGTCACGTGTCGCCACCTGCTGGGCCGACGCACGTCCCGCCGACACACACACAGCACGCCACCTGACATGCGCACCGAGCAGGAGAGTGGGCAGAGTAGCCACTCCCTCTTTCTCTCTCTCTACCTTCGGATGATTCTAACAGCAGCTCTATGCCAGTGTATGGAGAATAGCGACTTAGGAATGGTGTTCGTCCCAGTTCCAAGGTCGTGTGACCCTGGTCGTGTGTACCCTGGTCGTGTGACCCTGGTCGTGTGACCCTGGTCGTGTGTACCCTGGTCGTGTGTACCCTGATCGTGTGTACCCTGGTCGTGTGTACCCTGGTTGTGTGACCCTGGTCGTGTGACCCTGGTCGTGTGTACCCTGGTTGTGTGACCCTGGTTGTGTGACCCTGGTCGTGTGACCCTGGTCGTGTGTACCCTGGTCGTGTGACCCTGGTCGTGTGTACCCTGGTCGTGTGTACCCTGGTCGTGTGTACCCTGGTCGTGTGTACCCTGGTCGTGTGTACCAAGGTCGTGTGTACCCTGGTCGTGTGACCCTGGTCGTGTGACCCTGGTCGTGTGTACCCTGGTTGTGTGACCCTGGTCGTGTGTACCCTGGTCGTGTGTACCCTGGTCGTGTGTACCCTGGTCGTGTGTACCAAGGTCGTGTGTACCCTGGTCGTGTGTACCAAGGTCGTGTGTACCCTGGTCGTGTGACCCTGGTCGTGTGTACCCTGGTCGTGTGTACCAAGGTCTTGTGTACCAAGGTCGTGTGTACCAAGGTCGTGTGTACCCTGGTCGTGTGACCCTGGTCGTGTGTACCAAGGTCGTGTGACCCTGGTCGTGTGACCCTGGTCGTGTGTACCCTGGTCGTGTGTACCCTGGTCGTGTGTACCCTGGTCGTGTGTACCCTGGTCGTGTGTACCAAGGTCGTGTGTACCCTGGTCGTGTGTACCAAGGTCTTGTGTACCAAGGTCGTGTGTACCAAGGTCCTGTGTACCCTGGTCGTGTGTACCCTGGTCGTGTGACCCTGGTCGTGTGACCCTGGTCGTGTGACCCTGCGGTTCGGACCGACTGATGCAGCCCGCATTCAAAACTGCGGCTGACTTTAGAGGGTATTGTTCCTTTGCGGGCTGCATTGTCTGGGTGGACGCCTCGCCAGGACATACTTCCAGGACAGATAGATCGACATTCCTGTGTCGGTGATGTCACTTATCCCTGGATAGAGACATTACCTTCAGACATTGCTCGCATTGGACAGACCTTGACACACACGGATGCCACCTCAGCAAACACAACATTCGCTGTGGTACTGGCACAGAGCTCCGCTCAAAATACAACGCTCATCTTAATATGCGGAGCTGCCACTTTCAAAGGCCTTAGTAGACAGACACAGACCTTAGTAGATACTTACCTTAGTAGATACTTACCTTAGTAGACACAGAGCCCACCCTGAAGAAATGCTGTTCGTTTAAATACACAAAGCTCGCCTCGCCTTGGCAGACACAGATGTCGCCTCCGCAGATACAGACAGTTCGCCTTGGCGGACGCAGATTTCGCTTCGACAGACCTAGCATTTGCTGTAGCAGAAACAGAGCTCGTCTTGGCAGGCACAGAGATCGCTTTAGTAGACACAGCTCGTTCTGGAAGATACAGAGCTCGTCTTAGGAAACAGATCGTCTTGGCAGGCACAGCTCGTCTTGGAAGACTCAGCTCGTCTTGAAAGACACATAGCTGGCTGTCACCCGTCAGGCTGTCGCCGGCCAGGCTGTCGCCCGTCATGCTGTCGCGGGCCAGGCTGTCGCCCGTCAGGCTGTCGCCCGTCAGGCTGTCGCCCGACAGGCTGTCGCGGGCCAGGCTGTCGCCCGTCATGCTGTCGCCCGTCAGGCTGTCGCCCGTCAGGCTGTCGCGGGCCAGGCCGTCACCCGTCAGGCTGTCGCCAGTCAGGCGTTGCCGGCCCGACAGCTGGGCGGCCACTGTCGCGCCTCTGGCTGTCGGCACGGCCGCGGCAGTCGCGCCGACAGGACCGGTCGCACGGAATGGTTCCATTGGCCGCTGGCCGGCGGCCATGCCGGCGGCGGTCGGTCGGTCGTCACCCCTGCAGAGCGTGCGAGCGGCGCGACCGCGGCCGGCGTCAGCGGCCGGCGTCAGCGGCCTGGCCACGGACCGCGCCGCCGCCGAGTTATTCCCAGCTCGACCTGTCCGGGGTTCAGAGGTGAAGCGGCCGGCAGGGGCGCACTCCGCGCCCCGGGGCGGCGCAGAAAAACCGGTAAATAAATGGACCGGAGTGCCCAGGAGATGTTGTGCCATCAGCAGGCAGCGGAATAACGACCAGCGGGGGGGAGAGAGAGAGAGAGAGAGAGAGAGAGAGAGAGAGAGAGAGAGAGAGAGAGAGAGAGAGAGAGAGAGAGAGAGAGAGAGAGAGAGAGAAGATTGGTTATTGGTTTTGCGACACGTCGACCGTTGAGTCATGTAGCGTCGCCAATATCTCACGCCGATTGGTCGTGGGCGAAGAGTAAGAGAGAGAGAGGAGATGGCGAGAGCGCGGCGAGGTTGTGCGTGGTAGATACTACGTTCGGCACCTTACGTCAGGCCGCAGTGAAAGTGCGTCATGACGCGAGCGTGCGTACGACTGCCGAGTTTCGGCACAATAAATAGTCTTCCTGCACCTGAGCCATCCTTGGGAGACCACTCGCGCAATTACCTGCTCCGGTTTGCATGTTCAGGAAATAATAATCTGCACAAAAAGGCGTCGTGAATTTAAACGTTCTACCAACGACACGGCCTTCTGGGAATTGTTGTACGGTACTACATTATCGTGTGCTTCGCGCTCTGCTTTGCCCGACCGGTGTCAGCGTGACTGATATGCCTGTTGGTATGTCGCTTGCGTGTATCCTACCCTCAAAGTGTACCCTCCTACCCTCAAAGTTCGCTACGCGACTGGAAGTGTGTGTTGGGGGGGGATTACCGGGGTAAATTCACCTGTAAACCCTCATCAAAATAAAATACACCAAACCAAAACAAAATTGAAAGCTCCTAAATTTGTGAGTGGGCATCACCTGCTTCGAAAAATCAGGCCGGATCATGGTCGGAGTACACTTGGCTCCTCCTGAGACCTAGTCCATTGGTGGCGCAAGGACCGTAGCCGCTCCTCTCAGTAAACTACCAGCTGTCTGTCCCACACCCCCGGCCAAAGGTGTCGTCCCACCTCTCCCCGTGAGAGCCGGCCAGAGTGACACCATCTGGCCATTGGTGGCTCCTGTCAGTAAACTACCAGCTGTCTGTCCCACACCCCCGGCCAAAGGTGTCCTTCCACCTCTCCCCGTGAGAGCCGGCCAGAGTGACACCATCTGGCCATTGGTGGCTCCTGTCAGTAAACTACCAGCTGTCTGTCCCACACCCCCGGCCAAAGGTGTCGTCCCACCTCTCCCCGTGAGAGCCGGCCAGAGTGACACCATCTGGCCATTGGTGGCTCACAAACCAGCTGGCCATCCTGGGCTCCTCTCAGTAAACTACCAGCTGTCTGTCCCACACCCCCGGCCAAAGGTGTCCTTCCACCTCTCCCCGTGAGAGCCGGCCAGAGTGACACCAGCTGGCCATTGGTGGCTCCTGTCAGTAAACTACCAGCTGTCTGTCCCACACCCCCCGGCCAAAGGTGTCGTCCCACCTCTCCCCGTGAGAGCCGGCCAGAGTGACACCATCTGGCCATTGGTGGCTCCTGTCAGTAAACTACCAGCTGTCTGTCCCACACCCCCGGCCAAAGGTGTCGTCCCACCTCTCCCCGTGAGAGCCGGCCAGAGTGACACCATCTGGCCATTGGTGGCTCCTGTCAGTAAACTACCAGCTGTCTGTCCCACACCCCCGGCCAAAGGTGTCCTTCCACCTCTCCCCGTGAGAGCCGGCCAGAGTGACACCATCTGGCCATTGGTGGCTCCTGTCAGTAAACTACCAGCTGTCTGTCCCACACCCCCGGCCAAAGGTGTCGTCCCACCTCTCCCCGTGAGAGCCGGCGAGAGTGACATCATCTGGCCATTGGTGGCGCAAGGACCGTAGCCGCTCCTGTCAGTAAACTACCAGCTGTCTGTCCCACACCCCCGGCCAAAGGTGTCGTCCCACCTCTCCCCGTGAGAGCCGGCCAGAGTGACACCAGCTGGCCATTTGGGGGCTCCTTTCAGTAAACTACCAGCTGTCTGTCCCACACCCCCGGCCAAAGGTGTCGTCCCACCTCTCCCCGTGAGAGCCGGCCAGAGTGACACCATCTGGCCATTGGTGGCTCCTGTCAGTAAACTACCAGCTGTCTGTCCCACACCCCCGGCCAAAGGTGTCGTCCCACCTCTCCCCGTGAGAGCCGGCGAGAGTGACACCATCTGGCCATTGGTGGCTCCTGTCAGTAAACTACCAGCTGTCTGTCCCACACCCCCGGCCAAAGGTGTCCTTCCACCTCTCCCCGTGAGAGCCGGCCAGAGTGACACCATCTGGCCATTGGTGGCTCCTGTCAGTAAACTACCAGCTGTCTGTCCCACACCCCCGGCCAAAGGTGTCCTTCCACCTCTCCCCGTGAGAGCCGGCCAGAGTGACACCATCTGGCCATTGGTGGCTCCTGTCAGTAAACTACCAGCTGTCTGTCCCACACCCCCCGGCCAAAGGTGTCCTTCCACCTCTCCCCGTGAGAGCCGGCCAGAGTGACACCATCTGGCCATTGGTGGCTCCTGTCAGTAAACTACCAGCTGTCTGTCCCACACCCCCGGCCAAAGGTGTCGTCCCACCTCTCCCCGTGAGAGCCGGCCAGAGTGACACCATCTGGCCATTGGTGGCTCCTGTCAGTAAACTACCAGCTGTCTGTCCCACACCCCCGGCCAAAGGTGTCCTTCCACCTCTCCCCGTGAGAGCCGGCCAGAGTGACACCATCTGGCCATTGGTGGCTCCTTTGTCTGTTGTTGACGTTTCCGGCGACACGATCGCTCCTCCCGTTCTCTGTCACCAGTCACGTCACACCCGTTCAGGGCCACCCCGGCCACACCAACCGTGTCTCCTGGTGACCGACAGCGACCCGGGGCGGGGCAGCTCTGACGCCGGGCAGGAGCCATGGCTCCCAGCCACCGTGGTGGGAGGAGTGGCAACTGGATGGGGCAGCTCTGACGCCGGGCAGGAGCCATGGCTCCCAGCCACCGTGGTGGGAGGAGTGGCAACTGGATGGGGCAGCTCTGACGCCGGGCAGGAGCCATGGCTCCCGGCCACCGTGGTGGGAGGAGTGGCAACTGGATGGGGCAGCTCTGACGCCGGGCAGGAGCCATGGCTCCCGGCCACCGTGGTGGGAGGAGTGGCAACTGGATGGGGCAGCTCTGACGCCGGGCAGGAGCCATGGCTCCCGGCCACCGTGGTGGGAGGAGTGGCAACTGGATGGGGCAGCTCTGACGCCGGGCAGGAGCCATGGCTCCCAGCCACCGTGGTGGGAGGAGTGGCAACTGGATGGGGCAGCTCTGACGCCGGGCAGGAGCCATGGCTCCCGGCCACCGTGGTGGGAGGAGTGGCAACTGGATGGGGCAGCTCTGACGCCGGGCAGGAGCCATGGCTCCCAGCCACCGTGGTGGGAGGAGTGGCAACTGGATGGGGCAGCTCTGACGCCGGGCAGGAGCCATGGCTGCCAGCCACCGTGGTGGGAGGAGTGGCAACTGGATGGGCAGGGGACAATCCTGAGAATCACGACATGACAGTGGCTTCCTGTGGAGGGGACATAATGGCAGTGCTGGCGCGGATCGGCGGTCGGATAATGAGCGCTCCGGTGATACATGAACTCGGGCAGCGGCTGAACTCCCAGCGACGGGTCAGAGGCGCTCGGCTGTGTGAACTCGCGTCCGACCTCGGCTGTCCAACAGCCTGCAAAAAGCACCGAGAGCGCGGTCCGACGGCGATCGGCCAGGGGTGTCGGTACACGGCCCGACATCCTGGTGATCGGGTGCCGCCGGCCAGCCTCGGCGGCCGGCCAGGGGTGTCGGTACACGGCCCGACCTCCTGGTGATCGGCTGCGGCCAGCCAGCCTCGGCGGCCGGCCAGGGGTGTCGGTACACGTCCCGACCTCCTGGTGATCGGGTGCCGCCGGCCAGCCTCGGCGATCGGCCAGGGGTGTCGGTACACGGCCCGACATCCTGGTGATCGGCTGCGGCCAGCCAGCCTCGGCGGCCGGCCAGGGGTGTCGGTACACGGCCCGACATCCTGGTGATCGGCTGCGGCCAGCCAGCCTCGGCGGCCGGCCAGGGGTGTCGGTACACGGCCCGACATCCTGGTGATCGGCTGCGGCCAGCCAGCCTCGGCGGCCGGCCAGGGGTGTCGGTACACGGCCCGACATCCTGGTGATCGGCTGCGGCCAGCCAGCCTCGGCGGCCGGCCAGGGGTGTCGGTACACGGCCCGACATCCTGGTGATCGGCTGCGGCCAGCCAGCCTCGGCGGCCGGCCAGGGGTGTCGGTACACGGCCCGACATCCTGGTGATCGGCTGCGGCCAGCCAGCCTCGGCGGCCGGCCAGGGTGTCGGTACACGGCCCGACATCCTGGTGATCGGCTGCGGCCAGCCAGCCTCGGCGGCCGGCCAGGGTGTCGGTACACGGCCCGACATCCTGGTGATCGGCTGCGGCCAGCCAGCCTCGGCGGCCGGCCAGGGGTGTCGGTACACGGCCCGACATCCTGGTGATCGGCTGCGGCCAGCCAGCCTCGGCGGCCGGCCAGGGGTGTCGGTACACGGCCCGACATCCTGGTGATCGGCTGCGGCCAGCCAGCCTCGGCGGCCGGCCAGGGTGTCGGTACACGTCCCGACCTCCTGGTAATCGGCTGCGGCCAGCCAGCCTCGGCGGCCGGCCAGGGGTGTCGGTACACGGCCCGACCTCCTGGTGATCGGCTGCGGCCAGCCAGCCTCGGCGGCCGGCCAGGGGTGTCGGTACACGGCCCGACCTCCTGGTGATCGGCGGCCGGCCAGGGGTGTCGGTGCCCGGCCCGACCTCCTGGTGATCGGCTGCGGCCGGCCGCGCCACATCTCGTATGCCCGCCACCGGCAGCCGCGTTGTGAAACGGCTGATTTATGGCAGCGGTAAGCTGTGAAGACGTCCGTAGACGTGAATAACTGGCCACAAACAGGAGTGAATGATGGTGGTGAGGAGCGCGCGTGGTGAGTCGACAGGCCAGCTGGCTGCCGTCGGCCGGTGTAGCCACGTGCCGCGGCACCATGTTCCGACACGGGCCGAGGCGTCGGCAGGGGATCAGCCCGGCCGGCGCGGCGCCTTCCGCCCTGGCAGCTGGCGGAGCGGCCGGGCTGGGGCGACTCGGCTTCATCTGTCGAAATGTGTTGCCGGTCCGTTTGTCGGCCGGCCGGCGCCGACGGCCGTCTTGACGGACGCTGCGGCCTAGCCCAACTGTCACCCGTCTGGCTCGACTCAGGGCAGCTGTGCCTGCTCGGGCAGTCCTGCCGGGTTCAGACGAAACGAACCTCCCGGCCCAGGGCAAATTTTGTCATTGATTGGGAAGAAATGCTCAAACATTGGAAGATGCCTGGATTTCTTCCAATGGCCGACGGACGGGCGACCGGAATCCAGCCGCACCGTCACACATTTCCACAGATGAAGCACCCCCCCCCGGCCGAGCTGCACCGCCAGCTGGCAAGGCGGAAGGCGCCGGGCGGGTTGGTCCTGCCGGCGCCACGGGCTCGTGTCGGAACACGTCGGCTGCACGCGAATACCTGGGCCGACGGCGGCGCGGGGGCTGCCGGTGCGCCGCGCGCACTCGTCACGGCGAGATCACGCCAAGGTGCAACGTGTGATGCACTCTGTGTTGTGTTTGTGTAGGGGGGGGAGAAGGAGGAATTAAGACATTTCACACGAGGGACGGGGAAAATGTTCCGCCGAGAAGGTTGTTGTTCGTTGTGAATGCAGATCAAAATCGCTAGGTTGGACTTTGACCGGTCAGTGCCCGGACGGCTAGATTATAACCGTCAGCACCGGTCGGATTTCATTCGGTGTGCCTTGCGTGGCTACAGAGAGCGAACAATGCGAGCTAATTAGTCAGCGGCGGCACGCCCCACTTTGGCTCCGGCCCCCGCTCCGCCCACGTCTCCGCCCCCTGCTCTGGCTCCGGCTCCGGCTCCGACCCCCGGCCCCGCCTCTGCCCCCGTTCCGGCTCCAGCTCCGGCTCCGGCTCCGGCTCCGGCTCCGGCTCCGGCTCCGGCTCCGGCTCCGACTCCGGCTCCGACTCCGACTCCGGCTCCGGCTCCACCTCCGACGCCGGCTCTGGCTCTGTCGATTCAAAGCCGCCGTCCGTGGTTTGCGGGTCTCGCCCCATCCATCCAGGCTGCAGCTCATCGCAAAACGCCGTCTACACCGGCGCAAATTGGCCGCTGAAGGATGCTGCAGCAACGGGTACCGCAAGCGGCGATTAAATCTCGTTCCTTCACAGGTGGCCGGGCCGGTGAGCTGAGGTACGATGCGAGGCGCTGCGGCTCCCCACTAGGCGATCGACGATCCGGTGAGTGCCGCGAGGGCGACTTGTCCGAGGGCCGAGTGGGAGGAGAGCGGGCCACTATGGCGAGGCGGTTGTGGCTGGCTGTTGTCCGCGCTACCGTTGCGTAAGTCTCGGTCCCTGATGAACTGATATGGTTCGCCCGGTAATGGGGCAGCGGTGGCTCACGGCACGGGTGGATTGTGTTGTGGATGGCGCCGGCACGCCCGGTGTTTGTCGCTGGTGGTTTGTGGTGGTTATTTATTGGTTTTCGACACGTCGACGGTTGGGTCATATAGCGTCGCCAATCTATCTATATATCGAGCCGATTGGCCGTGGGCGAAGAGTAGCTTACCCCTAGACTACTTGTCAGTGTTTGCCACGCGCTGCAGCTCTGACCAAGGACCCGGTCCGGGCGGTACGCGGTACCACTGGCCCCACTCCCGCCGCTGCTGGGCGCGGCCGACACGAACTGTTGGCCGCAATGGTCGGGAATGCTCATCTGATTGTGCATGCATGCACGCTGCTGGCCGGCCGTTTTTGCGGCCGGTGTCTGACGAGACTTCTGCGGAGACTGGCCAAGGACGGCGGCGGTCGTCCAGCCGGCTGCAGCTGGCAGCCCGGCCGGGCCCGGCGCGGCCTCGGCCGGCAGGAGGAGGCGCGCGCATTGTTCCCAGCTCGCCGCCCGGCCGCCAGCCGGGCCACTGGGGTCGTTTGCATAGCATTATTTGCTGCACGCGCGAACTGGCGCAGAGCTGCTCGTCCGACTCGGCGCCCGACTGCTGACGCTTCATGCCTGCGCTGGACTGGCACCCGCGGCAGCCGATGGTGGACCCCAGGCATCACCCGTAAATCGCTGGACTGGCACCCGCGGCAGCCGATGGTGGACCCCAGGCATCACCCGTAAATCGCTGGACTGGCACCCGCGGCAGCCGATGGTGGACCCCAGGCATCACCCGTAAATCGCTGGACTGGCACCCGCGGCGGCCGATGGTGGACCCCAGGCCATCTCCCGTAAATCGCTGGACTGGCACCCGCGGCAGCCGATGGTGGACCCCAGGCCATCTCCCGTGAATCGCTGGACTGGCACCCGCGGCAGCCGATGGTGGACCCCAGGCCATCTCCCGTGAATCGCTGGACTGGCACCCGCGGCAGCCGATGGTGGACCCCAGGCCATCTCCCGTAAATCGCTGGACTGGCACCCGCGGCAGCCGATGGTGGACCCCAGGCATCACCCGTAAATCGCTGGACTGGCGCCCGCGGCAGCCGATGGTGGACCCCAGGCATCACCCGTAAATCGCTGGACTGGCACCCGCGGCAGCCGATGGTGGACCCCAGGCATCACCCGTAAATCGCTGGACTGGCACCCGCGGCAGCCGATGGTGGACCCCAGGCATCACCCGTAAATCGCTGGACTGGCACCCGCGGCAGCCGATGGTGGACCCCAGGCCATCTCCCGTAAATCGCTGGACTGGCACCCGCGGCAGCCGATGGTGGACCCCAGGCATCACCCGTAAATCGCTGGACTGGCACCCGCGGCAGCCGATGGTGGACCCCAGGCATCACCCGTAAATCGCTGGACTGGCACCCGCGGCAGCCGATGGTGGACCCCAGGCCATCTCCCGTAAATCGCTGGACTGGCACCCGCGGCAGCCGATGGTGGACCCCAGGCCATCTCCCGTGAATCGCTGGACTGGCACCCGCGGCAGCCGATGGTGGACCCCAGGCCATCTCCCGTAAATCGCTGGACTGGCACCCGCGGCAGCCGATGGTGGACCCCAGGCCATCTCCCGTAAATCGCTGGACTGGCACCCGCGGCAGCCGATGGTGGACCCCAGGCATCACCCGTAAATCGCTGGACTCGCACCCGCGGCAGCCGATGGTGGACCCCCAGGCATCTCCCGTAAATCGCTGGCAGTAGACCATCGGGGATCTACTGTACAGCACCGGCAGTAAGCCGTCAGCGAGCTACCGTAGGCCAATGCCGGTACGGGTGGGTGGGTCACTGCCATCGGAGTCGACTCCGATGGCAACGATCGATCTAACGTGCCGCCACCAGCGCGCTGGTGGCGGCACGTTAGCTATCTATCGCATGGCAGTGTTGGCAGACCATCAGCGTTCCGCCGTGATGCATTTGAGGTTCATCACTACATCGTCAACGATGGCCTTCGAAGGCTGACGTGTGCGACGATTCGTCCATAATGTCTGGCGGTCAGCTGGCTCACAGCGGACACATGCTACATGTGTCAATCGGCTCACAGTCGACACATGCCACATGTGTCAATTGGCTCACTGTCGACACATGTCACATGTGTCAATTGGCTCACGGTTGACACATGTCACATGTGTGGACAGATGTTAGCCGAGTGGACGGCCAACAGTGGCCACGATCCAGCGGTCTGGCTGGCCGCTACTGATCTGTCTGATGCTGCCGCTGCTGGTGTTCTGGCTGGCCGCTGCCAGTGTGACCGCTGCCGGTCTGTCTGATGCTGCCGGTCTGTCTGATGCTGCCGCTGCTGCCGGTCTGTCTGACCCCTGCCTGGCCGGACCGTCGGCTCGGCGCGCACATTTCGGATTGGTGCCGCGAAGTGGTCCACGGCGGCCGGTGGGGGTTTCTCTCCGCTGTTGACACGGCAGGGCTTGTCGCGTGTGATTGGGTCGCGCCGTGGTCGGCGGCCGGCCGGGCGGGCCGCACTGGGTGGTCCTGTCCTAATGAGCCGGCACCGCCGCCCGGCGGGCGACCCTGCCGCCGGCACCGCCCCCGGCCCGCCACCGGCCCACCACCGGCCCACCACCGGCCCATCACCTGCCCAGCACCGACCCACCACCGGCAGATTCCAGTGGGAGGTGCACAAGGGCGCCGTATATCCCCGCGGGAACAGCGGCTGTCAGGTCGATGAAGGGGTTACCACACCGCTCCGCGGGTGGCAACGTGGGAAGGCATCAGCGTCCAAATAATTGCCGGGCTATTTTTACATTTCGTAACCGGGAAGCTCATTTCGGCGTGACGAATTTCGACGCCGCATGAATAGCCGCTTACGAATACCCAGCGGAGCGGTCTCATCTGACAACAAACTCCGTTCTGTACACGAAACGTCAGCGTGTTAGTTGAGGCGGCGGCGGATCGTTCTGCTGCGCCCGTGCACTCCTCGTCGACGCGCTGCGGGGGTCGTCGTCCCGGCCGCCCCTGCGTGTACCGTCGGACACCGACGAGGCAGACGAGGTGCGTTCCTGAAGGGTTGGAATGTCGTGCCTGACATCTGACACCTGACACGTGACACCTAACCCATGACCCCTGACGCCGCGCAGTCCCCCACACACGCAGTTTCACCAGCAGGAGGTTGACGTGAGGCACGCGGACGCGGTCACGAACGGTGTGTGACGGGCGTGACGAAGTGCTGAGGATCTGACGGGCATCGTCACGCTGCCGACGTCACACCTGGTGCCGACACTGCGTGGCGTCCAGCGTTGTGCCGGCCGAAACTGTACGCCGCGTCTCGTGTTCACTAAATGGCGGCGGCGTTCCGCAGCTGGAGGCTTTGTTTCGCCTGGCCAGGCGGGTGTCCGGTATCCCAGATACAAACATTGTTCGCATTCCTGTCGTAGATGGATGATTCAGGTCGTGGTAGAATCACACTGGGGTTCGTGTTGGGTTGAGGATACATTTTATTTGTTCTTCAATTAGATAAGTCGATTTGAAACTTACTGTGAGTCAAGCGGTTAGACCATTGTCATCTCGTTTGTACCGTATTATTAGCAAACAAAATGCTTATTTAATCGTAGATCTGAGGCGAGTTTCCTAAAAAAAATTCCCGCCGCTGACAGTATTAAAAAACAACAATTCTACTCCATCGGGTTTCATAAAGCCAATGGGAATACAGTTATTCGTCACGAAAAACTCAGCATATTCAGCGCACCTGACGGCTTTTTTGTTTCATAAATATCAGATGCAGCGAAAGCGTTTAGTACCTACAGCGCGGCACTAATGGCCGAAAAGCTTGAACACTACGACAGAAAATAATTGGGCACATCGGGTGCGTCTTTCTCGAGAATGTGGGGCTGCAGGCGGAACAAATTCGCAGTTGTGTCGGGTTTTCAGTCGAATAGTATTCTGTCGCCGTGTATGTAAAATGGCTGGGCTTTTGCTCAACTAAGGCCACTGGGGTCGCAGTTGATTATGATCTGGCCACGACGGCATCAAAGTGTCCCGCCTGCGATAAAACATGGCGGTGATCCTGAGCTAGCTCATTTTGGTTAGTACCTAGCCGGGGTGTAGGTTTGTATGCTTTTGGGAGGGCAATTCCCTCCAATGTAGGCTTTGTCCCACCATAATTTCAACTTCTAACATGGGACCCTATGTGGTATCCCCCAACCTACTTGGGCCGGCCCATTGCCTTCATGTAATTTGCCCTCCAAATAATCTTCAGAAACCTACACCTACGGCTCGTATGTACCTATCTGTGATGTGCCTGATACCATTGAATTGATCACCGTGAAGGTTGGTGACGGAAATTGTGTTTTTATGTCATTATTTTCACTTGATGCTCATGGAGGCCAATATAAGTGTTGACAACATTGGTGTGGCTACATGGCCACACCTGTCACATGGCATTTGCCACCCATATCTATATCTAAACAAGATGGGAATTTTGCTGATTTATAAAATGCAGGATTGGAAGCTTTGTGCAAGTACACATCACAAAGGGTTTGTATTCAGGTGTGTGAAAATTACAATAGACTAATGTAACCAACCTCCATTATTTTAAATGAAATTTTTAATGGCACTTGCCAATGTATGGTGGCATGAAGCCTGCACCTACGCTAAGCTATCATATGCTATGCTACGCTACGCCATGCTATGCTATGCTATGCTATGCTATGCTACGCTCGCTAAGCTACGCTACGCCATGCCCTCGCTAAGCTCTCCACTGAGCAAAGGATGACCACTCCGCGGTCATCCTATGGCATTAACGTTGAGCGACCTTAGAAAAGTTGTCCTGTAGCCATTATTATAAAACAAAATGCTGTCACTGGCTGCAAATAAAAATACAGACGGTGAAAAAAATAACGACACCCTTCCCATTATTATAAAAAAGACGCCGTAGCGTCAAACCTTGTCTTCTTTTCTCCACTCGTCTGTATTTTTTTGCCCAAAATAGAAGACACAGCTTATGACGTCATTCACACTAGAACTTTACGACAAGGAACTTGTAGGTTTCATTGGTCGATATTTCAATAAATTAAAAACCTGCGTTAGAAAAATCCTGCAGTGATATGCTTATCATGAAATTTTAGTTATATTTGCAGTATATGGTTTATAATCTGTCATTTTTGTGTGATTAACACCAAGAACATTACATTTTTACTGCAAAAGCGGTGGATTGCTATCCAAAATATTCCCAAACATGTTGTACTTTCTCAAACTGCTGCTCCAATTTCCAAGGAGATCTCGTCAAAATGTGCCGTAGTATGCAGTTTGGGGAATGGTGTGCACTGCCCGGGGATGCCACTTCAAATATGCTAGGGTGCTCCGGGCACTAATTTTGTAGTTTTCCACTCCATTCTTACTGTGCATCACCATATGCTTCACGGTAACCCAAATTTTTTAGGGGGCCTGGCTATGCAGAACAGTATAGATATAAATACTCTAGGCACTGCTCCCACCACTTTATGCACAAGTTTAACATTAACCATATGGTGATACATGAAAACAATTCATTTAAGAAAGATGTTATCACCCCCCACCCCACCTTTGGGGATGTTTCTTCACCAAGAGTTGGTGGGTTCTCTGCAGAGTTGGGGGCAAACACGATTTACTTCATTTCTTTCCAAGCAATATCATATAATCGAGGTGAAATTTTGCCAGAGCTACAGGATAGCTTGCTCCTACCCTGCCTCGCCCTAATCTGCAGTCACTTTCTACACATTACATTACCCATATCATAAACTTGTGATAATTTCCAATTTGCAATTGTGTGTGATGCGGAAGCAAGCTTGCCACCATTAACTGTGCAAATTGTTCACAATGACTTATGTGGATAGAAATTGTATTACCCACCTGGTGAATAGGTATAAAGCATGGCTTGTTGAACTTATATTTCCTGGCAATGCTAAAAAAATATGTACTGTTTATGTCAAGCTTAAATGCCACTTACCTACTTCAGGTTCATTTGGCAATTAGTTGCTGGCTGTCACCACTTTTTGGACACATAGCATAACCTAACTCTTACAAAAAAGTGAATATTTTGGGTGCACTGTAAGCTATGCATGAACTCAAATATCATATTGACTGAATGTGGGACAAATGCCACCCTAGTGAATGGAATATTTTTGTATTTGGCAAAATCTTCCCAAACATGTTGTACTTTCTCAAACTGCTGCTCCAACTTGCAAGGAGATCTCGTCAAAATGTGCCATAGTATGCAGTTTGGGGAATGGTGTGCACTGCCCGAGGATGCCACTTCAAATATGCTAGGGGGCTCCAGGCACTAATTTTGTAGTTTTTTAAACTCCATTCTTACCATGCATCACCATATGCTTAAAGCTAAGATCCAAAATTTTTCGAGGGGGCCTGGCTATGTCGAACAGTATAGATATAAATACTCTAGGCACTGCTCCCACCACTTTATGTGCAAGTTTAGCATTAACCATATGGTGATACATGAAAACAATTCATTTAAAAAAGATGTTATACCCCCCCCCACCTTTGGGAATGTTTATTCACCAAGAGTTGGTGGGTCCTCTGCAGAGTTGGGGGCAAACATGATTTACTTCATTTCTTTCCAAGCAATGTCATATAATTGAGGTGAAATTTTGCCAGAGCTACAGGATAGCTTGCTCCTCCCCTGCCTCCCCCTAATCTGCAGTCCCTTTCTACACATTACATTACCCATATCATAAACTTGTGATAATTTCAAATTTGCAATTGTGTGTGATGCAGAAGCAAGTTTGCCACCATTAACTGTGCAAATTGTTCACATTGACTTATGTGGATATAAATTGTATTACCCACCTGGTGAATAGGTATATAGCATGGCTTGTTGAGCTTATATTTCCTGGCAATGCTCAGAAAATATGTAGTTTATGTCAAGCTTAAATGCCACTTACCTACCTGAGGTTCATTTGGCAATTAGTTGCTGGCTGTCACCACTTTTTGAACACAACATAACCTAACTCTTACAAACAAGTGAATATTTTCGGTTTTTAGCTATGCATGAACAAAAATATCATATGGACTGAATGTGGGACAAATGCCACCCAGGTGAATGGAATATTTCTTTATTTTTGTCTAGGGCACACCACATTGTGTATTTTGCTCCTACAATGCAGAAACTCACTAATTCTAGTCTCCGTCATCGTATAGCTCTTGTAATTTTTTTACACTATCTAGGTCGTATTAGAATGCTTAAAATATAAGTTGTATTTATTTGCAGTGGAATAAGCTGCAAAAGTGGTCCCAGTTTTGAGTCATTTCCATTCTTGCCCCAACCCGATCTTGTTAAGCCTGTGTTTAAGCCATGATTCGCATACGCTATCCATACGGTAGCATCCGGCTGGCAATGGAGAAGATGACACGGCTGACTTGCTTCTTTTTCACGACACGAGCCCGAGTTATTTTACAAACGTGACGCAATTTTCTGCGCAAAGACTGCCGCAGTTAAGGTTTATAATATCCAAAACGCAGTCGGTGTCTGCATTTCCATGTCTTCTTTTCGTTGCTGCGATTTTTTTTACTGGGAGGTTTATAATAATGGATGGCGTCAAACCAATGAAAAAAAGACAGCCGGTGACTGCATTTTTTTAATAATAATGGCTACAGATCTATCATCCTTTAGTAGAGCTACCAGCTACCACAGACAACCAACCATTGGTCATTTGGTGCTGATTATGTCCTGTCGAGCCCGGTTCAGGCCGCCACTGTACCGCAAGAAGTCGGCTGCGTCCGCCGTGTCGGGCAATATCCACAAGAAGTCCGCTGCGTCCGCCGTGTCGGGCAATATCCACAAGAAGTCCGCTGCGTCCGCCGTGTCGGGCAATATCCACGCCAGGCCGCCACTGTACCGCAAGAAGTCCGCTGCGTCCGCCGTGTCGGGCAATATCCACGTCAGGCTTGTCCGCCGGCCGACGGCCGAGGCCGGCCATCTTGTGACGTCGGGCGCTAGTGCGCACTGCTCGCTCGCCACCAAAGCCATCACGCCTGTTTGTTTGTTGGTGAACCGGATACCTTTCGCTTTCGTTTGTCCCACGAAGGTAGCTAAATTGAGGCTCCGATGGGGTGATTTGACAGGCGAGTTCATGCCACCCAATTGCTGGGGCTGTTGGAGCCGCTTTGGCTATTGTGGCTGCTGTGTCTGATGTGGATGCTGTGGCTGCTGTGCTACTTTAGCTGCTGTGGCTGCAGCGGCTGCTGTGACTACCGTGGCTGCGGCGGCTGCCGTAGCAGCTACGGCTTGTCGCTGCTGTTTCCGCTGTCGCTGCCGTGGCTGTTGTAGCTGCTATGGATGTTGTAGTTGTTGTCGCTGTAGCTACGGTGGCTGCTGTGGCTGGAAGCGGTGACAGGCGGGCGCCGAGTGGCGATGCGTCCGTGCGACGGCCGATGGGTGGGTCAGGTGTGCTGCTCGGGCCGCACTCCCGCCATTCGGGCAACACTCCCGCCGTTCGGCAGCCTCCCAACTATGCCGCCGTGTGCGTGCAGGAATCCGGCTGGGAAGAGGACTCGCCGCTGCTCGAGTGAGTGGTCGGCGAGAAAGTGGGCCCGTGACGGCCCCGACCGGCCGGTTTCGCCCGCCGTGCGACCGACCGCCTGTGCGGAGAACGTGCCGTGCTCAGTGTTGGCCTGGCACGCTGCGGGTGGTTCGGCTCGTTGGTGGTACGTCGGCGACGGGCGCATTGTTCTCTCGCGCCATTTCTGGAAATGTGCCGACGTCAGTGCGGTTCGTGCTGGCGGTGGCGAGGCTGGGTGTCGGCGGCGAGGCGGGCTGTGTGTTCGAGCAGGTCGTGCGCCGATCTCGGTCACAGTTGCTGCACCCGTTTGCCAACTGAGACGGGTTTGCATGAACAGGTGTGTGCTTGTGTGACCGCACGCTGCACTGGTACTGGGGCACTGTTTCTGTCGTTCTACAGGTCGAGACGTTCGCACCAGTGAGGTCGCTTCGACACTGTCCTCGGCGTATTACCATTTCTGCCGACATTATGGATTCGTGCCGTGTACGCGAGATGTCCCTCATCACCGTAATTGGACCTGCGGGACCGCCGGCTGGCCGGAGGGAAGGGGTAGTCATGACACAGATTCGTGCCGTGTACGCGAGATGTCCCTCATCACCGTAATTGGATCTGCGGGACCGCCGGCTGGCCGGAGGGAAGGGGTAGTCATGACACAGATTCGTGCCGTGTACGCGAGATGTCCCTCATCACCGTAATTGGATCTGCGGGACCGCCGGCTGGCCGGCGGGAAGGGGTAGTCATGACACAGATTCGTGCCGTGTACGCGAGATGTCCCTCATCACTCTAATTGGATCTGCGGGACCGCCGGCTGGCCGGCGGGAAGGGGTAGTCATGACACAGATTCGTGCCGTGTACGCGAGATGTCCCTCATCACCGTAATTGGATCTGCGGGACCGCCGGCTGGCCGGAGGGAAGGGGTAGTCATGACACAGATTTGGGACCCTGTCCACCGGACCCGCGCCGGCCGCCACCTGGTATCGCCGCGCCGATCGCACTGTTTCGTTAATACGCTGTCGATCCGCCTGTTTGTTCTGGAGGCGATGCTATCGTACGCGGCATCTGACGAGTCACGTCCACCCAAATCACTGTTTATTCTCCTCCGAGGAGGCGCAGGAATGGGGAAGGGGTGTGTTGCGGTGGACACGGCGCTGTGTGCAGGTGCGAGCCCCTGCGGGCTCCTGCGTGCCACTACAGCCCCTGCGGGCGCCTCGTCAACAGACTCGGTGAATGATCAATTCTGGTCGAAGCGCCCTAAAGCCCAAATAACTGACTGGTTGTCGGCTGTGTGCTGTGATGAGATGTAAATAGCCGCCGCTCCCAGCGTCACCAGCGCCGACCAGCCACCTGTAGCCGGTCGTGGCCCACCTGGCGGTAGCAGCTACAGGTGACCAGCCACCTGTAGCCGGTCGTGGCCCACCTGGCGGTAGCAGCTACAGGTGACCAGCCACCTGTAGCCGGTCGTGGCCCACCTGGCGGTAGCAGCTACAGGTGACCAGCCACCTGTAGCCGGTCGTGGCCCACCTGGCGGTAGCAGCTACAGGTGACCAGCCACCTGTAGCCGGTCGTGGCCCACCTGGCGGTAGCAGCTACAGGTGACCAGCCACCTGTAGCCGGTCGTGGCCCACCTGGCGGTAGCAGCTACAGGTGACCAGCCACCTGTAGCCGGTCGTGGCCCACCTGGCGGTAGCAGCTACAGGTGACCAGCCACCTGTAGCCGGTCGTGGCCCACCTGGCGGTAGCAGCTACAGGTGACCAGCCACCTGTAGCCGGTCGTGGCTCACCTGGCGGTAGCAGCTACAGGTGACCAGCCACCTGTAGCCGGTCGTGGCCCACCTGGCGGTAGCAGCTACAGGTGACCAGCCACCTGTAGCCGGTCGTGGCCCACCTGGCGGTAGCTTCTTAGTGCTCGTCGGACGATTCGCACCATCTGACCCCAGCGTCCTGACCAGACAACCCCCCCCCGCGCTCTCGGAGTCGGCCGGCGCCGTGCCGGTGCGGTCGGCGTTTTTTCCGCCCGGCCGGCCTCACCGGCCGATCAAAGCCGATCTGCGGCCACTTGTGCACGTCGACCGCCGGCGACCTCCCCCCCTCGACCCGGCCACCAGTTGCACTGGCTGACCTGGCCGCCGGCGACCCGCCGACCTGGCCACCCGTCGTACCCTGACCCGGCCACCCGTCGTACCCGCTGATCGGGCCACCGGCTGACCTGGCCGCTGGTGACCCGCTGAGCCGGCTACCCGTCGTACCGGCTGACCTGGCCTGGAGTGCGTCAGACGAACGTACACACGCACACCGGCCGTCGACGGTCAGCAGCCGTGGGAAGCCTGCGCCGCTCGCGGTGGAGTTTACTCGCGCCGTGTCATGTGATGCGCCCTGCGGTGCGGTGCGGTGTCGTGCGGCGCGGTGTGGTGCGGTGTAGACCCCATCAGGTGGTTTGGGTCGCGGTCGGGAGAGCAGCCCGGGCAATTGCGGAGCTGCCCTGGCCGCGGCCGACCACGAGGATGATGGGTGGCCCGATCCGAATAGCTCCTTGTCCAGGACAGAGGGCGCCCGAACTCGCTCACGTTCAGTTGTTCGGACTCGCACTTGCTCCCCTCTCCTTTGTGCTTAACTCCCATATGCATGGGTGTAGCCTTTTTTAGATTGATTGGGAACGTTTTCTTTTTCTTAAAGAAATTTAGTCCGAACTTTATGCACCAGAGTTCTATTGCTAAGCAGAGCTTGTGTGAGCCCTGGTCCCACCACCCTCCCGACTTCTGAATTTAATTTCGACGGCAGAATTTTGATCGGGAGTGTAACGTACCGTCAATCCACCGACACCGCTGCCCCGGTAGCTGGTCCCCGGCCTTATCGAGCCAGTTAACAACTGACCCCCTCCCCCAACCGGGGACTAATTTCGAGCGCATGAAGCGACTCGCACCCTGTCTTGCCAGGACAGGGGAGACCAATGCAAGCCAATACTCTAATCAACTGAGCGACCGGGCCAGATTTTCCGGAGCTTCCAAAAAACAATTCAAATATTGATCAGACAAATAAAGCAAACAAGGCAAAATGTCAAGGACGTTAGCCGTGACATATGCAATCCCCACGGCATATTGAAGCTGACAGGCCCGCATTTCTGAAAATGGAGAATGCCCCCTCCCACACTCTGACAATACGCACGTATTATCCGATATTATTATATCCAGTATCCAGTATCCATATTATCAAGCTCGTTACGGCATCACAGTCGGAATTAGCCACCGTGTTTATCAACCTTATAATTACAACTGCATTATGGGCGCTGGATGTGGAGTACTCTAGTCCAAATCACACCAATTAACCCGGTGCTCAGGAGCGAGTGGTGTCGCAAACGGCCGCTGCCTTGTAACGCTTGCCACCTCAGTAGGTAATGGCCGTCTTAAGGCCTTCCAAGTGCGAGCTATTTTCCCCGGCATGACTAAGATGAACTACGTGTTCGTTGCGCAATCTGTGAATAAGCGCTTTGGAAGGCACGTTAATCGTGGTCTTGTGGTACCTGACTTGGCAGAGCTCACTGCACTCGATATTAAATGTGCCATCAAATTAGCACACAAATAGGATTGGTATCGCAGCTGGTCACATTCCAGAGCCATTATATCACCCGTTACGAGGATAGAGTGGTCGTTAGTTGGCCAGACACCACACAGTCTGTCCAGTTCGTGCGGCTACACCCACGTCTCCAGACTCCACCATTCCCGACCGATACAGCAGAAAGCTAATACGCTGCACGTTACCAGTTCACCTTCACTGATTCTACGCTCAAAATCGCTTTCGTCAGTAGCCGTGGTGATATAAAACAATGTCGCATCGGCACCGCTCAATCTAGCTTGAGGGTGCAGAGCAGCAGCATGTTTTGCCGGCGACAGAATGTGCCGGACCGATGCGTATATGTTCCCTGATGGCTTCACTCTGAACCCACGGGTGGTGTGCATCACATCACTCGTGGCTCTCAGCAGGTCAACACATCACGGCGAGGTTTTAGAAGCCATTGCTGTGTCGGATGCGACCGGCTGGTGTCAGCTGTCCAAACATATTGCGACAGAGCGCGGCTCCGGTTCCCAGACCTGCTCTTCGACACATGAAGTGCGATATACGACGATTTGCCCGGCCACGTGTGACCAGAGGCGATGGCGCCGGTGTATGTATCATGGCCCGGCTCCGTGTTTGGCCCGGCTGATGGAGCGGTTGTCGGCGATGTGGCCGCTCCCGGCCGGCGGCACCAGCACCTGTCCATCGCCGGTCGGCGCCGCCGTTTGTCATCCTGCCACCACGGCGGACTCGGCCTCGGTTAGAGTTCGCCACTGTCGCAACGGCCGTTTGTCGTCGCGCGGCTGGGAGGCGAGCGCGTGCTCCCAGCGCACGTGTGTCGCACCGAGCGGCTGCTGGACGGCGTCATCTCCGCACGCGGTCGACGACGTGCGGCGACGCCGTGCGTTGTGGCCGTCGCCGCGAGCGTGTCGCTTCCTGTGTTGCGACCGACGGTGACGCGCCGGGGCGAACTGTTCGTCTCTGGGCCGGAATGTGCCGGCCGGCGCACAACGGGCGCAGTTCCGCCCGACTGTTAATTGGCGGCGTCCGTCAGTGGAATAACGAACTGACGGACAGCTGGCTGGCGGCCGCCGCCCGCCGGCGGTCGGGACGCGTCTCTCGCACGACAGGCCGCCGCCCGCCCGCCCGCCCGCCGGCCGGCAGTCGGGACGCGTCTCTCGCCCCCGCCCGCCCGCCGCGCCGGCAGTCGGACGCCTCCCGCCGCCGCCCGCCCGCCGGCCGGCAGTCGCGCCGACGCGTCTCCACGGAGCTCGCCCGCCCGCCCGCCCGCCGGCCGGCAGTCGCTACACGTCTCTCTCGCACGACTGCCCGGAGGCCGCCGCCAGGGAGTCGCCGCCGACGACGCGCCGATCCACTTCCGCGTCGGCGACGGCGGTTGTCTGGGCCGGCTCGAGGCGCCGACGCGCATGCTGGCGGGAGCCGCTGGCAGGCCGCTGGCAGCCGCTGGCAGCCAGGACCAGGTGCGACCGGCTGGCCACTGCGGCACATCGCGCGGCGCCGAGACCAAGCCCCGCGCCGTGCGATCGAGTCCGGCCCGGCCCGGTCCGGCCGACCCGGGCCGACCCGGGACCGACCCGGGGCC
The DNA here is from genome assembly GCA_034440615.1 of Ashinkailepas kermadecensis. Taxonomy (NCBI): domain Eukaryota; kingdom Metazoa; phylum Arthropoda; class Thecostraca; family Neolepadidae; genus Ashinkailepas; species Ashinkailepas kermadecensis. The sequence continues at coordinate 637,969 of JAOTOM010005153.1, read as the reverse complement.
GACCCGGGACCGACCAGGGACCGACCCGGGACCGACCCGGGACCGACTCGGCCCGACGTCGTCCGTCATATCGCGGTCAGCTCGCCGAGCACGGTGGCAATTAACGATCCGTTTACATTCTGGACGGTTGTCGCTCGGTCCTGTGCAAATTCCTAATATAACGAAGAATGGCTCTTAGATGCTCCTGGGTTTTAGACATTGTGTGTAAATAAAATGAAACACTGTGCAAATTCCTTTGGTTTTAATGTGGAGTTGTTACGTTTAGACGCCACAGTCGTTCTCACAAGAGAAAATGCCGTCCGAGTCCTGTGACGTTGTATCCTCACCATTTGCGAGTCTATTTCGGATTCCACGTCGCTCCGTAGGCGGAATTCAGGACTTAAAACCTCACTTCATTGTTGCTGTCAGACCGCTTCAGTCATGTTGTCCTACTACATCCTAATCAGTTTGGCTATTATTTGGCCGATCCCTTGTCGCGGCGCGGACAGCCCTTATCGCGCGATAGCGGTGTCTAAATCGCCTGTGCAGTTGGACGTCAGATCCTCCGCCCGCGCCGCGACAAGTTCGCGACATGCCGAAGCAAGCTCAACGGCTGCAATGGCGGCCGGCAGAGTCGGTGTGTGAAGCATGGTGGCGTGGGTGGGCGGAGGAAGGACGTCGCTCTCTGGTGACGTGCACTTAATTTCGATATCATCGTTAGCTGGAATACAGGAACGACCAGAAGCACTTGATCACTGGGTTGGCACTTATATGTCATTTGAAAACGTTGTAGATTGGTATGCACATTATGCTGGAATACGTTTAGAAACTGTTCCATATTTAACTACAATTTGAATACTTCCACAATTGTGCTGCCGTATGCCTTTCAGCTGTGATTTTGTGTAAGCAATCGAGTTGCCTATATTCGCCAGGCCGAACCATCGTGATTACGTCTGAGTGACCTTCGTGTCATACATTCCCATGAATCAGCATTACCAGCCTCCTCGTATGGATGTCTAAAAAACTGTGATAAATCACTATCTTCCGCCAATCCCACCGCTTGCTGTGGAATTAGTGATGATGACTGCATCGTGATTCTGAAAAGTTGCAACTTGCTTCACACATCGCCAAGGACGAGTGCAGTGGATGTTGATTTTCGGAATTATCAGGTGGTGATTTTCGGTGACGGTTGGCCGTGCTGTGAACTAGCCGCGTTTTCTCACGATGTGCTGGCCGCTCGCCCGCTCACAGGGTGTTTCCGTATGGTCTGCGAACACAAACTTGATCTGGCGCACACGAAAAGTTAGCGTGTGGCTGGGAGTGCTTCGATCAGCGAAAATGTTTCAGTCACGATACCGTCGCCCACGTTTGTCCCACGTTTGTTCCACGTTTTCCACACGTTTCCCCCCGTTTGTCGCACATTTGTCCACGTTTGTCTCACGTTGGTTTAACGTTTTCCCCACGTTTTCCCCATGTTTTCCCCACGTTTTCCGCACGTTTGTCCCACGTGTGTCCCACCTCTATATTTCGAGCAACAGTTACGTTTAAATGGCCGTTTAGGTCTGCCGATGCCTTTTGGAACGCATTTTAAACAGTTCTTCAATGAGGCGTCCTCAAACAACTGAGCGCCACGACGCAGTACGTGGCATGGTTCATGTCACTCACTGCATACATTTGCGGCTGTAAACACGCAGGTGATTACGACCCCCGCTGAGACGAGTTGTTTGCTTTTGCTGAACGCCGTGGTGATGTTCTTATGGGGACTTCCTGTGGGTTGAGTGGTGTGGCTCTTTAGCGCACACTGAAGCGGCTGACCTTCGGGAAGGCCCGACGTCGCACAGATCATCCCGTGAGGTCCCGTGAGGTCCCGTGAGGTAAGCTTTCAATTGCAGCATGTCTCCGAGCATGTCGTGATGATTGCTGACGGCATGTCGTGATGATTGCTGACGGCATGTCGTGATGATTGCTGACGGCATGTCGTGATGATTGCTGACGGCATGTCGTGATGATTGCTGACGGCATGTTTTGTGTCTCTGACAACAAAAAGAAGCGTTTGACATTACCTTGGGTCGCTGGATCGCCATCCAGCGACCCAAGGTAATGTCAAACGTTTCAGGGGCCAAATCGCTTCGCACGGATCTTGGAGCGTGGTAAACGCCTGCAGACAGGTCATCTAGCATGCTTCGGAGCGTGCGAAGTAGCTCTGTCTCTACTCTCTACGCTCTGGGGCCATCCAGCGACCCAAGGTACCAAGGTATCCACCACGGACCGATCACTCGACCGTCGAGCAGGCGCGACACCGACGGTAACCCCGGTGCCGTTGACCCGACCCGACCCGACCCGACCCGACCGGCGAGCAGGCGCAACACCGACGGTAGCCCCCAGCGGCGCTGTGGGCACGTGACGGTCCGCCACGTCCACTACGTCTGCCGGGGCCGTGCGCGTCGCGCTGAGTCGAGCAGGAAGTAGCGTCGTGACCGGTCGGCCGGCGCGCGCCGCCTGTTTATGGCCGCCGGCGCCCAGTGCGCGCCGGTTGACATAAACACACAGTGACTGACTGAGCCACTCACTGTCCACGCCGGTGTCCCCGCCATGGAGGGGGGGGGGAGGGCGGCACGTCGGCGCCGCCGCGGAGTGGGAGTGAGTGAGTGGGTTGGGCGGCACGCGGGGCGTGCAGTGGGGTAGCGCGGGTGGCGCCGACGCTGACGTGTAGACAAGCGGAAGTGTGTCGTGGAGAGCTCTGCCTCTCTCTCTGTGACGCGCGGATCGGGTGTGCGCGGCACACGCCGCGACCCCGAGGCCAGGTGGGCGCCACCGGTGCCTGAGTCGTAGGCAGTGTTTCCATGGCGGGGCTCAGCTGGGCTCGGCGAGCGCGGGTCGGAAAGGAAACGGTCGTTGGGCGCACCCGCGCCCCAGCGAGAGCTCCACCAGCCAGCGGGACGGCAGTGGCCGTGCAGAATCACGTGCATGATCCGGCACGCAGCCGCCCACTGCAGACAGTGCAGTGCAGACCTGGTTTCTTTTCCTTGTCTCCGGGAGAGAGAACACGTTGGGTGCATCGCGTCAGCTCGACCGGCTCTGTCGGCCTGCAGTGCACTTCCGTACATGTCATGTAGAGGTAATGCAGTTATGGCTGGCTTTACCATCTGTCGAGTCACGAACATGAAGGGAAGCTGACATGTGCAAGAGCTCCCCGTTTAACAAAGATAATGTTTTAGGCAGTTTTGCGGCTTCTTGGTATTACGCGTTGGTTTTTCTCATCAGCTGGTCAAAAACGGACTGCTCAGCTTGATGGTGTACATCGTTATGTGTGTGGCCACTTGCGATTGCTAAAAGCGATTGAGCACCTCAAATGTCAGGATGACTCACGGCTAAGATTTCCTCCGGTGCATTTTACGACCGGCAAGATGCCATCCCAAAAACGAGACATCAAGCCAAGGAAAGGCAGGAGACATGCCTCTGACTTCTCAAATTTGAATGGTCAGATTCCCCACACAGACCAGACCAGACCCACCACACCATCGAGTTACGAAACAAGCTGCATACCTTGCGGTGGCGGATCCAGGTGGCCAAACGTCAAATTTTCCCCGCCCCTAGCCTGGCTTCTAGATCTGCCCCTGATTCCTTGTACACAATGACAATGCTGTTGTGGGAATTAAAGGTTCGTTGGTTTATCAATCGGCCTATTGCATTGTTTCAAGTTGAGGAAGAGTTGCACGTACGCGATTGCATACCTGATATACAATGATAATTACTAACCTGTAATATTGAATCACATGCGGTAAGTGTAAGTTAAAAAAATGAGCACCATTCAGATAGCTTCACAGAGCTGTGAACAATTAATTGTCTTTATTTGACTTTCTGTACACATAATTATCTTCGTACGTTATATTATGTAATGATCACAAATTACTTATTATGCAGCCACAATTATTGCACAGCTCCATGCCTCGATGAACGTACACCACCTTGAAACGCTATGCTCTATTTTAGACGCATGTGTTAAAATATTTCCACTTTAGGAAAAACTGCATAATTTATTGATGGAAGATGTCTGACCAATTGCGCCCCTGTGTTTGGCGGTGACACTGGACACACGACCTGACCGGTACACCTGTTCCACTGTGTGACCACACATGCCCTGACCGGTGCACCTGTTCCACTGTGTGACCACACACGACCTGACCGGTACACCTGTTCCACTGTGTGACCACACACGACCTGACCGGTACACCTGTTCCACTGTGTGACCACACACGACCTGACCGGTGCACCTGTTCCACTGTGTGACCACACACGACCTGACCGGTACACCTGTTTCGCCGTGTGACCGTGCCGCTCCGCCCAGGGCTCCGTGGGTTCGGCAGCAGGCGAGAGAGTCGCAGTGCCTCAGTCGGGAACGCGTTGTACTCTTGATCGTAGGATCGTGGGTTCGAATCGCACAACCGGAGGAATTTCCGCGTCCACCCGAGACCAATCGGCGTGAGAGGCTGGTGACGCTGTATGACCTAGCGGTTGAATGCGAGGTTGTTGTACAGTTGGGTGGGTGACGCGCCTGCACGCGCCGCCGCCGACGGACCACCGCCAGCTGTCTGGTCGCTCTGCCTGCGCCCTTGACCGGCGTCGTGCCGGCGTCGTCTGGCCGCCAACAAGCCGACGTGCTGCAGGGCCGGCGTGCTGCAGGGTCGGCGTGCTGCAGGGCCGGCGTACTCCGCGCTCGATGATATCCGCCGCATGACTGATGGCCCGGCCGCCGGCTACCATCCGGGACTTTCGGCTGCGGCCGCGCGGTTGGTGGCTCGGCTGCAGCGGCCTCTCTCTCGGATGTCCTCAGTCGTCCTCAGAAACCCCAGTCGACTTCATTGGACGTCACTTGGCAATCTTCAGCTGATGTCAGCGACTTCTAGCCGTCCTCAGGAATCCCCGAGCGCTGCTGAAGCGACCTTTCTGGGGTCCCCAGCTTCTCAGTAAGCTAAGACTCCCCAGGAGCCTGAGCTGTCCTCGGTGGATCTCGGTGCTCTTTAGCAGTCCTTAGAACCGTCCGAATGTCCACAGCAATCTCAGGACTAGCCGGGCTAGAACAACACGGATTAGTTATCCGTACGGATATCCGTTTGGTACTGGACAGCGGAGCGGATTGGATAGTTTAGCAACCATAAACGGATATAGATTGGATAATGGATTGGCATTCCAAATTTTCCCGTGGAAGCGAAAATTGGACAAAATCATCATATTCCCCTTGTTTTTCCAACCACAACCTTACCTAATAAAATGTTTCGTTTTGCTCATGCTGAGTTTTTTATTTTCTGCGAAATATATGATTCCTTTAATCAGCAACTATATTTGCATGCTTTTTTCGTAGGTACTCTTCATGTCAAACACATGGAAAAGTAGCCTGAGCTGGATCTATTGCATTGTTCCGCCAATTTTTGTCATCATCAAACTTATATGCAATCCAGATTATTGCAATCGCACTGTTAGCTCTTGGATATACTATCTATGATAGCATTCATCAACCCATCCATCCACCTGTTGCTTCATTCTTACCCCTAGATACCTAGGTATCTACCTAGGTAGATACCTAGGTAGATACCTACAGACCAATTATGTAAATATGGGCATATGACTCACAATAGTCCTACATATAAACTGACACACAGCTGTTAACCCACGATCCGATGACATAATGCAGTCAACGATACAGTCTGCATTGTAATTGTTGTTCAGGAAAGCAATGCTACTGCCAGCTGTGAACCCACGATCCGATGACATAATGCAGTCAACGATACAGTCTGCATTGTAATTGTTGTTCAGGAAAGCAATGCTATTGCCATCTCTGTCAATTTAAAATGAGCTTATAAAATACTACAGCCGGTAAGTAAGCAGTGTCACTGAAACCGGTTCATATGTTGCTTGCAAACAAAACAGGTAATATAACTGTCTCTGACGTCATCATGACTTCAGAGAGGTCTAGTTTTATACATAATTTCGCGACGCACGCGCATGTGAAGTTAATTGACTATGCTAGCACTTTTTAAATTCCTTCTTTCTCGATACTTTTTAGATCCTGCTTTCAAATGTACGTTATTTCATGTTGAAAACTAGCTAATTGTTTGCATAAAAACATGCACGATACCGTAGAATATTCGTCGAGCTGCACCTCAACATTAAGTTGGTAGCGTTTCTACCACATAGCGCTAGAATATATATCTTCAAAGTATCGGAAGAACTGATCACATTTTCAATATGTAGGGATTCAGAAAGGGAACCGGAAATCATCATCACCAAATGGAATAAGCGATGAGCAATGTTGCAAAATTATATTCTGCAGGATATTTCAATGATTTGTGGTGGGGGAAGTGGGTTTAAAGGCGTGTCGGGCCATAGGGGTCGTTACGCCGCATTTAAGGCGAGTGGGTTTTGGAAGCAAGTTTAGGGCGAGTGTATTTTTACGTTAAAGAGGTCTTACACTATAGTGCATGGGACGTTAAGTTGCTGAAGGCAGGGGGCGAGGGTACATCTCCCGGATGTTTATAGTTTAAATTTACTCCTCCACAAGGTAACTTGTAGTTGGGGTGGGGAGGGTTCAAGAGAAAGTTAATTCTGCCAGGGTGCCGGCATTAGCCTACTCTTGTGGAAAGCACCGAGGTATCTTCGCCGTATGGACAAGAATGTGATTGTCCACACCGCCTATCACGTCGTTTGATGTGATTGTCCACACCGCCTATCACGTCGTTTGATGTGATTGTCCACACCGCCTATCACGTCGTTTGATGTGATTGTCCACACCGCCTATCACGTCGTTTGATGTGATTGTCCACACCGCCTATCACGTCGTCTGCCGCGTGTTAGTTGTTAGTAGTGGTGAGTAGCAGCATGCGTTTATGCAGGGTTGTGTGTGAGGTTAGTACGGTGTCTTGCAACTCGGCTCATCCACGGTCGTTGTACCTCTCGTTATCCGTTTTACGTTGTGAATTGCAAGGCAAATCGGCTCATCTACGTCCGACGGCACCTCAGGGCAATTGTTTTACGTTATGCTATTTGTTTAAGCAAGTCGGCTCATCGACGTCCGACGGCACCGCTAGATCTATTTGGAATGGGAAAGCGAATCGGCACATGTACGTCTGAAGCCATCCGTCCATGGATATTTACGTTATTGTTTGTGTTCTGGTGATGCTTACATATGTGGCGTTGTAGGAGTGCTTGGCAATCGTCTACCGAATATTCCATGTTGGGATATGTGGTCGATGCTAAGGCTTGCTTTGCCAGCCCGTCTGTTTGCTCGTTTCCTGGAATGTTGACGTGACCCGAAATCCAGAGGAATGAACAGTTATTTACGTTGCGGGCCGCGGCTTGTTCGATTCGATCAATGACTGGATGTGGTCAGTCCTGTGTGTTGCTTATCGAATGAATGACTTATTTGGAATCAGAACAAATTACTACGTTTTTCGTTTTGCACCTCTTTAGAATGTAGATTGCGCCAATAATGGCCAATGCGATGTAGATGGAAAATTTAGCCGGTAGACGTTTGGAAAGCCTAAGACCTGGTTCAGTGATACCGATGCCTACTTCGACCTCGTGTTTTGACCCATCTATATGACCTATGCAGTCAATGCGACCCTAAACTATCCATCCATGAATGCATCCAGTGTTTGTTTATGGTTGAGATCGGTACATTTGTTGAAGGTGCCAATAATTTCCACTGATGTGATATCTGACTTCTTTTCCGAGAGCAAGTACACGACCTATGGTTGACTGTTGGTCCAGAATGACCTAGTGGGCGGTCGAGCTGCAGTGGTTGGCTTTATAAGGTTAAAATCTGAAAGAGCCGTGGCGATTGAAGCACTAGATGGTGGCAGTTTGTGCCGAAACCGGCTTCTGTCGTATCTGTCAGGCTGAAAGCGTCGCTGTGCTGGATGCTTTTCACTGGACTTGATTTTAATGTGGCAGCGGCACAGCTGTTGTGTCCTCCTGAAGCGGAGGGCAGGCGTGTCTGAGTCTACTAAATGACTGGCTATCAGTGTGGTGCTGAGGGCTCCTGTGGCTGCCCTGATGCAGCAGTTGTTTTGGATGGTTTCTAATTTTTGCTCAGCATTGGCGAAACAGTTGCAAAGATGATGCTGCTATATTCCAGGATAGGTCGCATTATTGACTTGTAGAGTCGCAGTAGTGTTTTCCTATCTCCGTTCCAGCTTGCCACTGCTGGTACAGGGAGTAGGTTGACGCACTTCGCGCATCTCTTCGAGATGACAGTGATATGTGTGTTGAAGCTAAGGTTTTGCTTCAAATGTACTCCTAAGAACTTGAAGCTTTTCACTTGTTCAGTGGCTTTGCCGTCGATTTGAAGAAAAGTTGTGTGTTTGGGGCGAAGGCGACTATATGTGACTGACCGATTTTTATGCGGGCAGGGTGAAGCCCCAAGTTTTGGACCACTTTACTATGTGGTCTAGAACTGTTTGAATGGCTTTCTTCGCTTTTAGGGAACATTTTGCTGTTGTCCAAATGACTATGCCATCCGCGAAAGGATGAGGCTCGACGAGAGCACACTCCTCTGTGCCAGGATCCTGATCCTGATCTAATAGATCTTGAGGTGTCGTGCTTGATGTGACGCTGCCGCATCTGACCTGAAGGGTCCTGTCTCTGAGGAAGTTGAGGATGTAGCGTGTCATGTGTCCGCGTAGGCCTAGCTTGTGGGGTTTGTGTGTCAGTGTGTAATTGTGTACTCGTTCGAATGCGGCAGTTACGTCTAAGTATGCAGCTATCGGTGTGTGTTTTATGCGTAGATTACTTTTGATGTCGTGGGCTAACCTAATGAGATACTATGTGGTTGCTTTTTGACGCTGGATGCCGCACCCGCAAGGGGGCCAGCTTCGGCTGGTGACGTGCTTGGTGGGCAAGCGGTCCTAGTTGTCTATCCTTCCCTCCAACCAACCAACCACTCCATTTCCGTGCATTGCTAACATCCGTGGGTATGTTTTTCATCCAACCCTGATACACTAACCCCTCCCATGTCACGAGCAGGAAGGCCAGCTTCCACCACTGCCTAGTCTGCACATGCGATCTGAAGTGAAATTGTTTTGTTTGGTAAGATATCGTGCTGCTAATGAAAATTGCAATCCACATTTCACACAAGATGCTAAGTTAAATTTGTATTTGTATTGGTAGTTAAACTATTATATGATGCCTATGGTCTACTTGCTATTGATTACTGCACCAATCGGTTATTCACTACTTTGCATGCTTGGAAGTGGATTGGATAGCGGGTGGATATCTGTATCTAGTACTGATTGGACACGGATTGGATTTGTTCATACGGATATGGATTGGACCGGATTTGAAAATGTCAATCCGTGTTATGTTCTATTATGCTGAAGCGACCTCTCTGATTTGTCCGGACAATGCCAAGTGAACCCCGCTGTCCCCAGTAGTTCTCAGCAATCATTAGAAGCATCAGCCGTCTTCAATGATCCTCAGCCATCTTCAGCCTTTAACAAGCTGCCGCAGTTCTCAGCAATCTCCAGCAAACAGTCACCAGCAGTCCTCAGAATAGATATTGACTTGGAGGCGTGCCAAATCATAATGATGATTCTCGCCTCCAGCAGGCCTCGGTGGTGCCGCCATCTCAGTTGTCCTCGAACAGAAGGGAAACCTTCAGGCTACGCTCTCCAGGATGGACAGCTTGCCAGCTGTTGTCCGGCCGGCGTGTGCGGGGATTGTTCTGGAGCAGGCCGACCGACACGGTAGCTCGCGTGGCGAGGCGGACAATTGGTGCCATTCGACAACAGGGCCGATGTTTCGCGCCATCCGGCCGTCACTGCTCGTGTGACGAGGGGCTGAGACTGGGACAGGTCATGTGACCAGGGGCTGGGACTGGGACAGGTCATGTGACCAGGGGCTGGGACTGGGACAGGTCATGTAGGTAGACTGGGACAGGTCATGTGACGGGGGGCTGAGACTGGGACAGGTCATGTCCAGGGGCTGGGACTGGGACAGGTCATGGACCAGGGGCGGCGGTGAGCCGTGAGCAACGCCTGCTGACCGGTTATGTGGCCAGGGGCTGGAGGAGCTGGGACAGGTCGCGGTATCGGTCAGCTGTGAGAGTCGAGGGGCTGGTGAAAGCTGCCTGCTGACCGGTCATGTGACCGACCCGGCCCGTCAAGGACTGGGACAGGTCGCGGTGCCGGTCAGCTGAGAGAGTCGAGCGGCGGGTAAGAGCCGCCTGCTGACCGACTGCACCGGCAGGCAACGAAAACAGCCCGCTATCAGATCTGCCGATCGCTGACAGGAGCTGACCACCGTCACAAAAATGGCGGCGCCATCCCGGCGCTGCGCGGCAGCCACGCCGCAGAACCCAGCCGTGCCTCCCGCCGGACTGCCGGGCTCGGCGGCCCCGGATCACGCCGCCGCCCGGCCTGAAGGCTAGCAATCAGTGTCGCCGTACGGTAACGTGCGCCGGCGATGGGTCGCCACGCGCGCACGTGACCTCAGCCGGCCCGTGCCGCCGACAGTAATGACCTGTTGCATCGGCGGCTCGACGCCGATGGGTAAGCACGGGCCTGTCTGGCGGCGTGGCAGTGCCAACGGGCTCATCGTGGTTCGCAGATCGTGCTCATCAGGGTCTCCAGATGGGGCTCAACACGGTTCGGAGATCACGCTCATCACAGTCTCTAGATCGGGCCCAGCATGGTTCAGAGATCGTGTTCATCACGGTTTGGAGACCCGGCGCACCGTGGTCTCGGAATCAAGCTCATCACAGTCGTGATATCAAACCCTTCACTGTTTCGAAGGACTGATCGCGGTTTCGAGATCGAGGCATCATTGCACTGTTTCAAAATTAGGCTCGTTCCAAGGTTGAGATCGAGCTGATGACGGTCTCGAGGTCGAGCTCAGCGCCGTCCGGAGGGTCAGCTCACCACACGTGTCACCGGTCGTGATTTGTGACATTTGCAATGTGCGTTGTGTGCCGCAGAATGGCGGTATCACGCCGATCCCAACGGATGCAAGTCAGCCCAGCGCCATCAGACTCGTGAGAACCACTTGTAACAGGCGCCAACTACAACGATAAGAAAGCAACACTTCTGATTAAACTGGACGCGGCATGGCCATTGTGGCTGATAATCTGCTCAGCCCACGTACCAACTAACCATTGTTCCTGGGAGCCGGGCGTCTGCATGACCGCAGGGTGCTGTTTGTGCGCGTGCTGAGCAAAAACCGAGGGCCGTCACCGGGGCGCCGCGGATTCGTCCCTGATTCGCCGGACGCCAGGCGCCGGCACAGCCTTCACAGTCCATGCCGCGAACAGCCCATGTGGCGGGAATGCGGCGGCCTGTGTGCCAGCACGTGTATCGGAGTGGTGTTGACCCGGTGCAAACACCGTGCGGCGACACGGTTATGAGTGACCTCGGCCGGTGGAAATGTGGCCCACTGCTTCAGGATGTGCTCGGTCTGAGAGGCGTGTGAGGCTGAAGTGGAGCGAAGGTCCGGCTCGGCTCAGGTGGCCAAGCGTGATGGTGCTGGAGTCGCTGTTGGCTGTGATATCAGATGAGGTGTGACCCGCTGTGCGTCGTCCATTCTGATGACGCTTTCGCTTCTTGTGAAGTCCTCGCCAGCTGTGTTTATCTCGTGCGAAGTCTTACGTGTTGTCGATCCTTTGTTTGTAAACCGGGAGGCCATTGACATCGCTTCATTGTCGGTACTTCTCTCATGCATTATGGGGAAAAAGCCAGATTTAGTTTAGGGGAAGGGCGGAGGGGCGATTGCCATCGTCCCTCCAACTTCGAATTATCTTCCCCTTATGTTTTTGTTCTGTTCCTCCACTTTGAACAGATGAATTTATTGTAAAACCTGAATTGATCTTGATGTTATGCTGTCCATTTTGACACAGAAATGTGCATGTTATCTCCTGGTGGCCAAGAAAAGCGATCCAGATTACACGTTACGACATCTACTGAGATGTCCAAAGTTTCTCGGCGTGCGGTCAGCGGTCACGTACGACTTTCACTGGCCAAGCCGGCCTTCTCAGTAGTCAGATATAGGTGGTCAGCGGTCAGACGTGACTGGCCATTGGCTAGGACCGTTGGCTAGGACCACTATAGACCGTTTTTTTGGTGACAATTCGTCCGTCGGTTATCGGTTTTTGTGACGCTGCAACCGCCGATGTCACAAGCATCGCCAACCTCTCACGTCGATTGATCGCGGGCGAAGGGCGGCGACGGGCGAGACTCGAACCCACACATTTTAGTTTGAGAGACGGGAATCCTACCCCCAGACCACTCATCTGCCGTCAGCCACTCGTCCATTGTTGTCCGTCGATGATATATGTTTCGACGCTCGCTCACGGGCTTTGGGCCTGGTCTGGTCCTTATTCGCGTATCTGGGTGCCATCGCGAGCCTTTCTCAGACATGCGACGGTCCCATGCAAATCAGCTCGACTGCAGCGCACTTTATGCCGTCGTCGAGCATGCACGATGTGCCTTGACGCATGCATTACCCGTGACACGTGACCGGTACACACGCGTCACGTGCCTTGTACCCGGGAGGTGCTGTTCCCGTGACGCTCGGCCCCGGCTGATGACGTCAACGCCGTCCGTCGACACGTGACATTTACATCTGCGACGTCCAAACGTCACACCCCCTGGTCGGCCGGCGCGCGGCGGCGGCAGCCAGCCGACACCGTATCGGCGTGCACGCGAGACCAGCTGACCACATACGCGCTGCCGGTGTGTGACGTCAGACATGGTGTGTGCGTCACACAGGTGTCGCGCGGGTGGCGGCTTTGTGACGCGCCTCGTGGCCGGGTCAGTGGTCGGGTGTGTCGCGCGGGTGGCGGCTTTGTGACGCGCCTCGTGGCCGGGTCAGTGGTCGGGTGTGTCGCGCGGGTGGCGGCTTTGTGACGCGCCTCGTGGCCGGGTCAGTGGTCGGGTGTGTCGCGCGGGTGGCGGCTTTATGACACGCCTCGTGGCCGGGTCAGTGGTCGGGTGTGCGCGCGGGTGGCGGCTTTGTGACGCGCCTCGTGGCCGGGTCAGTGGTCGGGTGTGTCGCGCGGGTGGCGGCTTTGTGACACGCCTCGTGGCCGGGTCAGTGGTCGGGTGTGTCGCGCGGGTGGCGGCTTTGTGACACGCCTCGTGGCCGGGTCAGTGGTCGGGTGTGTCGCGCGGGTGGCGGCTTTGTGACGCGCCTCGTGGCCGGGTCAGTGGTCGGGTGTGTCGCGCGGGTGGCGGCTTTGTGACGCGCCTCGTGGCCGGGTCAGTGGTCGGGTGTGTCGCGCGGGTGGCGGCTTTGTGACACGCCTCGTGGCCGGGTCAGTGGTCGGGTGTTTCGCGCGGGTGGCGGCTTTGTGACGCGCCTCGTGGCCGGGTCAGTGGTCGGGTGTGTCGCGCGGGTGGCGGCTTTGTGACGCGCCTCGTGGCCGGGTCAGTGGTCGGGTGTGTCGCGCGGGTGGCGGCTTTGTGACACGCCTCGTGGCCGGGTCAGTGGTCGGGTGTGTCGCGCGGGTGGCGGCTTTGTGACGCGCCTCGTGGCCGGGTCAGTGGTCGGGTGTGTCGCGCGGGTGGCGGCTTTGTGACACGCCTCGTGGCCGGGTCAGTGGTCGGGTGTGTCGCGCGGGTGGCGGCTTTGTGACGCGCCTCGTGGCCGGGTCAGTGGTCGGGTGTGTCGCGCGGGTGGCGGCTTTGTGACACGCCTCGTGGCCGGGTCAGTGGTCGGGTGTGTCGCGCGGGTGGCGGCTTTGTGACGCGCCTCGTGGCCGGGTCAGTGGTCGGGTGTGTCGCGCGGGTGGCGGCTTTGTGACACGCCTCGTGGCCGGGTCAGTGGTCGGGTGTGTCGCGCGGGTGGCGGTTTTGTGACGCGCCTCGTGGCCGGGTCAGTGGTCGGGTGTGTCGCGCGGGTGGCGGCTTTGTGACGCGCCTCGTGGCCGGGTCAGTGGTCGGGTGTGTCGCGCGGGTGGCGGCTTTGTGACGCGCCTCGTGGCCGGGTCAGTGGTCGGGTGTGTCGCGCGGGTGGCGGCTTCGTGACACGCCTCGTGGCCGGGTCAGTGGTCGGGTGTGTCGCGCGGGTGGCGGCTTGGACACGCCCGTGGCCGGGTCAGTGGTCGGGTGTGCGCGCGGGTGGCGGCTTTGTGACGTGCCTCGTGGCCGGGTCAGTGGTCGGGTGTTTCGCGCGGGTGGCGGCTTTATGACACGCCCGTGGCCGGGTCAGTGGTCGGGTGTGTCGCGCGGGTGGCGGCTTTGTGACGCGCCTCGTGGCCGGGTCAGTGGTCGGGTGTGTCGCGCGGGTGGCGGCTTTGTGACGCGCCTCGTGGCCGGGTCAGTGGTCGGGTGTGTCGCGCGGGTGGCGGCTTTGTGACGCGCCTCGTGGCCGGGTCAGTGGTCGGGTGTGTCGCGCGGGTGGCGGCTTTGTGACACGCCTCGTGGCCGGGTCAGTGGTCGGGTGTCGCGCGGGTGGCGGCTTTGTGACGTGCCTCGTGGCCGGGTCAGTGGTCGGGTGTGTCGCGCGGGTGGCGGCTTTGTGACACGCCCGTGGCCGGGTCAGTGGTCGGGTGTGTCGCGCGGGTGGCGGCTTTGTGACACGCCTCGTGGCCGGGTCAGTGGTCGGGTGTCGCGCGGGTGGCGGCTTTGTGACACGCCTCGTGGCCGGGTCAGTGGTCGGGTGTGTCGCGCGGGTGGCGGCTTTGGACACGCCTCGTGGCCGGGTCAGTGGTCGGGTGTGTCGCGCGGGTGGCGGCTTTGTGACGCGCCTCGTGGCCGGGTCAGTGGTCGGGTGTGTCGCGCGGGTGGCGGCTTTGTGACACGCCTCGTGGCCGGGTCAGTGGTCGGGTCGCGCGGGTGGCGGCTTTGTGACGCGCCTCGTGGCCGGGTCAGTGGTCGGGTGTGTCGCGCGGGTGGCGGCTTTGTGACGTGCCTCGTGGCCGGGTCAGTGGTCGGGTGTGTCGCGCGGGTGGCGGCTTTGACGTGCCTCGTGGCCGGGTCAGTGGTCGGGTGTGTCGCGCGGGTGGCGGCTTTGTGACGCGCCTCGTGGCCGGGTCAGTGGTCGGGTGTGTCGCGCGGGTGGCGGCTTTGTGACGCGCCTCGTGGCCGGGTCAGTGGTCGGGTGTGTCGCGCGGGTGGCGGCTTGTGACGTGCCCGTGGCCGGGTCAGTGGTCGGGTGTGTCGCGCGGGTGGCGGCTTTGTGACGTGCCTCGTGGCCGGGTCAGTGGTCGGGTGTGTCGCGCGGGTGGCGGCTTTGTGACGCGCCCGTGGCCGGGTCGTGGTCGGGTGTGTCGCGCGGGTGGCGGCTTTGTGACGCGCCTCGTGGCCGGGTCAGTGGTCGGGTGTGTCGCGCGGGTGGCGGCTTTGTGACGTGCCTCGTGGCCGGGTCAGTGGTCGGGTTGTCGCGCGGGTGGCGGTTTTGTGACGCGCCTCGTGGCCGGGTCAGTGGTCGGGTGTGTCGCGCGGGTGGCGGCTTTGTGACACGCCCTGTGGCCGGGTCAGTGGTCGGGTGTGTCGCGCGGGTGGCGGCTTTGGACACGCCTCGTGGCCGGGTCAGTGGTCGGGTGTGTCGCGCGGGTGGCGGCTTTGTGACGCGCCTCGTGGCCGGGTCAGTGGTCGGGTGTGTCGCGCGGGTGGCGGCTTTGGACGCGCCTCGTGGCCGGGTCAGTGGTCGGGTGTGTCGCGCGGGTGGCGGCTTGTGACACGCCTCGTGGCCGGGTCAGTGGTCGGGTGTTCGCGCGGGTGGCGGCTTTGTGACACGCCTCGTGGCCGGGTCAGTGGTCGGGTGTGTCGCGCGGGTGGCGGCTTTGTGACACGCCTCGTGGCCGGGTCAGTGGTCGGGTGTGTCGCGCGGGTGGCGGCTTTGTGACGCGCCTCGTGGCCGGGTCAGTGGTCGGGTGTTTCGCGCGGGTGGCGGCTTCGGACACGCCTCGTGGCCGGGTCAGTGGTCGGGTGTGCGCGCGGGTGGCGGCTTTGTGACGCGCCTCGTGGCCGTCAGTGGTCGGGTGTGTCGCGCGGGTGGCGGCTTTGTGACGCGCCTCGTGGCCGGGTCAGTGGTCGGGTGTGTCGCGCGGGTGGCGGCTTCGTGACACGCCTCGTGGCCGGGTCAGTGGTCGGGTGTGTCGCGCGGGTGGCGGCTTTGTGACGCGCCCGTGGCCGGGTCAGTGGTCGGGTGTGTCGCGCGGGTGGCGGCTTGCGACGCGCCTCGTGGCCGGGTCAGTGGTCGGGTGTGTCGCGCGGGTGGCGGCTTTGTGACACGCCCGTGGCCGGGTCAGTGGTCGGGTGTTTCGCGCGGGTGGCGGCTTTGTGACACGCCTCGTGGCCGGGTCAGTGGTCGGGTGTGTCGCGCGGGTGGCGGCTTTGTGACGCGCCCGTGGCCGGGTCAGTGGTCGGGTGTGTCGCGCGGGTGGCGGCTTTGTGACGCGCCTCGTGGCCGGGTCAGTGGTCGGGTGTCGCGCGGGTGGCGGCTTTGTGACGCGCCTCGTGGCCGGGTCAGTGGTCGGGTGTGTCGCGCGGGTGGCGGCTTTGTGACGCGCCTCGTGGCCGGGTCAGTGGTCGGGTGTTTCGCGCGGGTGGCGGCTTTGTGACACGCCTCGTGGCCGGGTCAGTGGTCGGGTGTGTCGCGCGGGTGGCGGCTTTGTGACGCGCCTCGTGGCCGGGTCAGTGGTCGGGTGTGTCGCGCGGGTGGCGGCTTTGTGACACGCCTCGTGGCCGGGTCAGTGGTCGGGTGTGTCGCGCGGGTGGCGGCTTTGTGACGCGCCTCGTGGCCGGGTCAGTGGTCGGGTGTGTCGCGCGGGTGGCGGCTTTGTGACGCGCCTCGTGGCCGGGTCAGTGGTCGGGTGTGTCGCGCGGGTGGCGGCTTTGTGACACGCGCCTCGTGGCCGGGTCAGTGGTCGGGTGTGTCGCGCGGGTGGCGGCTTTGTGACACGCCTCGTGGCCGGGTCAGTGGTCGGGTGTGTCGCGCGGGTGGCGGCTTTGTGACACGCCTCGTGGCCGGGTCAGTGGTCGGGTGTGTCGCGCGGGTGGCGGCTTTGACACGCCCGTGGCCGGGTCAGTGGTCGGGTGTGTCGCGCGGGTGGCGGCTTGTGACACGCCTCGTGGCCGGGTCAGTGGTCGGGTGTGTCGCGCGGGTGGCGGCTTGTGACGCGCCTCGTGGCCGGGTCAGTGGTCGGGTGTGCGCGCGGGTGGCGGCTTTGTGACGCGCCTCGTGGCCGGGTCAGTGGTCGGGTTTCGCGCGGGTGGCGGCTTTGTGACGCGCCTCGTGGCCGGGTCAGTGGTCGGGTGTCGCGCGGGTGGCGGCTTTGTGACGCGCCTCGTGGCCGGGTCAGTGGTCGGGTGTGTCGCGCGGGTGGCGGCTTTGTGACGCGCCTCGTGGCCGGGTCAGTGGTCGGGTGTGTCGCGCGGGTGGCGGTTTTGTGACACGCCTCGTGGCCGGGTCAGTGGTCGGGTGTGTCGCGCGGGTGGCGGCTTTGTGACGCGCCTCGTGGCCGGGTCAGTGGTCGGGTGTGTCGCGCGGGTGGCGGCTTTGTGACACGCCTCGTGGCCGGGTCAGTGGTCGGGTGTGTCGCGCGGGTGGCGGCTTTGTGACGCGCCTCGTGGCCGGGTCAGTGGTCGGGTGTGTCGCGCGGGTGGCGGCTTTGTGACACGCCTCGTGGCCGGGTCAGTGGTCGGGTGTGCGCGCGGGTGGCGGCTTTGTGACGCGCCTCGTGGCCGGGTCAGTGGTCGGGTGTGTCGCGCGGGTGGCGGCTTTGTGACGCGCCTCGTGGCCGGGTCAGTGGTCGGGTGTGTCGCGCGGGTGGCGGCTTTGTGACGCGCCTCGTGGCCGGGTCAGTGGTCGGGTGTGTCGCGCGGGTGGCGGCTTTGTGACACGCCTCGTGGCCGGGTCAGTGGTCGGGTGTGTCGCGCGGGTGGCGGCTTTGTGACGCGCCTCGTGGCCGGGTCAGTGGTCGGGTGTGTCGCGCGGGTGGCGGCTTTGTGACACGCCTCGTGGCCGGGTCAGTGGTCGGGTGTGTCGCGCGGGTGGCGGTTTTGTGACGCGCCTCGTGGCCGGGTCAGTGGTCGGGTGTGTCGCGCGGGTGGCGGCTTTGTGACACGCCTCGTGGCCGGGTCAGTGGTCGGGTGTGTCGCGCGGGTGGCGGCTTTGTGACGCGCCTCGTGGCCGGGTCAGTGGTCGGGTGTGTCGCGCGGGTGGCGGCTTTGTGACGCGCTCGTGGCCGGGTCAGTGGTCGGGTGTGTCGCGCGGGTGGCGGCTTTGTGACGCGCCTCGTGGCCGGGTCAGTGGTCGGGTGTGTCGCGCGGGTGGCGGCTTTGTGACACGCCTCGTGGCCGGGTCAGTGGTCGGGTGTGTCGCGCGGGTGGCGGCTTTGTGACGCGCCTCGTGGCCGGGTCAGTGGTCGGGTGTGTCGCGCGGGTGGCGGCTTTGTGACACGCCTCGTGGCCGGGTCAGTGGTCGGGTGTGTCGCGCGGGTGGCGGCTTTGTGACGCGCCTCGTGGCCGGGTCAGTGGTCGGGTGTGTCGCGCGGGTGGCGGCTTTGTGACACGCCTCGTGGCCGGGTCAGTGGTCGGGTGTGTCGCGGCGCGAAGGGACATCACCGGAGCGGCTGAGAAGTGAGGTCACTGTCGGATGACCAGGCGCAGACGTGACACCGCCGCTCGGTGGTCCGGCCAACGCTGCGTGACCCCGCCGCTGCCGTGGTCCGGCCAACGCTGCGTGACGCCGCCGCTCGGTGGTTCGGTCAACGCTGCGTGACCCCGCCGCTCGGTGGTCCGGCCAACGCTGCGTGACCCCGCCGCTCGGTGGTCCGGCCAACGCTGCGTGACCCCCCGCTGCTGTGGTCCGGCTAACGCTGCGTGAGTGAATTGGAGCACCTGTGATCGCCCTGTCGTTGCCAACAAAAGCTGTGGATCGATCTGTGGGATAATCGCCGTGTTGTTATAAACGTAAGGTCGTCTAGTTCTTGAAAGATGCCATTAATTATCACCTGATACTGGCATCATATTCCGGTTTTATCAACGGCCCAGTGAGCGATGCCACCATCGGAAAGGAATGTTCGCCCTCGGGGTCCGATGGGTCGGGCTCGTCCAAAACTGTTGGGATGGGCTCAATGGCTATGTAGCCAGGGTTGGAGATATCTCACGAAGCCAGGGGCTCTAAGTCCTTAAGGCATATTCTCAGATTGAATAGGGAAAATGACAAACTAACATTAGCAGGGTACCAAACCAGGGGCGGTCCAGACCCTCCCGACCCACCCGGGATCTCCAGCCACGTCTGCAGCACATAGGCTCCACCCTATGTATGTGTCCTCTGAACTCTGTTACTAGTCCGATGGCAATCCACATCGGGCCGCGGTAGCTCATTTGGTAGAGCGTCGTACTCTTGATCGCAAGATTGTGGGTTCGAATCTCACAACCGACGGCATTTACCGAGTCCACCCGCGACCAATCGGCGTGAGAGGTTGGCG
Organism: Ashinkailepas kermadecensis; assembly: GCA_034440615.1. NCBI lineage: Eukaryota > Metazoa > Arthropoda > Thecostraca > Neolepadidae > Ashinkailepas > Ashinkailepas kermadecensis. Next base: position 618,564 of record JAOTOM010005153.1, on the reverse strand, counting down.
ACGCTAAATGACCTAATGGCCTTGAATGCGTCGTAAAAGAACCCAAGGTTCTTCTGGTGCAAACATTGGTTTTTATGTCGCAACTACTAAGGCTCCAATGCTTTTCGCGGTTTAGTTGATAATGGCAGAGCTGGGTTCTGTACTTTTCCCGATTGTTTTTCCCCCGGAGATGTTCCGGCGAGTCGCCTTCTAATTGGTCGAGTGAGCTCAGTGTCACCTTTCTTGTTCGCGCAGGAAGTGGTATAAAAGCGCTACACGCGGCGAACGTCGCTAATTGCCGTAGTTGTGTGCGCGGACTAATTGCGTTAATTGTGTGTGCCGGCCGGCTGGATTGTTTGCCAGTCAACAATCAGGTAGTCTCCGGGGTGAAGTCAGGGAGATTGGTTCGTGGGAGTGCTCGAGACGCGCTCCGTTACACATAGCCCGTCAGTCCGGCATATCGCCGGGCGACCATCTACGTTAGATGGAGTGCTATCCCGGACGCAGCGGATCCTGTATGTGTGTGACCAAGTCCGGAGCCAGGTTGGGAATGCGAGAGTGCGGCACAAAAAACTGGCTTGTGGCCGCATGCGGTAGTTTAGCGTGACAAATCGCCGAGTTGGCCGAAATAAGCGGGTAGGCCGTGTTCCGTGTCCCTCACTGCACGTACCCCTGGTGGCGACTGATGCACCCCACCATCCAATCCACCGACTTCTGAAGCCACTGGCAACGCCATCTGGCAGCGCCATCTGGCAGCTAGTCATTTGGTATTCGGACGTCAGCTGACTGACCGTCTTTGGCTGTGGCACCCACGGACAGGAAATTACTGGGTAATCTGCTGTCAGCGAACTGCGGACAGTGGCAGGTGTTATCAGCAACGGATGGGAGGCCAGTAGACGAAAACAAATTAAAAAGGGAGGTGTAATCACCAACGGACTGTAGACCAGTAGACGGTAGACGGTGGACAGTTAGGTGTACAACACAACAACGGACTGGAGACCAGTAGACGGTAGACGGGACAGTGGCAAGTGGGGGACTGGAGTAATCTGCTGTCAGCGAACTGCGGACAGTGGCAGGTGTTATCAGCAACGGATGGGAGGCCAGTAGACGGTAAACTATGTACAGTGGGAGGTGTAATCAACAACGGACTGGAGACCAGTAGACGGTAGACGGTGGACAGTGGGAGGTGTAATCAACAACGGACTGGAGACCAGTAGACGGTAGACGGTGGACAGTGGCAAGTGTTATCAACAACGGACTGGAGACCAGTAGACGGTAGACGGTGGACAGTGGCAAGTGTTATCAACAACGGACTGGAGACCAGTAGACGGTAGACGGTGGACAGTGGGAGGTGTAATCAAAAGGACTGGAACATAAAGGGTAAAGGGTGGAAAGTGGGGAGTGTTATCAACAACGGACTGGAGACCAGTAGACGGTAGACGGTGGACAGTGGCAAGTGTTATCAACAACGAACTAAAGACCAGTAAACCGTGAACAGTGGCAAGTGTTATCAACAACAGACTGGAGACCAGTAGATGGTAGACGGTGGACAGTGGCAAGTGTTATCAACAACAGACTGGAGACCAGTAGATGGTAGACGGTGGACAGTGGCAAGTGTTATCAACAATGAACAGGACACCGATGCGCTGGACAGGACACCGACTGTTGACGGCGGGCCGTGGACTGCGAAGGGTTAGCATGAAATAAGTACGGAGGATCGCGAGCTGAGAACTTGACAGGGGTCCATAGCGATGGTCGGGGAGTTGTGTGCGGCGGACAACAAAGACTGTGGACGGCGGTGAGGGACTGAGAACAAGGGTCAAAGGTCTGCTTACAGCCTGTGGCACTGTGGACAGCGCAGTCGGAGAACTGTGCTCAGGATCAGGGGGCATTTGGCCGGGAACTGGGTGCCGCTGTGCCGTCGACAGCAAGTGCTGAGCGATGTCGTGTCGCTCTGAGTCGCGTGACGGCGTATCGCCCCCAAATCCCGCCGCGCCGAAACAAGCGTGGTAAGCGGCGGCGCAGTGGCGGCCACCTGGTGGCCGCGCCGCCGATTTACACGAGGCCGCGCCTCTCGCTGCACTGCCACAGGGCCGGCGCCTGCCGTGACGTGCGATCCGATCATGGCGTCACGGGGCGGGCGGCCGGCCGGATGTCATGATGCACGCGTTGCGGCCGGTGGCGCTACACGTGTTACCGAGCCTGCCCCACGTCAGGCACCGGCGGCTAAACCGGCGGGCTGGCCGGGCCGAGTGGCCGTCGAGTGGTCGGCCGACGCCCTGGCCCGTCACCGGCCAGGAATGTCGATGTCACGGGCGCGCCACTGGCGGGTCAGACCTGCCGCCGGCGACGACGGCGTGGCTGCAGCGTGTGGCGACATCCCCGGCGGCCGCGCCTGTGCCCTGCGGCACCGGAGCGGTCACACCTGTGCCGCCGTGTGCACGGCCGCACGCCGGCCGGAAGCGCCTGATTGCCGGATTCCGGTCACGGAGCGAGGGGAAGGAGGGAGCCGCGGTCGCGCGAATGAAGCCGGCTACGGTGTCGGCAGACCGGTTTGCCGGCTGCGAGGTCGGTGGGCGTGCTTGTCGGCTGCGAGGTCGGTGGGCGTGCTTGTCGGCTGCACTGGGCCTCGCGTGCAGTCGATTTAATCGAGACGCTGGTACGGTGCGAGGTCAGGTCAGGGGTAGCGGCGGCCGCGCGCGTCTCCGCGCCGATCGCGCCGTGTTCTGCACGCGTGCGCCAGATTGGCGGCCGTGGCGTGAGTGGCGCAGCTGCGGGACCCGCCGGCTGGCACGTGACCACACGCGTCACCTTCACGCTTCACACGTGCCGATCGCACGCGTAGGTGCAGTTTACGTGTAGTCGACTGAGCATACGTGTAGTTCGCAGATCGGTTACATGGTGTTTCCGGTGCTACAGTGTGGTAGCGCTATGGAGTGACGATTGTGAAATTCGTCGCTCGTGATAAGCACTGCTTGTGTGGTTTTCACGCTTGGCGCGCTTCTGTCTCAACACTGCTGTGAAAAGCCTGAGAGTTTTAACGCGAAGACAATGTGCAATGGCAACAAAGGTGTTGGAAAATGTGCTGGCCGTCAGATGTTCCCACCCCCGAGTGTAAAATATTCGTACCGGCAGCCACCCACATAAACCGAACTTAGCAGCCTGTTACGTGGGTACTTTCCCTGTTCATAGCATGAGTACGTGATAGTGTTGAAACTGAGGTGAGCGAAATATACGCCTACTCTCCGGCCGTCTGACAGCGTTCTATCCTAGTGGGTTCCTCCTGGCGGATGGATTGTTGTGGGTCCTCGTGGGACCCCATGCCAAAGCAGTGTACCACTTCAGTACGATGCACAGCGGCGCTTTGATTGAGAAGCATGTTGCTGAATGTCTTGCTTGTCGTCAATGCTTCAGAGTACACCCCGGACCTTCGTCGGCTGACCTGGCTGGATGGTTGACCGTCCACCTGTGTCTTCAACTCCGTGTCTTGCACTCTGTGTTTTCACCTCTGTGTCTTGGACTATGTGTTTCACCTCTGTGTTTTAACCTCTGTGTTTTCGTCTGTGTCTTCGCCTCTGGGTGACACCGTCTGACGACGCCGCTCGTCTGGTTTCAGACCGCTGCCGCCTTGCCGCCGGCGATCGTCGGCGACAATGAAGTTTTTCCGACGTCGTCCGTCGGACCCGTCGGCGGCCCGTCTGGTGGGTGTGTCGCCACTGAGGGCGGCCGACGCCCTGACCGGCCCACCTCACGCGCTACCACTGGGCCCTCCGCCGCCCGGACCGGGCCCTCTGCCATCCTACCCGCCGTCGCCGGCCACCACCGCCTCGCACGAGACGTCTCTGGATGCCGCTAAAAAGAGTGAGTACCGGTTTATCGCTCCATTCAGCCTCCCTCATCGATCAAAGACCCATCGCCGCCGGCTAATCTGTGCGATTTGTTTGAGGCCGGGCGGATGTTGATCTGACCGATTTCACCTCGTGTTGGCTTGCCACTGCGGTCCCTCGTCCAACACGCTGATGGTAAACGCCCAAACATGTTCCCTGTCAGCTCCCGCGGAATTACTCCAGGATGTAGGTGTCATTCGGCTGTCTCGGTACTGCTCCTGTCTAGACGGCTGCTTTATCGTGGAGTCCGGTTGCATAGATCTGAGGAGAGGACGCGCTCAGCTTGAAACACTGGCCCGCCGGTGGGAATGTATCGGTTGATCTGTTTTATCTATCAATAAAATTATAACACCTCGTGAACTAGCAGTGAGACGTAAGACTGCCCATTTCGCCTTGTATGTGCACAAATCATCCGTTACAGCCAGAGCGACTATTACTGACGTTATGCAGCGTAGCTTATTACATTTGGTGTATTTTTAGCTCTTTCCAACACGCCAAATATGATATGTTATTTCGTACCGCCCTGACACTATGATTGCCAGCGGGTTCCATGCCTTTCGCTCGTTAATCATCCACGTTCCCACCTCAAAACAACACAACATGCAGCACCCATTAACCGCTTGCTGTGCCTTCCTTCCCACTCCCTTGAAGGCTCAAGGTTGCGCCAGTGATTTATCCATGGTTGCACTCAGAATGTTTGCATGCTGAATTTCCTCAGTATCGCTGCAACAAACTTGTAATTATTCGACCACAAACTAGTAATGCACGCCGTATGGCAATGGAACCCTTTTAGCGAATATCATCACGGAAACCAACAAATCGCCATTCTTTTGTGTTATTTTCCCTCATTCCTTCTTGGTGATAATGCATCGAATTATCAAAACTAAATCATTAAAGTGAAGACATGATATTTATACTAAGTTTCTGGTTATACTGTACCTATTTTGATTTGTATTTATATCCTTGTGTGTATCTAGCCTGTTAGACACGACACACGCTGGCGTGGCCTCATCGTAAATCTCAACTATCAGATGTAATCAAACACGCATTGCGGATGGTGCTCTTGCCACCTTAACGTGAAGCGAAGTTTGTTATTCTGTGTCTCAGCATGTTGGGCTTGCAGCTTCTCGGTTGTACCATTTTTTTTGTTGCACTATCACAGAACCACTGACATCGTTCCTGTTCACGGCGCGACGCCACTAAGCCATCACAGTGGCAACTCGGTGATCAAGACGAGGCCAAGCACTGCCACTCTCAGATCATTGTGGAGTGAAGCAGACCTATCCTTCACCACAAACGGGGCTGTTGAAAACACTCTTAATGCGTCACCACAAGCAGACTCTTTAAGTTGGTCTGCAGTTGCAATTCTCACTAATAAGTTTGCCATGGGTACAGTGTAACCCAGTGAGGGTTGACGAACCCGAAAACTCAAATAATCAGTGACGACTCCAGCACCTGTCCTGTATGGGATAATCAATAGTATGGTTAATTCAGGGTTCGACATGCCAATCCGTGTTCTAACTGTTATCTCTTCCGCCCTCTCCCCTTCTCATGGCGCCATATACCAGTCATTATCTGTTATCCCCATATCCTCCTTGTTATATTGGCCTTGTCCAGATGCTGTCTTTGAGAGGTATCTGATGAGACAGAGATCATGTCTGGGTCATCAGCTCCAAAATTAGTCGTCCAGTTCGGATCACCTAACACGATGTGTTCTGGGTTACCAGCTGCTCAAGCATTCCGAAATGACTTGCCAGTTATGATGGTGAAAGGTGATGGATGCCCGGGTATAACTGTTCAATTATATTTCAATTTAAGTCATCTCATGGGGTGAAAAAATTATCCACGGCCGACCCATGCGGGGCCACGGCTCACACCCAGCCGTCCACAACGACTGGCGTGCCGTGTATCCATGGTCTCAATTAATTGCGTGGAAACGGCAGACGGTACAGGTGCTCTTCACGTCCCGCCGCCAGCCTGCAGTTGTGAGTCAGCGATCATGAGGGGAGCCGGTGGGGGTGGGGTGAGGGGGCGAGCGACACGGAACCATATCACGCGAGTCGGGCGGTGCCGCCGCTGGATCTGGGCGGGCGGTGGCGCCGCATCAACTGGCCAGCTGTAGCGAACAAAGGCGAGCAAGGTCGGCCGGCACGCCATACGCCGTTTTGGAGCAGCCTTGCGCGATGTGGGCAGCGCCGGACAGTAGAGGAGTGGTCCACTGAGACAAAAAAAGTATATCACTGGTCAGGTGGGCTTTAATTGCATTGAACGCAATCCGCAATTACCGATGCGTGATGCACCAATTTGTTTCCGATGCACTCGTAGTTAATCGCTAGATGACGGTGGTGTAAATTTGAACCGGTTATTGAGAGCTTTCCCAGCCGCTGCACCTTGTTCACGTTATTCATACAATGCAATTAGATGAGAATAGTCCACTAATGCGAGATGTAAATTATTGTTTCGTCATAAATCAGAGGATATGTTGGCACTTCCTCTCCAATGCCGCACCTCCAACTATTTTGTGCGCATTGCAGGCTTCTCGACGTGGAGCCGCAAGGTGGGCCACAAGTGGTACCAGCTGCGTCGCAGCGACTCCAAGGAGCGGCTGTCGCAATCGCTGTCGCACTCGCTGCCGCACACGGGCCCGCGCAAGAAAAAGAGCGCGCCCGTCGACCCGGTGCGGCCCGGCGACCGCGGCAAACTGGACCGGGTCGAGTCGCTCAAGAGCCTGTTCCTGCGCGGCCGCGACCCGAAGCGCGACCAGCCGCCGCCAGACGGCGTGTTGGCGCTGCCGGCCGCGGGCCGCGTGCTCTACCGCAGCAGCTCCACCTCGCTGCTGTCCACCTACACGCCGGCCGACGACCCGTCGGCCGGCGTCGACCCGCGCCGGCCGCAGGCGCGCTGCGCCGCCGCCAAGACGCTCAGCTGCGACCACATCAACCTGATGTCGGAGGCGTCGGCGGCCGGCGGCCAGGCCGCCGCCGGCGCGCTCACCGCCCTGCCGGAGGAGCGCGCGCCGCCAGCCGCCGACACCGGCCTCTGCGTCAGCACGCTGGAGCGGACCCGGCGACGGCCGCGCGGCCGGCAGGCGGCCGCCGCCGCCGCCTGGAAGACGCGCAGCCTGTCGGTGGCGCAGCTCAACCTGTCGTTCCGGTCGCAGCAGTCGGCGCCGGCCGACGCTGGCAAGGCGGCGGCGCGCGGCGACGGCGACAGCGACAGCGGCATCCTCAACGAGAACTCTGACAGCGGCTCGACGCACGACTCGGAGACGGGTAGCGTGGCGTCGCAGCGCACCGACTCGGGCGCCTCGAGCGAGGGTAAGCCCGACGAGAAGAACCTGTGCGACGAGGAGAAGATCGTGCGGCGCGCGCCGCGCTCGCGCCACGCCTTCTGGCCGGGCGCGGCCGATGCGCGCTGCCAGGTCGAGGCGGACGACATGTACAGCCCGGGCTTCCTGGGTCGGCAGCAGCGCGTCGGCGCCGCCGCGGCCGGCGGCGGCCGCTGCCTGCCGGTGCCGGTGCTGACGCCGCCGGCGGCGCCGCCCGCCGGCCTGGACTCTGAGCCGGTGCGGCGCCACCTGCGCTCCACCTCGGTCGACCGGAGCGAGGTGACGCGCCGCATCGCGTCGCACGACTTCCCGGAGACGGCGCGCCGGCGCGTCGCGTCGCCCGACTCGCGCCGCGGCGGCCGCCGCTCCTCCGAGTACAGTCCGGCGCCACCCATCTCGCTGCCACCCAACCTGGCCGCCATCACCAACCGGCAGTTCAAGCTGCTGCGGCTGGTGCGCGCCGCCGGCGAACAGCTCGGCATCAGCATCCAGGGCCGGCGCAACTCCGAGCAGACGGCCAGCGGCTACTACATCTCCGAGATCGAGCCGGCTGGACTGGCCGAACGGTGAGTGGCGCAGTCACGCTCGAACTCGCACCGGGCGCTATCAGGCCAACGCTCTCGACTGATGTCTCGACTGCAGCCCAGGCGGTCGTTTAGCGGCGTAGGTGCGGCTGGATGCCGGTCGTGACCTTTAGAAGTGTCGCCATCCGGCTGTCGGAATTTTCCGTATAGCTTCACACAGTTTTGCCAACAGCATGCTACACAGTAAACTACGGCATTGTACATCTGGTCTGGTATGTACATCTGGTATCACGGTGTTGTTCACGACTGAATAGAATAGTGTGCAGTAGCTGCAGCTCTCTACCCTGTGTACGCTGTCGCTTCGTTCTTTGTTCTGACTTAGCGTTTGACTGTCCTGAACCGGACACTCGTTTTTGGTCTGACGCGATACTTGTGCCTGTTCAGAGTGATTTGATACGATGACCAAGTTGCCGTCCAGTAGCGGGGCAGCGTGTTCTGACCCGCCTCCATCGCCAGCGACGGCCGGCTGCGCGTCGGCGACGAGGTGATCAACGTGAACGGGCGGCGCCTGCGCGGCGTGACGCTCGACGAGGCGTGCCAGATCCTGCGCGACACGCCCGCCGACGTGGACGTGGTGATCGCGCGCGACGCGCGACCGCCGGCCGGCGCGACTCCGCCGCCGCCGCCGGTGGCGCTGCCGCAGCGGTACGTCACCGTCGTCAGCACCAGCGGCGCGCTGGTGCACGATGGCAGCGGCGCGGCCGCCGCCGACGCCGCTGGCGGCTGCGACAGCGCGCCGCGCACGCCGCAGTACTCGCAGACGTTCAGCGAGGCGCGCCACCGGCGGCGGCACCGCATCGGCAGCAGCGGCGCCGCCGTCAGCGGCGACGCCACCCCACACCGGACGGCGGCGCGTCTGCACTCGCACCCGGTCACCACCACCACCGGCGGCGGCGGCGGCGGCGGCGGCCTCTGCACGATGCCGCGCCGACCCAAGTCGCTCTACCTCAACATCATGATGGTGGTGTTCGAGAAGGGGCGCGGCAAGAAGAGTCTCGGCTTCAGCGTGGTGGGCGGCCGCGACTCGCCCAAAGGCGACATGGGCATCTTCGTCAAGACCATCTTCCCCAACGGCCAGGCGGCCGAGGAGTCCAAACTGAAGGAAGGTGAGCCAGAACTCTCGCTGGCTGGCTGAGCACAGCTGGTTATGTTGTTGTCCTTCTATGCTGATCGTATTCACTTACTAGATGTGTGACAGCCGTAGCTGTATTAACTTACCTTATGCTCGGAGCATAGTTCGTTGTGTATCTGACATGCGATTTATGTCATATTCAGCGGAAAGGTGCAGCATGTGTGGCTATATTCAGACATGGTAACAGGAACGAACACAAGGTGTTGACACGTGAAGCGGTGGTAATATTGCGAACATGCGATCTTAGCAACACCAGGAAATATCGGGCTGCTGCACAAGCTCGTGCTTGCAAAGATGATATGATAGTTCAGTTCTGGACTCTTTTTGTCGCTGCCGCTAATTGTTCAATGTGAGCATGCCAGGGATGGGGTGGTCTCCACGGCGGACGCCTTCTTATGAATGATAGGTACCACCAGGCATGGTGCAACCAGAATTTCCTAAATAGGGGGCTCGACATAAAAAGATGTAGCGAAATGGTTGGTAGTGAAAATGTTCACTTCTGCGTGGTAATATTGTCAAAATTTCTTGTTTTATTTTGTGTACCTTTGGTTACTAAGGGGAAGGGGGCCGACCCCCTTGGCCGCGCCTCTGCCACCGGGTAACATTGCGTTTCTTTACTGAGTTTGCTAAGCCATGTTTGACCCAGCTGACTGGATCTGGCTTCGGCTTCGCGTTGAGCATGTGTGGATGCGGTCCGGTATCAGAAATTTCAGATATCTTTTTTTTTTTTTTTCTTTTCATCTCGCAGTGCATTTCCTTTTGCACATTCATTCAGCTTTTGTAAGCTAACGCTAGGCATTGCCTAAAGTGAATGCCAAAGGAAAATTTCGTCTAGCTTCTGGAAGCCGCAAGTTAAAACGCAACAAATTCATGTGGAAACATTTCCAAACTTGGCCAGCCCACGCGCTACTTTTTCACGCGATTTGACATTTTCAGTCCTGCCATTAGCCAGCAAAACTGTTCACTGAGTCACTATCAGCGGGGAAGAATTTAAGCCTAATGCCCGTCTGGCTCTCCATTTAATGCCTGCTCATATTCCCCCCGTCGCCCAGCAAAGTGGCACTCATTGTTCCTACTCCACTGCGTCACAGCGACTGACAGGTAATTGTTGCTCCCTTTTCCTAATCCTATGCTTTTGCTGAATATTTGCCAGAACCGCTTCGGCGGCCCCCGCCCTGCTGTCGCCTCATAGCCTCGCCCCTCGCACTGTTGATTTCATTGAGATGTAGCTGGACGAGATCAGCGACCGCCGCCGCCGCCGGGCAAAAAGGGCACACAAAAACGGCCCCAGCCGGCCATATTGCGCGGCAGCGTGGTGCCCAGTAACGGGATATGGCGAGATCTAATGTCGCCACTATTCCCGTCCCATGGGGGCCGAGCTGGCCGATGCCAACGACCTTGTGTGCTGTCGTTTGTCGGTGCGGTTTTTGTGATGACGGGTGGCAATAGACGATCTAAGAGTGTGCATTCAAGCGTAGTCCCCCTCCGATTGCTGTCCGGATTACGATGATTGGATCCCTCTGTCTGGCTGGCTCTCCACTCCCTCCCGCTCCCTCCCGGCTTGCCTGTCAGCGCCGAGCTGCACCATACACGGCGTGTTTTCGTCCACGCAGAGCGTGGAATATGTGCGTTGAAAACAGCTTTGGACGTACACGCTACACGGGCATGCAATCAGAGAGGCAGCTCGTACTGACTCTCGTACTGAGAGGCAACTCGTACTGACCCTGCGGGCGGGCACCTGCGTCACGTCTGCAGACAAGTATGAACACCTGTGTCGCGTATGTGGGGTCGCGGCAGCTCAGTCCGTGGGGCGTTTGACTCTTGGTTGTGGGAGCGAGGGTTCGAATCCCACAACCGGCGGGGTTTCAGAGTGCACCCACCGCCAACTGGCGTGGGAGGTTGCTACGCTATATGGCCTAGCAGTCGTCACGTCTGCAGTGACGCATGAACACCCTCGCCACGTCAGCAGTGACGTGTGAGCACCCTCGTCACATCAGCAGTGATGTGGACACCCTCGTCACGTCAGCAGTGACTCATGAACAGCCTCGTCAAGTCAGCAGTGACGTGTGAACACCCTCGTCACGTCGGCAGTGACGTGTGAACACCCTCGTCACGTCGGCAGTGACGTGTGAACACCCTCGTCACGTCGGCAGTGACGCGTGAACACCCTAGTCACGTCAGTAGTGACCCTCGTCGCGTCAGCAGTGACGCGTTAACACCCTCGTCACGTCAGCAGTGATGCGTGAACACCCTCGTCACGTCAGCAGTGATGCGTTAACACCCTCGTCACGTCAGCAGTGACTCATGAACACCCTCGTCACGTCGGCAGTGACGCGTGAACACCCTCGTCACGTCAGTAGTGACCCTCGTCGCGTCAGCAGTGACGCGTGAACACCCTCGTCACGTCAGCAGTGACGCGTGAACACCCTCGTCGCGTCAGCAGTGATGCGTTAACACCCTCGTCACGTCAGTAGTGACCCTCGTCGCGTCAACAGTGACGCGTGGACATCCCTGTTACGCCTGCAATGAATAGGTGCCTGGTGGACGATCGCTTCGTGAGATGCGCTGAATAATGATGCCAGGGCTCCTCTGCTGCCCCAGCATCCAAGTCAAAGGCCGGCCACGATTGGTAGACGTCCGAGAGGGTCCCTGCATGCCTGGGCGATACACACAGACAGTCGATACAAGAGTTGTCTTTGTGCACATTCCGCCGACTCACCCGCTGGAAGTCATGGTTTAGTCCAGGAAATTAAATGCCTCCGAAGACGCGGCGAATGGCTATTGATCAGTAACTAAGCATTGTGCCCGAGCAAACGGTTGGTGTTCGCTGATTGGGAGCATCTTTAGGTTCCCCGAGAAGGATGCAGTCGAGCATGACACTAAATGAGTTGTTACACGCGTTGTCTTGTCTGAATGTGCCGAGCTGCGAACTGTGTTCAGATTACTGGAACGTGATGCGAACACATCCCACCACCAGCTCATCCCCTCCAACTTCTGCAGACCCCAGCTGTGTCTGCTGATCCATGCTGACCTCTGCCGACCCCAGCTGTGTCTGCTTGTTCCTGTTGACCTTTGCTTCTCACTGACGCCTGCTGACCTCCGCGCTCTCATTCTCTCCTACCTCCGCCGACCCCGGCTGTGTCTGCCGATCCATGCTGACACGTGACCGCCGTTTCGCAGGCGACGAAATCTTCTCTGTGAACAGTGAGCCACTGCGCGGCTTCTCGCACGCCGAGGCCATCGCCGCATTCAAGAAGACCAAAACCGGCCAGATCGTGCTCCAGATCGGCCGCCGCGAAGCGGTGAAGAAAGGGTAAGGAGGATTTTTCTAGTAGAATATTGCGAGTGATATATATATATATATATATATATATATATATATATATATATATAGATATAGTACAATATAATATAGTACTTATCTCGCAAAATGACGCCACTTCAAACCCTTACCGCCTTTCACTGCAATGTCCATACAATGGAACACAACGCGTAGCGTGAATACCTTGGAACCAGATAAACCAAAACCCTGATATGCCCCTGAAAACTGGGCTGAGGATCGGCGCCTCCGACATGTTCCCTGGAATGCTGGTGGATTTTGCCGCCAAGGGACTGTTGATTCGGGCTGCATTAAACCTTGTTTTTGTACTATCCCGGCGCGGAATGGCTGTTGACCCAAATATGTGGAGCGCTCGTCAGCTGTACGCAATACGTTGTTTTGTCGTGCCGATCGATATGATGCAAATGGCCGTTTCGAAGTGCCTTCACTTCAAGAAGTGCCTTCTGGAAGTGCCTTCTCGAAGTGCCTTCTCGAAGTGCCTTCTCGAAGTGCCTTCTGGAAGTGCCTTCTCGAAGTGCCTTCGTCAAGCAGTCCCGTCAGTTATTTCATCGGGACCGAGACGCTATGCACACGAGAAGGAAAAACACGCCCCGTGGAAACCGGTTCTGCTGCGCCACACTTCGGCGGCTGGTTCTGAACTCCCTGTTGTGTTTTTGTTCGCAGCTCCGCCAAGTCCAAGTCGTGTGACGGGCTGGACAAGTTGGCCTAGCTCCCGTCGGCTGCCCCGTGACCTGGCCGGCACACGTGACCGTGCCAGCCGTGAACTCAGTGGCGTCACGGATCCGCTGAGGTGGAGTTACAGGCACTATTGGCTGGCGATTCGCTGGACCAGCGAGTCATGGTCGTGCTCTGTGACCCAGTGAAGAGTGACAGCCGCGGTGACCCGCGAGAACTATCAGAATGTGTCGACGTGGTGGGGCTCAAAGGCGAGCGTCGGTGGCAGGTGTGGCGGTGACACCACCCGTAGTGCCGGTAGTATCATCTGTAGTGCCGGTAACGCTACCGCCAGGTAACGCCTGCTGCGGCCAGCGCGTCGTCGTGCAAATGTAGCATGTCCGCGATTGTGGTGAACTTATGCATCGACGTGAACGCGTCGCAGAGGACGGATCCTCTCGATGGACGCTCCATTCAATGTTGTAATGATCGTTTGCTATATATCTGCATGGCGTCCAGTCTGTGAACGATTGATATCGTACTAGTTTAATCGGCACAATCTTGATTCCTGTGCAGAAGTTCTAGTCTGGATCCCATTCCCTGGCGTGTAATGTTGTTATTTCAGATATAGGTACTCAATGTGTACTTATTTTATTTAAGAGATGCTGCCGTATGTCTCCTTGCTCTATTCTGCAAGTTGCCGTTCCATAAATACATGTACGGATGAGATGGGTCGCCTGGTAGTTTATACGTCCACTTCGAGCGCATTGAACTATCTGAACTCAACAAACTTGTGTGAACTCTTGAGTCAGAGCTCCGGCTCAGCACAGATCGGATGTCTGGATTGGTGCCAGTTAGACGGCTGGACCAATGCCGATCAGGAAGTGGCATAGACAATATATATTGAATGGGTAGCTTGTCATTCCCCACCTCCACAAGATTTCTCCATCATCAAAGAAAGCATATGCGAACTAGTGTTCCTAAGACAAAAGTGTTCCGAAATTACACTTTCGTTTGTCTTGGACGACTTTGTAACTAAATATAATGACAATGGTTTCGCTGTAGGCCCTTTTTAATCGAACACATTTTCTGAGGACCTTCTCTAAACAACGAGACTGTTAAGCTAACTAATTGAAGATTGAGGCGCCGCGTCCCCATCACCTGGCAATAGTGACGCACGCGTCTTATGGTGGGAACAGCATGCGTGGTGGCTATCGAGTGCCCACTTCCAGCTTGGAGTTCGGGGCTCTGCACCAGCTAGTCGCTTCCAATCTTTTGAAAATTTAGTACCTTCATACTTTCCTACGGGTTGAAAGTTTGGATGGTGTTAAAATGTACGTCAAATTGGCTTTGAAACAGAGTCAATCTCGGGAACAAAAATATCAAAATGTATGGAGTTGGATAAGCCTTTACCGGCTGAGAATATCTTTTCCCGTTCAGAACTGTCCAGGAAAGATAACATGGCTGCTTCGATCTCCGATATTATCTCGCACTGTCCACTGGTGCGCTGCCCCCTCTATCCATGTCGCACTCAGCTCGTCTCGGTGCAGCTGTTCCGATTGACCTCCCGCTGCTCCCGCTGGCTCTCCAATGCTCTCCGATCATTCTCCACCGCTCTCCCCATTGCCTTCACTGGTCGTGACGACCGGCGCTGGCCCTCTGGGAGCCACTGTCCGACTTCACATGCCTGGCGAGACAAAGGCGCCGCCCGAGCGGCTGAGGAAATCGATGGGGACAGAGTCGGCGACCGGATGCGTCTGCAGCGCCCCGGCGACGTGTCGCCACGGACGGCGACGCCGTTCTCGCGCCCGGGATGTGCACGCAACCTGCCGACACGAACTGCGTGGGATCCCGTGTCGGGCATCCCGCACGATTCGCCCGCGCCGTCACGTGTTGCGGCACGCTCCTTGTCACGTGCTGCGGCACGTGTTGCAGCACTCCGTCACGTGCTGCGGCACGTGTTGCAGCACTCCCTGTCACGTGTTGCGGCACGCTCCCTGTCACGTGCTGCGGCACGTGTTGCAGCACTCCGTCACGTGCTGCGGCACGCTCCCTGTCACGTGCTGCGGCACGTGTTGCAGCACTCCCTGTCACGTGCTGCGGCACGCTCCCTGTCACGTGCTGCGGCACGTGTTGCAGCACTCCCTGTCACGTGCTGCGGCACGCTCCCTGTCACGTGCTGCGGCACGCTCCCTGTCACGTGCTGCGGCACGCTCCCTGTCACGTGCTGCGGCACGTGTTGCAGCACTCCCTGTCACGTGCTGCGGCACGTGTTGCAGCACGCTCCCTGTCACGTGCTGCGGCACGCTCCCTGTCACGTGCTGCGGCACGTGTTGCAGCACTCCCTGTCACGTGCTGCGGCACGTGTTGCAGCACGCTCCCTGGCGGTGCCGACGCGCCGGCACCTGACCGCCGACGTCTGGTGTTGACCGCCGGCGGTCGCGATGTTGCCGCGCGTGGTGCCTGGCGCCGCCGCCAGTCGTCTACGTTTGTGAACTTCATACTCTGTGACTGCATTGAAGTTTGCCGCCACGTTTGCCCGCCACGTTTGCCCGCCAAGTTTGTCCACCAAGTTTGCCGCAAAGTTTGCCGCCAGTGCTGGTAGTCGAATGCTGCCTCGTCGCTGGCGGAGTCTTGTTTACGGCAGACAATGTCAACGCGAGGTCATGACCGCTGTCCTTGAAAGGCAGTGTCTGACGGCTCTCATACGCCCGTCGACACTTGCAATGTCCGGCAGAGAACAGTGTCGACGGACAGACTGGGTGCCGAGTGTGCGTTACGTGCTGTCGGGTCCGGACCCTTTACACATTGTCGCGCGTAAAGTGGTCCCCCACCCCACTCACACGCTTCCTGCGAAGCGTGTGGGTGGGGTGGGGAGGATGCAATATTGCAATATCCTCTCACTTTCACTCCTGCGGTGCAAGCAGTTTGTTGTGTTGCTTAATGAATTAATTGCACACTAATGCTGCCATCTGAAGGCGGAACATCTCCCAGTGAGCACACCGACGGCGGTCGCCGGCAGAGATGAGTCTGGCAAGGGCCCGGCATGTGGCAATCAGGTGCCGAAATCAGTGCTCCACCAGTCTGCAGTGTGGTGTCGGCACTTGCAGTGCAGCTGTCCTGTGTTGGCCAGATGCCGGACTGGGGTCGGCACGCTGCGCTGGACAAAAACCTTTTTGCGTGCACAGTCGTGCATGGATGAAGACTGTTGCAACTTTCCGTGGTGTTGCGCGAATCTAGGCAGTTTGCTGTCGGAGAGAAGCTTACCTCGTGAATCGACCGGTGTAGCCTGCATTCGACGGTGTAAAAAGACACCCATATGGGTGTTCGAATTTATTGCAGTCTGCATAGTAAGCCAATGCCCTCAACCGCTTAGCCTAAACAGTCGTAACGCTGACTACACAAACTGAGCCTCGACTGTTTCCTCTGGTAGCAGTAGCGGACTTCACGTCTGCAGGTCGCCGCCCTGTGTATGCGCGCGGCCAGTACCGGGCGCCATTAGCCGCGGCCATCAGCCAGCTTCCTGGCCACTCGCTGCCCAGCCGGTCCGACAATTGCCGCCCGCGGGCCGCCGGCGGCCGGCCGGTGGTCCCTCGACCGCCCGTGACCCGTGGAAAGGTCACCGGTGGCCGGTCAGACGCACTCACGCCGTCAGCGGACGCCGCGTGTCGCGCGACAATTTACGGCAGAGGAAGCTGCCGACGCCGCCGGCCACCGGGCTGGCCGCGGCGCACCACTGACGGCGATGACCGATTAACCCTCGCTGGGCCGGCCGGCAAGTCCACCTTCGCCGGGTCGTGTATATATATATATATATATATATATATATATATATATAATATATAGCATATGTATATGTGCATTTTGCATTACGTATGTGTCGCCATTCCTTTCCACAGAACTCTTAAGCAAAATGATATCTGCTTGAGATTTGAAAATTGTACTTTAATGTCTTGCCACGCCGTTTGTTCAGGTCAGGTAAGTTTAAGCCTCAACATGCTCGCTTGCGGTAAATGCCAGGGGTCCCTGACACATCACTTTTGAAGAATACAATTTTGCTTCCATGGTGACCTGATATCATTGTAGCATAACAGCATGATATCATAGCATCATTGGTGCATGAAACATCATTGAAGATTATTCAGTTTATGACCTCGTGGCCTGACGCTGGGAAAATACATAAATTGACGAAGAGCTCACATCGACTTTCGCCTATGGGATAAACTGTTTGGAAAGTAATTCCGTGAAAAGGTCAGATCATGCCAAATATCGTCAGATCATACGAGGTCAGGTCGTCTCAGGTCATTACTTGGCTACTCAATTGCGTGCTGCACGACTTAGGCGGGGTTGAAGCCGAATTGAGATGTGACTTCATGAGGAACAGCAGACACGTTCTGTATGAGATGGCATTGTGTAGAATATACATCACATTTAACCTGAACTATGTTATTGACCTTTAGACATAATTAAAACCAGAATGCGTATGAGATGGTCTTTATCATCGTCTTCATGAGTACTCCTAATTGGACTTTACAGCAATATGGTTAAAAAAAGAAACTTGGCCATATGCCCTGATCAGTAACGTTGACTTTGCATACCATTTTGAGTGAGAGCTTCTCGAGGAGCCATCGCCTTGCCCAGTCCGAGTGAGGACCGTGCGCGACTCGTATCGCTGCCCGTCCACCCTCCCCTCCCCTCCTCCTCTTCTGATCATGGACTGTGACTGCATCAGCGCGCCGGCCGCGGCGGTGCCCTTTCAACTGCTGCACGCGCCAATCGGGCATGAGGTCACGCTGACAGGGGTTGGATTTCATGTCATCGTTCGGGACTTTGACTGCGATGGGTCTGGTGGGGGTTCAAATCAGGATGATGATCTGTTTAGTTTATATATAATGAGTTCCTACTCAGCTATGAATCACGCTATGACATGCGCGTCATCTCCACACATCGCAGTGACTGAGCTCGTGTTGCAACAAGGCAAGGCTTTCAAAGTCTGCGCCGAGTTTCCTGTGCCAGTCCATGCCGTCTGCACCCCATTGAGTCGCTTAAATCATTGAGATGCAAGCATTGGGAAATGGCCACCTACAGGTGACGAGACGTAGACACCTGTGTGGTAATGAAGCGGCCACCTACAGGTGACGAGACGTGGACACCTGTGTGGTAATGAAGCGGCCACCTACAGGTGACGAGACGTAGACACCTGTGTGGTAATGAAGCGGCCACCTACAGGTGACGAGACGTAGACACTTGTGTGGTAATGAAGCGGCCACCTACAGGTGACGAGACGTAGACACCTGTGTGGTAATGAAGCGGCCACTTACAGGTGACGAGACGTAGACACCTGTGTGGTAATGAAGCGGCCACCTACAGGTGACGAGACGTAGACACCTGTGTGGTAATGAAGCGGCCACCTAAAGGTGACGAGACGTGGACACCTGTGTGGTAATGAAGCGGCCACCTACAGGTGACGAGACGTAGACACCTGTGTGGTAATGAAGCGGCCACCTACAGGTGACGAGACGTGGACACCTGTGTGGTAATGAAGCGGCCACCTACAGGTGACGAGACGTAGACACCTGTGTGGTAATGAAGCGGCCACCTACAGGTGACGAGACGTAGACACCTGTGTGGTAATGAAGCGGCCACCTACAGGTGACGAG